>JAMPIV010000777.1:0-600000 GCA_024509875.1 Oreohelix idahoensis
GGGATTAAACTCGAGCTTCATTCATATTCCCTAGAGGCGTAGGATAGGTCTAGCGAAATGGTGAAATACCTGCCTGGTCTTTACCTCTATATCATCTGAACTGTGAGGTTGACTACCCGACTTTACCTTGTGCCATCCAAACTTATAGTTCATCAGTTCTCTTTCCCGAATCTGGAAAAACTATTCTATCAATTTTAATTTTACTACTTGATACTATCTTTCGTCAACAATTACACTGACAAACAACATTTTTTTCTTTCTTATATAAGAATAAGTGTTCTTAGGTCAGTTTCTTGCGCTGATTTCAAATTTGAAATCCGTTTATCTCTATCACGTCGGGTTCTTAAGATATTTGTGAATAAATATTTTTTTGGGAAACCGTTATTTGCTCCGTTTCATTTTTACTATATAAATTATTTAAAATTAATAAAATGCAAAATAATTCTACTTTTTATATTGCTAAAAGATGCATGATATATGTTACGCTATTTTTCAAATAGTTACTGTATTTTGAAATAATTCTGAGCGAAATATGGCTTCTAAAAGTTGTAGAAATTCGGCTGATCTGTTCTGTTACGTGTGTGGATATTTTACCGATCGTGTTCACCAGAAAAACTTTACACCATTACTAAAGAAAGCATATGAACTTTATTTCGATTCGAAAGTTGATGATGCAAATAAATCTTGGAAGCCAAATGCAGTTTGTTCGACTTGTGCAAATACATTGGCAGGTTGGTTACGAAAATCGCCAAAGCATATGTCGATGCCTTTTGGAGTGCCAGTAATATGGCTTGAACCGACAAATCACGCTACTGATTGTTACTTCTGCTTGACAAATATCCATGGTTTCACTTTTAAAACTAGAAAGTCTGTGGTTTATTTAAATATTGAATCGGTTTCGAAACCAGTGCCTCATGATCCAATCACGTGTCCGATCCCAGTTCCACCAGAACAATATCCGTTGGACGTGAATGAACCATCAGAAAGTGATAGTTACCTGCTTTAGAAACTAATTCTGACTCGGATTATATACCGGTGAATGATGGTGTTCACTTAATTAACCATTCAGAACTTTCAGATCTAATACGTGATCTCGCTCTTACCAAAGGACAAGCGGAATTACTCGGTTCGCGACTCAAAGAATGGAAACTTTTAGCGCCCAATACTCCGATATCTAAATTTCGTCATAGACACAGAGAACTTGTTCAATACTTTGAGATGGATGATGACATTTGCTATTGCAAAGATGTAAACGGTCTAATGGTGCACCTCGGTCATGAGCACATAGTCAGCGGATGGCGACTTTTCATCGACTCTTCCAAGACTAGTCTAAAAAGCCGTGTTATTGCATAACGGAAATTTATTTTCATCAATTCCAGTCGCCTACTCTGTTCATATGAAAGAAACTTATGACAATATGGCCATACTTTTAGCAAAAATAAAGTACAATGACTACCAATGGCGGATTTGTGGAGACCTAAAGGTCATTGCAATTCTCACGGGCATGCAGACTTGGTATACTAAATTTTGTTGCTTCCTATGTGAATGGGACAGCCGCAACAGACAGAAACATTATGCAAGAAAGGTGTGGCCTATCAGGGATCGTATGCAGCTCAGGCATAAAAATGTAATACACGAGCCATTAGTTAACAAAGACAGCATCATTTTACCACCGTTACATGTAAAGTTTGGGCTCATGAAGAATTTCGTAAAGCGTTAGATAAAACGAGCAAAGCTTTCACTTATCTTCGAGAAAAGTTTCCGCAAGTTAGCAATGCAAAGATAAAGGAAGGTATCTTTGTAGGACCTCAGATTAGGAAAGTTATTGCAGACAAACAATTCGAGAACTTGTTACATGGTAGTGAACTTCGCGCATGGATGGCATTCAAATCGATCGTCGATAACTTTCTGGGAAATCACAAATCTGTCGACTATGTGCATATTGTTAAGCAGTGCATAGATGCATACAGAATTATGGGCTGTAACATGTCCCTCAAAATCCATTTGCTCGATTCCGCATCTTGACTTTTTCCCTGACAACCTTGGCGAAGTCAGCGATGAACACGGAGAACGATTCCATCAAGATATCGCCGTAATGGAGTCACGTTATCAAGGACGGTGGAGTGTGACCATGCTTGCCGATTATTGTTGGATGCTTCATCGCGATGTACCACATGCCATTCACCGACGAAAGTCGACTGCTAAGAAATTCAAGCCTACATAACTGTTATACTTCTTGTACGAATGATGTTGTAATACTGTATGTGTTGTTAAAAAACTTCAATTGCGTATTTCTAGAGATCCCGACCTGATAGAGAAAAACGGTTTGCAGATTTAAAAACAGCGCATTAAAATTGACCAGAAAAACATAAAAATATTAGAGAAAATCAAAAAATTTTTTTTGTTAGCCAGTGTTATCCATCTCGCCACAACTATAATTGTTCTTTAGCCTCAATACTGGGATATGTATACCTATGCCTAGTTCTTCATTTTCTGCTTTAGATCCATCAGTGAATACTTTTAAGCTACCCTTAGTTATTTGATCAATGTATTCCTTGGCCATGTTTTTGATACAGCTTTTTTCTACTATTTTAGTAATTATTTCTGCTAGATGATGGTCGATATCTGGTTTCTTGAGCTCCCTTGGTGGTATTGATCGTGTGTATTTGCTATTATAGTTTATTGCATTAATTATAGTTTGCTGCTCCTCTGCTTATTGACGGCACTTCCATCCTACTGGATATCTGGTTGGGTCTAGCCAGAGCCGGATTAACGTAGTAGCAAAAGTAGCATATGCTACGGGCCCCGCGCTTTTAGGGGCCCCGCGCCAATAAATATGTACATAATTTTTTTTTCAACTTCTAATACGAGCGTTAAACCAATGATCTTGTGATTTATGCCATCTTTAGCGCCTTTTCATTTGGTGTCACTAAATTGTGAGAGAAAGAGCATAAGAGGGTGACTTAGTGTGACTCTTCACTATTTTTATCTTATCTGTTTGCGGACGGAAGCCATTTAAGTGGCGTTGAAAATTTGGTCACGTTTGGATGGAAGCCACTTTTTTGGCTCTAGGCGACTGCCCCTCTAATTTTGTTTCGTTCTTTGTGAAATGAATTTGCATTAACAATAAAAACTAGAATTTAGGAAACGGAAACTTCCTGTTTTAATTGAGGTAGACGGCGTGCTCGCACTCTCTTTCGATCTTGATTAAAATTTCTCGATTTGTTGTCGAAATTTATTTTGAGAGAAAGAGTCTTAGAAATAGTGGTCCGGTTTAGAGTGGAGAATGGTGGTGAAAAGCTCAGTGATAGAAAATGTAGAGAGTAAATAGTTGCTTCACAGAGTGCTGGGGAGAGTAAAGACAGACTTATTTACGACAAATCGTTTCTCTCGATCTTCTCTTCAGACTCTCCTGGTCAAACAATTATTTGCCAGTTTCCAGACCACACCTGTGCTCACACCGATTTGGTGCTTCAAACACACAGACGCACGTGAATACAAACTATATTAAACAAATAGGGGAAGTTTGGGCTGTGGGTATTCCAACACAGTACTAAATAAGTTTATGATGTTTATTAACCTTAAAAATCAAATCACAAACAAATATCAAGTGTTACATAAAATTATCATAAGTACAGAAAATACAACTAACAAGGTAGGGGGGGGGTGGGGGTGGGGGATAAGAAGATTGGTATCGACTAAGCCCTTCCAGCTTGTATTAGACAAAGATAAACCCAGTCCAAAGATAGAAAGTTATCAGGACAATAGGTAAGGTAACCTAACAGTGGAGTTAATTACTCTGAAAGAGGGGTTACAATATTAGGTATGGGTGGTAGAAAAAATCCTGTTATTCCCAATTGTTCTTCCCTTTACTAAGCAAATGAAAGGGAGGGGGTAAACAGAGTTAACAAAATATCCCACCTAAAGGAACAATGCAGGGTATACAGAAAATGTATTACCCGGTAGGCAAGTTAACAAATGGTTTTTTTTTCAAACAAATCAAATCTCCTGTCATTCATGCACGCGCGTGAGGATCCACACTCATATATTCACACACACTTACCGATTGCAGCATCAGACAATCCATAGAATTATATAAACAGAAATTACACTCTTGACGTATGAAAATGTTTAGTACTTCGATGTCCCGCCCCAGATGTTGCGAGGTTTGCTGATAGCAAATATTCCCACTTATCGCCGGACTTGAAGCCTAAGAGTTCTTGTGTTTTATTGTAAAAAAAGAGTCTATGGGATGGCACTGACACAGTTCGACACAGGGGTGAAAATGAAGTGGTGGTAAAATTCCTTCAATGCGTGATGATAGCAACTGTCCGGTAAAGTTTTTAATCCAGTGAGGAAAAACTAGGCTCAGTCACAGTCAGGTAAATCGGTACTCTCTCACAACAGAGCAGTAAATAAAATATCGCAACTGGCACTGTTCATCTTCCAGTTTATCTTACAGATTTTAATTTAAATTTGATGATTTTTTAAATGTTCTTGGGTATGCTTTCTTTCATGTAATTATGATAGCTAGGTCGCATCGGACCGCCACAAGATTAAATTTAAAAAAATGTTTCATCAATATGTCTGGAAGTTTAAGAACCGAGTTTGAAACTCTCTGTATGACTTCTTTATGTTGGGATTGCAAAGGTGATCATTCTATAGAAAAAGATAGAAAACCCATGACAACATAATCAAACCTCAAAAATCAAATAATATTCTAACGCGCGATAAATTTACCGTTAAGGCTATTATATACACTCGCGTATTTAATTATGTATTTAAGAAAACACGTCACGAGTATAATGGTTAAAATACACATCTGTGTAGCAAAATCTGCAAGAATAAACGCTCAATTCAGTAAGATTTAGGCATAAAACGATAATAAATACATTAGCCCGCATGTGGCTGACGGTTGGCATCTTCGACGCCAGCAGCGCTGCTTTTTGCACAGTGCTAAGCCTATAGACCGATTTCACGGTAATAGTCTGACACGCTTTTGGTTTCGTTTTCGAGAAACACTACTAATATTTAACTTTTGCCCAATCTGCTGCATATACTTTGTAGTCTAGCCTTATAATTAACTATTGGCGGAAGCGTGCCGCAAAATAACTATCTGAAGTAACGCTTTCTGTCAACTGTAACGCAAAAATTTAGTAATAATCCTTACATTGTTTGGTAGTATTACACGATACAATACTAAATAGTAACGCAAATTCTTAACCCGCCACGTCTACACCCCGCTTCGCTGACACAGTCTGCAACGCATATACACACACTGCAAAAAAGCCAGTGTCATGAAATATTCTAATCCACATATATAAATTATTAGGTAAATATAAAGCCTAACAAATAAAATTAATAAAGAGAAGAGCAATGGGAAAATAACAGTGCTGTCACAAAGAATGTACTCGAAATCCCCCTTGTTTTCTGCTTCGTCTGCAAATTGTAACGCTTTCACGTTGATATAAAAGCTTACTGTATTATTACCCGCCTTCTTCAATGAAACGTGTGCTGCATTTCTAAGAAAAAACATTGAGACGTACTGCGTAATGACCTAAATTAATCCTAACATTAATTATACTGCGTTACCAAAACGAACGAACAGATGGACAAAAGGATAGCGAGAAGGGAGAGGCAGAAAGCCGAACATTAAACACGCGTCGCGCGATATACAAATGCTGCCATCACGCGTGTAAGTCTACATGCACTAAATTTTTTTCAGACGGACAGTGATAAAATACACTACCCTTTCCCAGAGTTAGGTTTATAAATCATAACAGACTCTTATTAGAAAAGATAACAATAGATGGGTTTACGTTTGAACACATAACAGTACCCAGACAGCACATCTTCGAAACAGGAGGTAGAAGAAATTGCATATTTTGAACGCAGCCACGTAGCTCCTTTAAATTAGTATTTTTGGGTTCCTTAGGGCTTGCTGACAAATAATATGTAAAACGTTACGCAAATAGTCCAGGAATTAATAAATTATACCCAAAATAAAATATTGGGGGTGCCTGACAGCATAAAATCATTTCTGCTCATAAGATTTTTTTTTAACGTGTTTGAAAAAAATTTACGTTACAGAAATAGCCTACCATGTAAACTCCAAATTGATTGGAGCGCAACAAATGAAAGCCTAACCACGATTGGTCGGGCTATAAATACTATCTTGGTTGTTAGGGGAGACGGGAAAAGATAACATTTTTTCAAACACTTATCGAAACGTGGCTCATTGGCCAGTCTCGCTGATATACACACTTGGGAGCGTTAGTTCGAGACCACTTGTTTAAATGATCCTGATAAAGCATCAGTGCGTTGAAGCCAGCTAAAATTTTGCTCAATAAAAGCCTGGAAGATAAGCAGATGGAAATTTGTGCCAGTTTGTGCCAGAATTCATTGCTAATCAACGTATCTGTGTTATTCGTATGAATTGTGGGACAGTGGTCTTGATGGTACTGAGCAGCACCTAGTCAGAGCTTTGCTGAATCCTGAGTCGGACAGCATACTCCTTGGTCTTTTTAGCTATCAGTGAGGTGTCTCCTGAGCCCAGAGGAGAATTCGAGCAGAGGAGTCCTTTCCTGCCGCCATCACGCCAGATAAGCGAATTGGCCAGCTGAGCTCAACATTATGTCCCCTCATCTTGAACTGACTTTTTAAAATTAACATTAAGAGGGGAATTTACTTGTCTTAAAATCAGGAACTGTGAACATCTCCAATACTAGTCCCTAAAGACAAACTATTGAAGTCATGATGACAAATACCAACAGAGCTTGAACAAAACAAAACCAGTATTACCTCATTTTACTACTACACAACTGACACACATAGAACATTTGTAATAATATATGTCACTACAATATTCATATTAAATACATTCTGTACATAACTTGTAATTTAAATTGATTGTGATTCCTGGTTCCCTTGTAGTTGAATCAGGACACATATTCATTCATGCCAGTAATGAATACATATTGTTATTCGAAAGTTTATCAGTGACTCTTTTAAGATATCTTTGTAGAGTGGTATATGTATGTGAGTGTCACAGTGTTGTCAAGAGTAGTGGATTAAATTAAATTGTTTATCTGTCTGTTGTTGTGACTTACACTTCACCATACTCATACCCTAGACACATAACGTAGCATCACACTATTCCAGAATAATTCTGACTGAGATATATAGATATGTGGTAGCAAGTAAGGTTATCTATAATACACTACTCTTAATAGATATAGATACCTTCACAGCTGATCTCAGTCAGTACACTAAGTTCCCTATAAGTATTTATAACTTCCCACTTCACCACATATATTGGGGTCTCGCTCTTGGGATTTTGAATCTTTAACTATTAAAAATATTGGGGGTAATTCACTTCAGGGAATATAAGAATTAAAAGGTATCCTTGGGTGGAATTAAATAAGGTTGAGCTCACGGTGCCTGTGTTGTCCATTAGAGATTGAATTGTTGGTTAGACATTATAAAAATTTACCTGATAGACAATGGCGGACCTGGCCAAATTTCGATCTGCTGCGGTTCAGACTGCAAAAGAGTTAGGATTAGATGGGCAAGTTATGGTTGCCTATGTCACAACGGAATGTGACAAATTTATTGAACGTGAAGAAAGAAGGTTTGAAGCCGAAAGAAAGTTAGAGGCTGACAAGGAAATTAAGAGGTTGCAGATTGAGGCTGAGGCTAAGAAATTGGAAGCAGAAAGAGAAGACAAAAGATTAGCTGCAGAAAGAGAAGCCGAGGAAAGAAGACAGGCTGCAGAAAGAGAAGAGAAGAGATTAGCTGCAGAGAGGGAAGCAGAAAAGGAGGAGAAGAGATTACAAAGGGAACATGAGTTACGACTAAGGGAGTTTGAGTTTCAAGGCCATGCTCCTGAAAATGGTGCCAGTCCCTTTGCCTCTGATGCTACGGTTACTCAGGGAGCCTCGACCTCAGCTATGAACTTTCATTTAGATCATTTTGTTGAGAAAGACGATGATATTGAGAGCTATATAAATAGGTATGAACTATTAGCCACCACGTATGGGTTAGAGAGAGAAAGGTGGAGCTTAAAGTTATCTCAGGGACTTCGTGGGGCAGCTTATGAAGTTTTTGCAAAAATGAGCAGAGGTGATCAGGAAAATTATGATATGCTAAAGCAGGCTCTTTTGTTAAGGTATGAAAAGAATGCAGAATTCTATAGAAAAAAATTTAGGAATGCTAAACTACTGTCAGGTGAAACCTATCACCAGTTCTCTGCACGAATAGAGACATACTTGGAGAAATGGACTTCTCTGGGGAAAACCCAAGATCTTAAGGAAATGGTCCTTATAGAGCAATTAAGAGAGTCCATGGCTCCAGACCTAAGAAAGTTTCTCATGGAACAAGGTGCCGAGAGGCTGGGTGAGTTGCTAAATGTTGCTGAAAGGTATCAAGCAGCTCAAGCAGAGGTAACAGGTAATAAAAAGAAACAAGTGGATAACTTTAGGGCACCACAGAACTTTAATAAATTTGATCCTAGGGATCAAAATAAAGGTAAGCACCAATTTGATAGGCCACGGTATGAAAATAAAAATAAATTCCCACAATTCGATGAAAGGAAATATGATGAAAGAAAATCTTTCAACCAAGGAAAAAGGTGGTGTAAAAATTGTCAGATGGACAATCATGACACTGACCGTTGCAGAAGGAAACCTGTGTATATGGCAACCCTTCAGGTCAGGTCGACCTCAAGACAGGAGGAGGATATTATGTTGGATACCACTCCAGAAGAGATGAGGAAGGCACAGGCTGGGGATAAAACACTCAAGCCTTGTTTCAGAAAATTGTCAACTTGTCATACAACTCCAGGCAAGGGAGATTTTTACATGAAAAACAAGTTGATGTATAGGAAGACTGGAGCTAGATCCAATGGTCACGGACAGCTGGTTCTTCCAAAAAGATATAGAGCAGACTTAATAAGGAGCCTACATGTGAAACCAGATGGGGACCATGAGAAGATAGGTACCATCATTCAAAAGGTGGCTCATAATTATTATTGGCCCAAAGCAAGATGGGACATTGAGAATTTTGTAGAAAGGTGTAGCATAGCACATGAGGGAACACCCACAAGTGGGAACATGGATCAGGACCTGGACACGCCATGGGGCAAAATCAGGCCTAACAATAAAAGGAAAAATAAATTTGATAAAGTGGACCAAATGGAATGGGAAGCCCCTTTTCACGGACAAGCTTCACTTAACTGTTTTACAATGGCCACTATGCGGAGAGTGCAAAAGGATGTCTTACCCCAGGATAAGCCGACAATCCCTCAATCGGACTTAAACAAACTGGAGGAAGAGGATGTAGAGAGGAAATCTCTCATCAAGAATTTTAAGTGGGGAGACAGCCCCAAGGAGAAAAATTGGTAGCGGTCGTTTTGTGAATGATAATTCTGGGAGGAAAAATCATCACTATAAAGCTTCGAGTGGAAGAGACCATACTGGTGCATGGACAAATAGGTCCACACAATTAAAGGTCCATATGTAGCTTTGTTAAGAACGTGGACTGATGAAAAGGCAGAGGAAAACATTACATCTTCATACCAATATGTGAATGAGCTGACCACTCGGTTGAAAACTGGCTGGAAACTTGCCAATGAAAATTTGAAACAAGCCAGGAAGAAACATGCTGCCTATTATAACAGGAAGGCGAAAGACAGAGATTTGGCTGTGGGAGAGAAAGTACTACTTCTTTTGCCTGGGAGTCAGAATAAGTTACAAATTGGATGGCAGGGTCCATATACAGTTTTAGAGAAAGTGTCTAGAACAAATTATAAGATAGATAAGAAGGGGAAAGAAAAAATCTATCATGTGAATCTCCTGAAGAAATATTTGGAAAGAGAACATCAGGAAGAGACACACTTGTTGACCTTGTCCATCGCCATGGAGATGAAAAAGGAACCACTTTCATCATTTGAATATCCATTACACCCCTGTGAGACAGCAGCACAGGTGAAAATCAGTACACATTTAACGAAAACTCAGAAAGAGAGAGTGCAACAGGTTCTAAAGAATCATGCAGAGGTGTTAACAGACCGACCAGGGCATACAAACCTATTGGAATATGATATGAAACTCATAGACTCCACACCTGTCTGTATGAAACCATATTCGATTCCGTTTGCTAAGGAAAAAGCTTTGAAGGAAGAGATAGACTATCTATTGAAGGAAGGAATTATTTCGCACAGTGAGTCTTCGTATAGTTCCGGGGTGGTACTCTTAAGGAAGCCCTCTGGAGAACATAGACTCTGTATAGATTACAGGAGACTGAATGCTATTACAGAAGGACAGGTGGATCCATTGCCGGATACAAATCAGCTGTTTGCCAGACTAAATAAAGCTAAATATTTCTCAAAAGTGGATCTGAGTAAAGGATACTATCAGATTCCAGTAAAGCCTGAGGTTAGACCATACCTAGCTTTTAGTACCTCAGAAGGACACTATGAGTTTAATAGATTGCCATTTGGATTGAAGAATGCGCCTAGTGTCTTCTCTAGAATGATGAGAAAATTATTGGATCCTCTGAATAATCCCTGTATAACAAATTTTATGGATGATATCCTTATAGCAACAGAAACATTTGAGGAACACATTGACTCTCTGAACATGCTGTTTGATCGACTTAGGGAGGCAAATTTAACAGCCCGACCAACCAAATATTGCGTTGGATGTAAAGAATTGGAATTTTTGGGACACACAGTTTATCAGGGAAACATGACCCCTGACCCAAAGAACTTAGAGAAACTACAGAAAGCCCCGAGACCACAAACCAAGAAGGACGTGAGATCCTTTGTCTCCTTATGTGGTTTCTACCAGAAGTATATCAAGAACTTTAATTCCATATGTGCACCGTTAACTGAATTGACACGTAAAGGACTTCCAGATCGCATTACATGGACACCACAATGTGAAATGACTTACCAAGAATTGAAGGAAAAGCTCACAAGTAAACCCATTTTGAAATTACCTGACTTAAGTCAAGAATTCATAGTAAGGACGGATGCAAGTAGTATTGGGTTAGGTGCAACTTTACTACAGAAATCAGATGCATTGGATGGGGAATTAAGCCCAGTGGCATATGCTAGCAGAAAGTTGAATAAAGCTGAAATCAACTACTCAACTAGCGAAAAAGAATGTCTTGCAGTAATATGGGCAATAAAGAAATTCAATATTTATCTATATGGGAAGGCATTTAAGTTGCAAACTGACCACAAACCTTTATCGTTTTTAGCACAGGCTAAGCATGAGAACTCTAGGTTACTCCGATGGTCTTTGCTTCTGGCTCCATATAATTTTAGCATTGAGTATATATCTGGAAAAACAAATCTGGGAGCGGATTTTTTAAGCCGCCATCCGTGTGATGAGAATCACCGTAAACCCCAGAAATAATAATAAATTTCTCTATGTGTATATAGAATAAAGGACTGACATATAATGTCTGTTTTAAGAGGGGAGGTGTCATGAAATATTCTAATCCACATATATAAATTATTAGGTAAATATAAAGCCTAACAAATAAAATTAATAAAGAGAAGAGCAATGGGAAAATAACAGTGCTGTCACAAAGAATGTACTCGAAATCCCCCTTGTTTTCTGCTTCGTCTGCAAATTGTAACGCTTTCACGTTGATATAAAAGCTTACTGTATTATTACCCGCCTTCTTCAATGAAACGTGTGCTGCATTTCTAAGAAAAACATTGAGACGTACTGCGTAATGACCTAAATTAATCCTAACATTAATTATACTGCGTTACCAAAACGAACGAACAGATGGACAAAAGGATAGCGAGAAGGGAGAGGCAGAAAGCCGAACATTAAACACGCGTCGCGCGATATACAAATGCTGCCATCACGCGTGTAAGTCTACATGCACTAAATTTTTTTCAGACGGACAGTGATAAAATACACTACCCTTTCCCAGAGTTAGGTTTATAAATCATAACAGACTCTTATTAGAAAAGATAACAATAGATGGGTTTACGTTTGAACACATAACAGTACCCAGACAGCACATCTTCGAAACAGGAGGTAGAAGAAATTGCATATTTTGAACGCAGCCACGTAGCTCCTTTAAATTAGTATTTTTGGGTTCCTTAGGGCTTGCTGACAAATAATATGTAAAACGTTACGCAAATAGTCCAGGAATTAATAAATTATACCCAAAATAAAATATTGGGGGTGCCTGACAGCATAAAATCATTTCTGCTCATAAGATTTTTTTTTAACGTGTTTGAAAAAAATTTACGTTACAGAAATAGCCTACCATGTAAACTCCAAATTGATTGGAGCGCAACAAATGAAAGCCTAACCACGATTGGTCGGGCTATAAATACTATCTTGGTTGTTAGGGGAGACGGGAAAAGATAACATTTTTTCAAACACTTATCGAAACGTGGCTCATTGGCCAGTCTCGCTGATATACACACTTGGGAGCGTTAGTTCGAGACCACTTGTTTAAATGATCCTGATAAAGCATCAGTGCGTTGAAGCCAGCTAAAATTTTGCTCAATAAAAGCCTGGAAGATAAGCAGATGGAAATTTGTGCCAGTTTGTGCCAGAATTCATTGCTAATCAACGTATCTGTGTTATTCGTATGAATTGTGGGACAGTGGTCTTGATGGTACTGAGCAGCACCTAGTCAGAGCTTTGCTGAATCCTGAGTCGGACAGCATACTCCTTGGTCTTTTTAGCTATCAGTGAGGTGTCTCCTAAGCCCAGAGGAGAATTCGAGCAGAGGAGTCCTTTCCTGCCGCCATCACGCCAGATAAGCGAATTGGCCAGCTGAGCTCAACATTATGTCCCCTCATCTTGAACTGACTTTTTAAAATTAACATTAAGAGGGGAATTTACTTGTCTTAAAATCAGGAACTGTGAACATCTCCAATACTAGTCCCTAAAGACAAACTATTGAAGTCATGATGACAAATACCAACAGAGCTTGAACAAAACAAAACCAGTATTACCTCATTTTACTACTACACAACTGACACACATAGAACATTTGTAATAATATATGTCACTACAATATTCATATTAAATACATTCTGTACATAACTTGTAATTTAAATTGATTGTGATTCCTGGTTCCCTTGTAGTTGAATCAGGACACATATTCATTCATGCCAGTAATGAATACATATTGTTATTCGAAAGTTTATCAGTGACTCTTTTAAGATATCTTTGTAGAGTGGTATATGTATGTGAGTGTCACAGTGTTGTCAAGAGTAGTGGATTAAATTAAATTGTTTATCTGTCTGTTGTTGTGACTTACACTTCACCATACTCATACCCTAGACACATAACGTAGCATCACACTATTCCAGAATAATTCTGACTGAGATATATAGATATGTGGTAGCAAGTAAGGTTATCTATAATACACTACTCTTAATAGATATAGATACCTTCACAGCTGATCTCAGTCAGTACACTAAGTTCCCTATAAGTATTTATAACTTCCCACTTCACCACAGCCAGCCAAAGCAAAACCACGCAGACAATTTTATTTTCCTCCTAGTGGTAGCATTTCTGAAATGTAATCATAAAGAAACATCTTTTTGTATTGGGCATGACAAAAGCAGACTGGCCAATCGACCACCAGACGCAGAAATTATTCGAAATTATTTTGGCTTTTCATTCAAACTGCTTTTGAATTCAAGTAGTCGAACGTTTCGATTGGCCAGTGCTAGTAAATATTAGCAAAAGGCTTTGACTATTTATTGCCAGTTGAACTAAAAATTGTATTCAGATACGCTGAAAAACAGCTGTGTTAATTCTAAACGTAAATAAAGAATAAATTCACAGTCTGTGCAGTTCGGAGGAAGCTGAGGCCATTTCTTCACAAAGTCAGCGTCATTTGTTTATATATTTCTTGATTGTGGTAAGGATATTTTATGAAATTTAATATGTTTGGTCCAACTACAAAGTTAGATACTGCTATGGGGAAAAAGTGAAGGACATGTCGGAAGCAGACATTGTTGAGTCCTCACATTAAACGGTATCTAACTGATGTATGTTGTTATGATTATGTTGTCATATTATTGTATTAAAATAGATTAGTAAGCCTCTGTGTTCAATGAACACTGTTTAACATGCCTGAAGCAAATATATTTAAAAAAGAAAAGAAGAGAATATCATATCAAAGGAAATGTGGTTACTCCACATTATTGTATGGAGGAAAAGTATGTGAACGTACAGTGGCGTATCTACTATAAGGACCTGAGGTGTGGTCACAGCAAGGTGGGAGTCCTGTCAAATTCGGGGCGAGTGCACTTGTAAGGCACGCGAGGCTGACCCCATACCCACGTAGGAAATTAAGTGTTAGAATAAGTGATCAGAGATAAAAGGCCAGGGTGTCCTTTTGTTGCAGAGGGTCTATGTTCCTGTTGCCGGCTGGTGACAGGAAACCTGCTGAGTACTAATAAACGCCAACCAGTCTCCAACCAGTCTTATATGCTGTCGAAGATAACAGTAGGAGCTTTGGCGAGTGGTGAAATTGAACTTTCTGCAACTACACATTGAAATATCTTACAACAAGGACTCCCAGGTGATGAGTTAGACATCTGGGGCATCTCTGACAGTTTCTTGTGTTTCAAAACAATACACAGGACGTTTATGGGGGTAGGATGAACTACAGCCCTCATATACAGTGACTCTCCCTTTAGATGAATAAAGTGAATTCTTTTAATATTTCCTACAGGAAAGACATATATAAATACATAATAACTTTTTAGTTATTGGGCAAATTGTCCCAAAATTTTAATTGTTCTTTTCTGTAAACTATCTTGTCCTTATTTTCAAAGACCTGTCCACAAGATATGAATGGACAGGCAAAATAAATTGTAAAGATTTGTTCAAAGAAAAACTTAACTGCTAGTTTTATTATCTTCTTTATAGAAACTTAAAGTGTTTGACTGTTGTGTACCATCATTTCACTTCTCCCCTAGACACTAGGTACACCATACACCATACACTAGAGCCAGAAGAGTGACCGTGTGAGACCTAAGGAGGTAGCGTTAGGTTCTCTGCACATAATTCATCATCATCATTTATAGAGTCAGAGGCCTACATGTGCTTGACCTCACACGGTTAAAGCAGACACCTTTCCATTCTTTTAGGATACCATCATAACCTCCCCAGCAAAATCAACTTTGCTACAATCTATATATATATAGGACTTAACTAAATTTATTAATTATAAATTCCTTCGCGACTTTAAAAGTTACTTTAACATTAAAGCATCTATTATTTTTGGAAATATTATAATAGATATATCATTAACTTTACCACTGGAACTTTTGGGATTTTTTTTTTGTTTTTTTGTTTTTTGTTGCGTTCGCCCGCTAATACTCGAGGCGAAATCTCAGGTTATTATTTTATGTCTAACCTGACATTGATTTTATGTGAGTATCCCTTTATTTCTTGTACAGAGACAGGTGTCCCTCGCCATTCAGGCAAATACTCGCCGATTTCGGAGGTACCCATTGCAGCTGGGTCGGCTCAGGAGCCGCCAGTCCCTGGTCAACGACACTCCTTCAAATGTCCTCGCCAGGTCTCGAGTTAATCCAGTCCAAATCCCGGTCGACGAAAAATCCACAAATGCCGTCGCCCGGGTTTGATCCTGTATCACCCGGTCGCCAGAGCGGTGTTGTAACCACTACGCTAGCGCGGCTTTTGGGATGAGTTTAATTTAGTAGATTTAAATAAACACAAAATCCAGTGAAATAAAATGAAAGCACTAGACCACTGATCAATTTAACAAATATATTATACCGTGCACAGAAACAGAAATCACTCCAATGTAGCCACCAATTCAGATGGAAATCTAGCAGAATTTCTACTATAGCTAGTGAATCTTAAATCTCTGGCGACCGAATGATAACATAGCTTTCTACGTGGTCTGTATATATCTAACTGAAATGTAAGATTAGTGGGACATGTGAAAATTTGACACCTTTTTAGATCTCAGGAGACTTTTGGGGATCTGACCGTCAGACTAAAGAGAGAAGCCGCCCCTGGTCTGACGTATCTCCGCTCGCTGCTTGCGCGTCGGCTTTTCCGTTTGCTCCCACTGCGATCGGTTTCGTGTTTAACACCGAGATGCGAAATACCGGCAGGAAACTTGCGTCGCTCGTTTCAGGGACCACTACTGCCTTTGATAGCGCCGATAGTCTTTCCTGAGATCCCTCAGCCTGTTTGATCATGTGCCGCTACTTTCTGTTTGATTCTGGCACCGCCCCCACTGGGCCAAGTTAATGAAAATACTGCATATGATTGCTCAAGAGATGTCCGTGGGCGTGATTTAATCTCTCCTCAAATCAATGCGATGACTAGAATGTACGGTAGATAAACTGTCCACATATTAATCAGCAAACGTGTTGACCATCTGTGTAGAACGGTTGCATAGCTAATGAGTCCAGGTGAAAAGAAAATCCCGTTTGACGAAAGTTACCACAGTATTCGGGGGCACTGATGCTATACGAAGGGGTCGTTACAAAGGGTCGTACTATATCATCCAACACTTCAGGGGTACCGATGTTATGAGAGGGTTCTTACCATCATTTAACAAATTCAGGGACGGATGAGTTGTCTGTCACAATCGTCCCCTCTTTTGAGACACGAAAACATCTTTTCATGTTTGATTTATGACAATGAAGCTGCCCTGATCGGTAGCTTTAGGATGATTGGTATCTTCAACTTCCTCCTCTTCCTCCGTAGTCCAGTTTCTACTCAGGAAATCAGTCCCGACAGAATGTCTTCCCGGAATGTATTCCACTTTGAAAGAATAAACACTTAAAAGAAGGGCCCAACGCATGATCCTTGCGTTAAATTCTTTATTGGCACCAAGAAAGGCTAACGGAGCGTGGTCTGTTTGCACCGTGAAAGATGTACCATAGAGAAACTCATGATGGCGTCTGATACCGTCAATCAGAGCGAGGCATTCTCTTTCGACTACGCCAGGGGTCGGCAAACTACGGCACGCGTGCCAAGCGTGGCACGTGGAACGATTTTCAATGGCACGCTGAGTGAATTAAAATACTGTACAGAATATGATCTCATTTTTAAATAAATTGAATTTTTAATTAAATAGAAGCATATAATTCTTTTAAAGCTATACCTGTTTTTACAACCCTTCAAAACGAAAGTTTTTAGACATTGGAGGTAAGAATGTGCGATCTGATGAAAACTAAAGGCCTGATCATACTATACTGCACGTAAGTCTTCGTTTTTACGGACCGTTTCCGAGAACAAACATTCTTCAACGAATTTCAAGGGGAGTGGTTATACTTTGCGGCGCCCGCTAGTCTGGTGTCTACCTGCTACCGTAGTTTGCAGGATGAGATTCTTGAAAAGAGTCCCAAGCAAATTTTGACGGGCAAGCGGAGACGTAATATCATAATTACGCAATAGTGTCTGGCTAGCGCCTGGACGAGCGTATTTATTTCGTTTTCGATCGCAGTTTTTGACTCCCAGTGTGAGTTTGGAGCAACAATGACTGACCTCAACGAAGTTATATTTCCGTCCTATCCTGCCCCTCTCTCCCGACCACCACCACCTCTACAGTTCTCTCGGCTGTCGCATACTCATGCCCGTACAGTCCGTTGACCGCAGCACAAAAGTTGGTGTTATTATTAAGTAATACGGTGCCGTTAAAATGAATCAAAAAAGACAAAAACTTGATACACGCTCGTTTCAAGACTTTTGGACAAACGAATATGGATTCATACAACAAAAGGATCGTGCTGTTTGTGCTTTATATTATGAGATTGTCTTGTGCCGTACGTCAAGTGTACAAAGACACTATCAAACCAAACATCAGTCCATGTTTAAAAACTCAGGAGAAAAGTGAAGCCATAAAAATGGCTGTTTCTGGCTAAAAAAAAAAAAAAACAAAGTAGTATTTTTAGTCAAGCTTTGGAACCAAAAATAAAGCTACCGAATGTAGTTACAAAATTGCACAGTGTGTGGCTTCGAAGGGCAAACCTGTCACAGATGGAGAATACATCAAGGAAACTTTTTTGAGCAGTGCTGAAATTTTGTTTAGTGATTTACCAAATAAAGAAACAATACTGTCTCGGATTCGAGAAATACCGGCTTCTGCAAGATCAATCGAGAGGCGCATAACTGATATGGCTGAAAATGTAACGGTAAAACAAACAACCGGGTTACAACAAGCTGTTGTATTTAGTGTCGCTCTTGACGAAAGTGTCGATGTGAATGACGTGGCGCGCCTAGCTATAGTTGCGCAATATTATGACAACGACCGTATTTATGAAGAACTGTGCTGCTTGATACCTTTTGATGGTACAGCCAAGGGAGAGGACATTATGACTGCATTTGTAAGATATTTCGAAAACCAGAACATTAACATGAATAAAATATTCTGTGTTACTACTGATGCCGCCCCTGCATTTGTTGGAAAGAACAAAGGATTTGTTAAACTTCTTGAGGATCATATTGGACGTCAAGTATTGAGCTTCCATTGCATTATACACCAGGAGAGTTTGTGTGCGAAGATTTCGTCACTATCCTTGAACTCTGTAATGGAAACTGTTGTCAAGATAGTTAACTTCATAGTTTCTCGCTCTTCATTGACCCACAGGCAATTCAAGTCTCTTCTACAAGAAATGGAGAGCTCATATGCGGACCTCCCGCTGTACAGCAATGTTCGTTGGCTTAGTCGAGGTAATGTTTTGAACAGATTTGTATCATGTCTAGAAGCAATCAAGGTGTTTCTTGATGAAAAGGAACAACATTTCCCGGAATTGAATGACGAGGACTGGCTGTGCAAGCTGATGTTTCTGGCTGACATAACTACAAATCTGAATGAATTAAACTTGCGTTTACAAGGGCAGGGTCAAACAATACTTGATCTTTTTGAGCACTGGAAAGGATTTGCGTCAAAATTAGACATATTTTGCAGAGATATTACCACTAACACATACAAGTACTTTCCAAACGTAAAGGTTCATTCAAATCGATTTACTGTCAACAGAGATGAGCTTCAGAAGTACGTTGAAGCGCTCAAAGGAGAGTTTGCTAAACGAGGTCAAGACTTCAAAATTCACGGGCCCATGTTTTCTTACCTCATCAAGCCCGACTTAATTGATCATACTAACATCCCATTTGACCTATCTCTTTTCGAGTGGATGGATGTTGACAATTTTGAAATGCAACACATCGAATTCAAAGCATCAGAGTTATGGACGATAAAATTTGTAGAATTGCGAAAAACTCTTGAAGGAAGCTGCTTGGAAAAGTCAGCTGCCATCCTCAACTGCTGGACATCCCTGCTTCAAGCGTTCACCTGTTTGAAGAAAGTTGCATTTGCTCTACTTTCGGCTTTTGGGTCAACTTATACATGAGAACAAATTTTCTCACACATGAAAGCTGGTTTAAGTCCACAGAGAAGTCGCCTAACACTTTTGCATTCAGAAGCCTGTGTGAAGCTGAAATTGACAAAACACACACCTGATATTGAACAATTAACCAAGGAGAAGCAAGGACACGGGTCCCATTAATTGATTAATGACTCAGATCAATAATAATCAATGATTACTGATATTAAAATTTTAATAACGTGTTTTATGTTTGGTTAATTTAATTGTTTTGTTCTTCAAACTATTGGACTTTCTGTCTTAACACAACATACATATGGCAATTTTATTATAAAATTTCAAACTAATGTGTTCAGAACTTAAATTTTGCAAAACATAATATTTGTATTGATATTTGTTCCTATTTATATTAAAATATTGAATAATATACAAAGAATAGAATAGTTATTTAATTTATCGGAAACATGTTAATAAAAGATCATTTTTAAATTGTTTCAATAATTGTTGTATATAAAAATATGATGGACTTAGGTTGGCACGCTGAGTGACTTTGCAACATTACTTCGGCACGACACTACTAAAAGTTTGCCGACCCCTGGACTACGCTGTAGTTCCGTTCAGCTTTATTTAATTTCCGACTGCCATAGGCAACTGGAAATAGCATGTTCGGGTTACTGTCATCGGCTTGAAGCAGTGTTGACCCGATGCCCTGACCTGACGCGTATCAGTACAAAAGGTTTCTTGAGGTCAGGCAACCTCAAAATGGGGTATGCAGACAACTGTCCTTTCAAAGTGCTGTACGAGTGTTCGCACTTTTGATCCCATATGACCTTATCAGGACAACCTTTCTTTGTGAGGTCAGTCAGAGGGGCCGTCAGTCCGTTGAAGTTCTGGATGTACTTCTGATAATACGCACATAGTGATAGGAACGAACGAGTGTCTTTCTTGGTTCGGGATCTTTTTGCTGCCACTATTTTCTCCACGTTCTTCTTAATAGGCCAACTGCATCCGTGAGAAATAGTATGCCCCAGGAAGTCTAACTGTTCAAACCCGATGAGACATTTGCTAGGTCTGGCTGTGAGACCGGTTTCCTGTAGTCTCCTGAGGAGCATAGCGACCGTAGCAATATGTTCTTTGTAGGTTTCCGATGCAATTAATATGTCATCCATGAAATTATGGATATGGGAACTTTGCAAAGGTTCTAGAAGCTTCCTCATTATCCTGGTGAACACTCCTGGTGCGTTATGCAATCCGAACGGCATCACGTTAAATGTGTAATGTCCTTCACTAGTGCTGAAAGCTAACCAAGGTTTAATTTCCTCCTTGACTGGTATTTGATAATAACCTTTACTGAGGTCAATCTTGGAGAAAATCTTTGCTTTGCTGAGCTTGGTGAACAACTCAGGAACCGTTTGGAGACGTTCGTGCTGGAATTCCGTAACAGCGTTTAGCAGCCGGTAATCTATACACAGCCGAACTTCCTTATTGGGCTTCTGCATCAGCACTACACTCGAACTGTAAGGAGATGTCGACTCACTGATAATTCCTGCCTGACGCAGCTTGTCTATTTCTCCGCGAAGTGCATCAGCTTTAGCGTACGGGATGGGGTAAACTCTGGTTCGAACAGGGGTCTCATTTGTTAATTTCATATCAAATTCGATGAGATTTGTTCGACCAGGTACATCCGTTAAGACTGCACTGTACTGTTTTAGTAGCGCCCTGGTTTCTGTTTGTTGTTCTGGTGAGAGATTGTCGCCAAACTTGACATCTTTAAAGGATTCTGTGGGTTGCAATGGGTACTCCATGCAACCATCATCATCTTCCTTGTCTTCCGTTGCTATGGCGACAGCCAGGAGATGCTCGGAGGATGGCACCGGTCTTTCCAAATATTTCTTAAGCAGATTTATGTGGAAGACCTTCTCCTTTCCTTTAATGGAGATCTTGTAATTGGTACGTGAGATCTTTTTAAGGACGGTAAACGGCCCTTGCCATCCGATGCGAAGTTTATTGCTTCCGGTTGGAAGTAGCAACAAAACTTTCTCCCCTGGTCGTAGTTCTCTCTCTTTTGCAGCTTTGTTGTATCTTTCAGCATGTTTAGAGCGGGCTTTCTTAAGGTTGGTAGTAGCTAGATCCCATCCTAGCTTTAGCCTTTCCTTGAGCTCAGATACATACT
The DNA here is from genome assembly GCA_024509875.1 of Oreohelix idahoensis. Classification (NCBI taxonomy): domain Eukaryota; kingdom Metazoa; phylum Mollusca; class Gastropoda; order Stylommatophora; family Oreohelicidae; genus Oreohelix; species Oreohelix idahoensis. The sequence goes on from JAMPIV010000777.1 coordinate 21,543, forward strand.
TGCTTGCAGAGACGACTGTCTCGTCAGCCTTTTGGTTTGTCAGGGAGCGAAGTAAGGCTTCTAGTGGCCCCTTAATAGGTCTGCCAAATAAAAATGTAGCAGGCGGGAATCCCGTAGACGCTTGGGGTACCTCTCGGTAGGCGAATAAGGCAGCCGATATATATAGGTCCCAGTCTTCCGGTTTCTCCTGACCCAGCTTACGTAACATGGTGGTGAGGCTGCCATTAAAACATTCCACGAGCCCATTTCCGGCCGGGTGGTAGGGACTTGTGTGGATATGTTTGGCCCTCAAGATCTTAAAGATCTCCTCCATTAACAGGCTACGGAATTTGGATCCATTGTCCATCAAAACTTGTTGAGGGAATCCCAACCGTGTAAAGATTTGCACGAGGGCTTCTGCGACATGCTTGGAATCTATGCATGTTAGCGGTACAGCTTCGGCCCACATAGTGCAAGTGTCGACTAAGGTCAGGATGAACCTGTTCCTTCTTTTGGTCCTTTCCAGGGGTCCAATAATGTCGACAGCAACCCGTTCAAATGGAGTCCCTACTATTGGCATTTGCCCCATGGGTACTGGGGGTGTCAAGTGCTTGCGTGCTACCCGTTGGCACTGGGCGCAGGATTTCACATACCTGATAATGTCAGAGTTCATTCCTGGCCACCAGTAGTGGGTTTTTATTCGCTGAATAGTGGCGTTTTGTCCCATATGTCCGCTAAAGGGAAGAGAGTGCCCCATTTCTAAGATCTGGCTGCTGTACTGCGTCGGTACTAGGAGCTGGTTATTCCCCGTATCCGGGTTGCCCGTTCTACGATACAATACGCAATCCTTAGAAAAGATGTCTCCGTTGTGTCTGGGGTCCTTAGCCATGGGCAGTTTTTTGAAGCAGAGCTCCAGAGTAGGGTCCTTTTGTTGCGCCTCCTTCAGTTCATTCGACAACAAATTTGGCGCAGGCTCTCTCTCCTTCTTGGTTTGCCCTCTTGTGGTTACCGCTGCCACAATCGGCTTTTTAGGTCTCCCAATAAACACGTATCTACATCCCGGGATAACTGGGTAGATCGGATCATCCATTATGGCCGCTTTAATAACACCTCTGACAAAATCAGAGTGTATCTCTACCAGTGCGATAGGAAGCGTCATGGGTGCATCACTCCTGAAAACTCCACTAAGTTTGACCGTTTCCTCTGTCTCCTGACCTGGTTTGACTAGGTGCCTAGCGACAATACAACTAAAGCTTAATCCAGTGTCAAAGAGACAAGTAGTTGAGGTACCATTCAAAATTACAGTTCCTCGCGTTGAGGGTCGGTCGCCCTCAGGTTGAGAATCACTGACATTGACTCTACCTTTCGAGGCTGTATGCAAACATCCGATGCGGTTTGGACCGGTTTGTTTGCCCTGATCAGACGTTCCTTGTGTAGGGGTCTTCCCTTTTCCTTGACCTTGGTGGCCGCGCTGCCACGTAGGCTTGGTGGGTTGATCAGAATTATTATTTGGGGAAAATCGGGGTTTGTAGAATTTCGATTTTTCCTGGGGAGGTCTCTGGATATTACTTTCTCGTTGGTTATAATTCTGAGAGGAATTAGAGGAATAGGATGACTGCTCTAGATTTTGTTTACGAGATGGCTCATCTGTGGGTTTACGTTTCGTGCTGGGAAGTTCGGCCATTGCATTGGTATAGCGTTCTGCCTTATTGAGGATGTCCTCAAGCCTGACTGCGCCCTGTTCAGCCAAAAATCTACGGGTTTCGTTTGACAAAGTAGACTTTATCTGTTCCACAAGAACAAGTTCAAGTAGTCCCTCATATGTAAGAGGTAGGTCAGATAATTCAATGCATGTTGTCAAATAGCCAGTGAGTCGTGAACAGAACTGCGGAAAAGTTTCCGTGCTCTCTTTCCGGCTGTTTCTGAACATTTGCAGAAATTTTCGGGTGGTCATCTCAAACTGTTCTAGCAAGGCCTTCTTCAGCATGTCGTAATCATGTTGGTTGGTTCCCAGCTTTGTGTACACGTCATACGCATTACCTTTCAACGCAGTTGAGAGTTTAAGTGCCCAACGGGAACTCTCTAACCCATATAGATTTGCGAGCCTCTCGAATTTCTCTAGGAAGGTGTCTATTTTTTCATTTGGGCTAGGAAAAGACTCTAAAGCAAAAGACATCGCCGTTAATTGGGCAGATTGAGTGCTGGAGAGATCCATTGACTGAGACTGGGGCGAAGACGGCTCTCCGTTATTCGAAGTAGAGGCGCCCCGACTCTCTAAAGCCTTAAGCGCCAGTTCATGCTGTCTTTCCCTCTCTCTCTCCTCACGTTATCTTTCCTTCTATATTTCCCTGTGGGCTTCTATCTCTGCCTCAATTTTCTTCTGCTCCAATTGACGATCGTCCGCTTCTTTCTTCCTAGCTTCTGCCCTCTTCCGCTTCTTTCTTCTCTGCTCTATCCTGTGCTTCTTTCCTCTCTGCTCTCTCTTGCTCCGCGTCATACCTTTCAAGTTCCCTGTTGACAAACAGGTTCGCGACTTCTCCTTCTAATCCTGAGTCCTTCGCCTCCTGTCTCAAAATGGATCTTATCCTAATTCTCTCTGCCATGCTAAAGAACTGGATGATTCTAAGACTAGAGAATAGTAAGAAAGAACAAGAAGGGAAAAAACTCAAAGCCGCTACGAGAAAAAAAACCACAAAGTATAAATTTACTTTTGGTACCTCCTACTCTGTAGTGTGCAAACTTATCGCCGCTATTATTGTCACTTAAGACTCTTAACGCAAGCGACTATGCCACGTTAAAATGGTAAGTTACACTAGAAAAGAATCTACTTTTACTAACAGTAGAGAAAGATTTATATTAAACAATTTAAAAGGAAAAAAAAAATTTTCCCTAAAATTTTAATTCTCCGTCACAAAACTCCGCCCCTGAAGTCAATTTATGAGAAGAGACGTGTTAACTAGACTTAAAAAGTCAGAACAAGGCGTCTTTAGCTAAGCTCAACTCTTTTTAACTTCAAAAAACCTTTAGTGACTGTAAAAACAATCACGCAATCCCAGCAAATCCTATAAAGAAAAAATTTAATTTTCTCTGCCAGAGGATAATTTAGCTAAACGAATTTATGATTATCCGTACTTTCTACTGCTGTGGAAACAAAACAACCTGTAAATATGCTGTGTGGACGACCCACATACTAAAAGGCGTTGTCTAGGGGTGTAATGAATTTTTTTTTATTTCTCTAAATCACAAAGACAGATCATTCACACTCTATCTAGTTAGACGAGTGCTGGGGAGAGTAAAGACAGACTTATTTACGACAAATCGTTTCTCTCGATCTTCTCTTCAGACTCTCCTGGTCAAACAATTATTTGCCAGTTTCCAGACACACACCTGCGCTCACACCGATTTGGTGCTTCAAACACACAGACGCACGTGAATACAAACTATATTAAACAAATAGGGGAAGTTTGGGCTGTGGGTATTCCAACACAGTACTAAATAAGTTTATGATGTTTATTAACCTTAAAAATCAAATCACAAACAAATATCAAGTGTTACATAAAATTATCATAAGTACAGAAAATACAACTAACAAGGTGGGGGGGGGGGGGTGAAGAAGATTGGTATCGACTAAGCCCTTCCAGCTTGTATTAGACAAAGATAAACCCAGTCCAAAGATAGAAAGTTATCAGGACAATAGGTAAGGTAACCTAACAGTGGAGTTAATTACTCTGAAAGAGGGGTTACAATATTAGGTATGGGTGGTAGAAAAAATCCTGTTATTCCCAATTGTTCTTCCCTTTACTAAGCAAATGAAAGGGAAAGGGGGGGGGGGGGGGGGAAACAGAGTTAACAAAATATCCCACCTAAAGGAACAATGCAGGGTATACAGAAAATGTATTACCCGGTAGGCAAGTTAACAAATGGTTTTTTTTTTCAAACAAATTAAATCTCCTGTCATTCATGCACGCGCGTGAGGATCCACCCTCATATATTCACACACACTTACCGATTGCAGCATCAGACAATCCATAGAATTATATAAACAGAAATTACACTCTTGACGTATGAAAATGTCTAGTACTTCGATGTCCCGCCCCAGATGTTGCGAGGTTTGCTGATAGCTAATATTCCCACTTATCGCCGGACTTGAAGCCTAAGAGTTCTTGTGTTTTATTGTTAAAAAAAAGAGTCTATGGGATGGCACTGACACAGTTCGACACAGGGGTGAAAATGAAGTGGTGGTAAAATTCCTTCAATGCGTGATGATAGCAACTGTCCGGTAAAGTTTTTAATCCAGTGAGGAAAAACTAGGCTCAGTCACAGTCAGGTAAATCGGTACTCTCTCACAACAGAGCAGTAAATAAAATATCGCAACTGGCACTGTTCATCTTCCAGTTTATCTTACAGATTGTAATTTACATTTGATGATTTTTAAAAATGTTCTTGGGTAGGCTTTCTTTCATGTAATTATGATAGCTAGGTCGCATCGGACCGCCACCAGATTAAATTTAAAAAATGTTTCATCAATATGTCTGGAAGTTTAAGAACCGAGTCTGAAACTCTCTGTATGATTTCTTTATGCTGGGATTGCAAAGGTGATCATTCTATAGAAAAAGATAGAAAACCCATGACAACATAATCATACCTCAAAAATCAAATAATATTCTAACGTGCGATAAATTTACCGTTAAGGCTATTATATACACTCGCGTATTTAATTATGTATTTAAGAAAACACGTCTCGAGTCTAATGGTTAAAATACACATCTATATATATAGGACTTAACTAAATTTATTAATTATAAATTCCTTCGCGACTTTAAAAGTTACTTTAACATTAAAGCATCTATTATTTTTGGAAATATTATAATAGATATATCATTAACTTTACCACTGGAACTTTTGGGATGAGTTTAATTTAGTAGATTTAAATAAACACAAAATCCAGTGAAATAAAATGAAAGCACTAGACCACTGATCACTTTAACAAATATATTATACCGTGCACAGAAACGGAAATCACTCCAATGTAGCCACCAATTCAGATGGAAATCTAGCAGAATTTCTACTATAGCTAGTGAATATTAAATTTCTGGCGATCGAATGATAACATGGCTTTCTACGTGGTCTGTATATATGTAACTGAAATGTAAGATGAGTGGGACATGTGAAAATTTGACACCTTTTTAGATCTCAGGAGACTTTTGGGGATCTGACCGCCAGATTAAGGAAAGATGCCGCCCCTGGTCTTCCGTATCTCCGTTAGCTGCGTGCGCATCGGCTTTCCCGTTCGCTCCCACTGCGATCGGTTTCGTGTTTAACACCGAGATGCGAAATACCGGCAGGAAACTTGCGTCGCTCGTTTCAGGGACCACTACTGCCTTTGATAGCGCCGATAGTCTTTCCTGAGATCCCTCAGCCTGTTTGATCGTGTGCCGCTACTTTCTGTTTGATTCTGGCACCGCCCCCACTGGGCCAAGTTAATGAAAATACTGCATATGATTGCTCAAGAGATGTCCGTGGGCGTGATTTAATCTCTCCTTAAATCAATGCGATGACCAGAATGTACGGTGGATAAACTGTCCACATATTAATCAGCAAACGTGTTGACCATCTGTGTGGAACGGTTGCATAGCTAATGAGTCCAGGTGAAAAAAAAATCCCGTTTAACGAAAAGTTACCACAATATTCGGGGGCACTGATGCTATACGAAGGGGTCATTACAAAGGGTCGTACTATATCATCCAACACTTCAGGGGTACCGATGTTATGAGAGGGTTCTTACCATCATTTAACAAATCCAGGGACGGATGAGTTGTCTGTCACATTTGTAAGGTTTGAAAACTTAAAAAATGAGCAGTAGACACAGAGATATTGGACGTAATTATGCTTCTGGAAGTGAAAAACGTAAAGCGAAGGAAGAAAGAGAAAGAAGAGATCAACTTGTGATATCAAAAACACGTAAGCTGACAGAATCTTTTGATGTTCATGGTGGTTGTACTCTAACCGCTGAAGCTGGAAGTACAAGAACAACTAGTACTAGTGCAGGCTGTGCAGCAGAAAACATACAGCAAAACCCAGTATACACTGAGTCTGAATGTGAAAGAATAAGTGAAACGAAGAAGTACTCTAATGATATTGGTGACTGGCCGAACAATATAGATGACTCTGAGCGTGAATATTGAATATCCAAGGGAAGTGAAAAATGTCAACATGTTGATAGTGCCTTCTCTTCATCCGTGCGATTGTATGACACTGAAAAGAAAACTCGATACTGTCAGAAGCCTCATTTTACACATATTCATAAACTAACAAACAAGCAACATGCAAGAAAATGATTATGCTATTCAGAAAGTAAAGGGCACCTATTCTGTTTCCCATGCAAGCTTATGAGTTCAGAATGTTCATCAAAGTTTACTGTGGAAGGGTTTAATGACTGGAAAAATGCAAGCACTCTATTGCGTCGACATGAAGAAAGCTCCTCACATAGACAAGCTTTAATTTCACTGTTGATGCGTAAAAACAAAGGTGAACGTGTCGATTCCCAACTTGTGAAACAAATGGACATTCAAGAAAAGTATTGGTACAAACTTCTAGAGCGAATAATTGAAGTTGTGAAGTTTTAGCAGAACGAGGCCTTTTATTTCGTGGCAGTGATGAAATTGTTGGGTCCCCTAATAATGGGAATTACTTAGGGTTGTTAGAATTACTGGCCAAGTTGACCCTTTTCTGGCAGAGCATATAAGTACTCATGCAAACAAAGGATTTGGACATACATCATATCTATCTAAAACAACGTGTGAGGAATTCATCAATCTGATTGGATCCAGCATACTGGATCACATTCTCTGTGAAGTAAAGAAATACAAGTATTATTCCGTTTCACTGGATTCTATTCCAGATATATCTAATATGGACCAGCTGACTTTGACTCTGCGCTATGTTTTGCCATCTGGACCAGTTGAAAGATTTGTGACATTTTTGGATATGGAAGGTCATAGTGCTGAACAGCTTACTAAAAGTCTACTTAATTTTTAAAAGGCAAATGACATTGATATTAAAGACTGCCGTGGTCAAAGTTATGACAACGCCAGCAACATGAGTGGCAAGTTTATAGGATTACAAGCTCGAATTAAAGAGATGAATAAGTTTGCGCATTACATTCAGTGTTTTGCACATTCACTAAATTTGGTTGGAAAATTTGCTGCTGAAGGTTGTCAAGAAGCAATCATTTTCTTTGGATTTGTTGAAATTCGGTACACCTTCTTTTCTGCTTCTACGTACCTACCGGTGGGGGTCTCCTTTCTACTGCATTATATGCTAGCGGTACTCATAATAAGTCCCATTTGCCCTTTGTGAAAAGATTGTCAGATACCAGGTGGTCCGCTCGATCAGATGCAACAAAAGCACTTTTACACAGCTTTTCTTCAATAAAACAAGTCTTGGATGATATTTCAGATTACAATGATCAGAAGGTAGAGTGTCGTCAACAGGCTCGTGGTCTACTTTCAACCATGATGAAGTTGGAAACATTAATAATGATCATACTGTGGGATCAAGTATTACAGCGTTTTCAAATGACCAGTGCTTCTTTGCAATCTTCTGACCAAGATTTGAATACAGCTTGTGCACTCTATGAATCCCTGCGGGGGTATATTCAAGCTATGCGGTCTACTTTTGCAGTCATAGAGCAAAAGGCCAAGGATCTGAGTGTGAACATTATCAAGAACAAACTCGAAGAAAACACAAACGAAATCGAGAGTATGATGATTTCAGTGGCTCAAGCACACTTGATCCACTTGTTGAATCTCAAACGCCTTCTCGGCAGTTTAAAAGCCGAACATTTCTTGTCCTTATTGATAGCTTGCTCTCTATTCCTTGCCAAAACGAGAGAAAGCTTATCAAAAGTTGAATGATGTATTTGGATTCTTTCGTCAGTTACAGTAGTTTACACCTGAAGAGGTGGTAACGAGATCATCGAATCTTATTAAATCATATCCGGAAGATCTGGAAGAAAGTCTTTGTGAAGAACGTGTGCAGTTTACAGAACTGTTGAAAACTGATCTTGCTTCTCATATTGGCATTACTCTAGACCTTGTAGAGTTACAGTTTTACCGTTTGATAATTGACAATTCTTTGGAGTCTTGTTTTCCATATGTAGAAATCGCCTTGCGCATCTATTTGTCACTAATGGTAACCAACTGCAGTGGAGAACGATCATTTTCAAAACTGAACTTATTAAAAATGAACTAAGGAGCACCATGGGTCAAAAGAGATTGAACAATCTCACACTAATGAGCATTGAACATAAACTTCTGCGTGAAATTGATACATCCTATATCATCAACAAATTTGTTCATGCTAAATGTAGAAACATTAATATTTAAACAATAATGGTGACTGTGTTGTTACTTTTGATAATGATAATTACTATGCAAATTAAAAATGTATGTGTTCAAATATATTTGTGTTGTTTTATTGTTTTTTTTTTTTAAATATAGGGCCCCTTTCTTAACATATGCTACAGGCCCCGTACTAGCTTAATCCGGCCCTGCGTCTAGCGGGGTGTTCATACCGTTTGGTGATTCTTCACAAACATTGATCTAGTCAAGTGATATTTGTCTGTTAGTACCTTTGCCATATAATTGACCCTAAGTTCTTTTCTTCTCAATTTTAGTGGTATTATTCCTAGTGCTATGCTAAGTCGTATACTATACTTGCATAATCTATAATCCCCCTGACAAATGATCTGTAGAAAATAAGCATAACCTTTACGCTTGCTCCCCACCCATAACCTTTTAGGTATCTCATCATGTTAGTGAGTCCTCTGCAGCTCTCCACCAGCGTATCTGTATGTTTTCCAGTTGAGTTGTTGGTCTAGTGTCATACCTAAATATTTTTGTTGTTTTTACTGTGTTTGTCTTTTGTCCCAGGGTCCTTTTATGAATACTGCATTATTGTTTTATTACTCTGCCTCTAATGAATATCATTCCTACAGTTTTTTATCATTTAATTGGAAGCCCCACTTTGTCATCCATTCTGAGACCTTATTTATTTGAACTTGTAGATCTTTATATATTTTTTTTAAGGTTTTTTTTCCAGTCCTCCAGATTGCTGCATCACCAGCATATTGCAATAGCTTGTTTCTAATCTTTGTGAATTCACCCCCTAGGTAATTTACCATTACAGCAAATAAAGTTGGTGATAATACCGATCCCTGAGGGATGCCATTTTGTTGTTCGTAAATCTCTGATATATTATTGCTTACTTGTACTGTAAAGTATCTTTCCTGTAAGAAATTTTCTATGTAGTTGTACATTTTCCCCGCTATCTCTATCTTGCTAACCTTGTAGAGTATTCCTTCTCTCCAGCCTTCATCATATGCTCTTGCTACATCTAAGAATATGGCCTCTGTATTTGCATTCATTTGAAACTTGACTTTATTTCATGTTCTAGTTTAACAGGTTGGTCCCCTAGTGCTTCTTTTTTTCATGAACCCAGATTGGGTTGGGCTGTATAATTTTTTTTTTTTCATGTATAATTTTTAGTCACAATTTTAGTTCATTAACAGTTTCCATTATTTCCTCAAATTAGATGTCAATGTTATTGGTCTGTAGGAACTCACATCATGAGCCTCTTTATCTGGTTTTAGTATTGGTATCACTACTACTACTTTCTAGGCCTTTGGTATGTTTTCTCTGTGTTCCCATACATAGTTAAATAGAAAGGCAATTATTTCCAATGTATTTTTGTGTAACGTTTTTAAACATTTCATATAGCTCAGAATGTCATGTACTCAAGCTGAGTTACATTTTTTTATTTATCACGTTCTCTAATTATAAAACTGTTATTTCAGAGTTTATATATGACCATTCCCCTTACCATTACTGGAATCAGAAAGAGGATAAGCGATACACAAATATCGCTCAATGGTTACTAGAGCAAATATCGCTCAATGGTTACTAGAGCAGTTAACCATCCTGAGACACGCACGAAGTAAACGTGAGGCCAGGACGAGGTTACAAGCCTTATCTCTGACATCTGGAAGTCTTCAAATTTCTGGATCATCAAAGGGTTCATGCAAATACTGCCCCATAAGAGAGTGACTAGTGATCCAGTGTCAGCTACAGCAATACCAAGTAGAGAAATGTTAGTTGTGTCCCTAATGCCCTGCTTGACGAAGATAATAATGTTGATGATGTTACAGATTGTCCCAAAGACGCTAATTAAACCTATAATGGTGCAGACGTCGACAATCATTATAATTTGTAGTGCTTGATTGCTGATAGGGTCATTGAGGATGCCAGTTGCGATATAAGGCATTGTTGTTGAGTTTCTCATTGTTGAAGACAATAACACAATTTCTTTCTTGATTGGCAAATAAATAATGACAAGACTTGAAGCCAATCACGTTAGAAGATCTATTCAACTTTCTCAATAAAGATCTGATTTACAAACAAGAATATACTTAGAGTTGTTGCCACTTGTTGTTCGCGGGAGTCTATGAGGAGACAAAGAAATAATAGTATTACAATTGCTTGAGACACATATGGTAAGATACAATTAATACTTGTCTTGTCTGTAGGATGGTAAACCGTGTACTATGTCTAATGATATGCTACTTAAATAACTGCCGTAAGAGCAAATGATACACGCTAAATAACAACTAAATTGATTTTCTGCAATCGCTTTAAATAAACAGTCCCATAAAGCTACTGATGGTCTCTGTAGAGATAAAGAAAAATTCGCAAGCATTTTTTAAGAGCGAGGTTTCGAATAGGGATGACAATCTCATTATATTAAACACATTGCAATAGAAATTACCGCTACAAGACTACGTGACAAGTTTTGACACGTGCTTCGTGCAAGGAGGCCACCTGAGCGGTGGCTTTGTGCTCCATAAAGATGGAGAAGTCGTATGATGATGCTTAGACATACAAATACTACAAAAAGAATAACGCAGAGAAATAAAATGGATATCACAGTCTTACAACAGATCAATCAAATATCGTCACGTGTAAAACACAAATAACAGTGATCATAGGCCAATAAAATGTGTAACAGAAAGCCGCGCTCTTCACCATGTGCAACAGCGATTATGTTGGCTGCGATATGTCTTTTGTCTTATTATTTGACGATGTTTAATGATTTTTTCATTGTTTTCGCAGTGGGTTACCGGTGGGAGAAGAAGGGGAGAAATTAAAATATACCCAAACAACTTGCATTAACGAAGAAAAAAAAACCATAAACGAAAGGAAATTTGGTTTGTAATACGAAACAGCGTATGAAAAGATAGACGTAACGTTTTGGTAGAAATGGGACTAAATGTTAATTGTGAACAAAGAAATAAGCAAGAAATAAATTGATTCCCTGACCTCAAAACACGAAACCAGAATTGGATTTTGTAATGTCAGAACGATGAATGAGACAGGAAAGCTGAGACAAATCACAGCAGAAACTACAAATTACATATCCTGGGAATAAGCGAGAGCATGTGGACAGGGATGGGGAGAATAAAAACAGCTACAGGGGAAACTGTACTTTATTCTGGTAGAGAGGATGGTCAGCACAACGAAGGTGAAGCCATTATCCTGAAGAAAGGAATGGAAAGGTCTTTACTGGAATGGAAACCCATCAACAACAGACTGATAAGAACAAGACTGAGAAGGAGATTCACCAACACCACAATTATACAATGTTATGCACCAACAAACGACAGCGATGAAGAGATCAAGGACGAGTTCTATCAACAGGTACAAAAGGAAATGGAAACTGTACCCAGGTACGATCTTATCATAGTAATGGGAGACCTTAATGCGAAAGTTGGAACACACAATAATTATAACGAAAGAGTAATGGGGAAATGCGGCAGTGGAACAGTAAATGAGAATGGGGACAAATTAGTAAGCTTCTGCAGTATTAACAAGCTGGTCATTGGAGGAACACTTTTTCCACACAAAGAAGTGCACAAGTTAACGTGGAAATCACCAAACGGACGGGACAGAAACCAGATAGATCACATAATGATATGGCAGATGGAGACATGCACTACAAGACGTGAAAGTAAGAAGAGGCGCAGATGTGGGAAGTGATCATCACCTAGTAGTAGCAAGACTGAAGTTGAAACTCAGAGCTGCTGGACCAGTTGCAGGCAAACAGAAAGATATAACATCACGAAACTTAAGGACCCCCTCACCAGAAACGCTTTCGTGGTCGACGTAAAGAGACGATATCAGATTACCAAAAGCCAGGAAAGAACAGAGACCGATGATGTCGACCAGACATTCAACACAATCGCAACAAAATACAAGGAAAGCAGCAAGTCATGCTTATGATTCCAGGAAAGAAAGAGCCAAGACTGGATAACACCAGAAACGCTAAACAACATAGCGAAGAGAAAGGAAATGAAAAGAAAGAAAACAGAAGCTAAGTCTCCCAGGTTAAAGGCAACATATAGTGAACAGTACAGTCAGTTGGACAAGGAAGTAAAACGTCAAACCCGTGCTAACAAAAGGACATTTCTGGATGACCTTGCAAGACAGGCACTGAGAAATGAACAAAGCACAGTTTATAAAATAACTAAAACTACCAGTGGAAAACGAGGTGCAAACAACATAACGTTAGTAAGAGATAAGCAAAGAAATCTCATCACCACAGCACAGGGGCAGGAAACAAAATGAGCAGAGCACTTCAGAGAAACACTGAATAAGGAACCACCAGAGAGTCAGCTGAATGTTTCTGAGGCTGAAAGAGACTTAGACGTAAATACAGACATTCCACGAAAAGAAGAAATCATCACCGCTATCAAAGGATTAAAAAATGGAAAAGCGCCTGGTCACGACAATCTAAATGCCGCGTTATTCAAGGCAGACCCTGAACATGGAGGCATGAAGTCAACACCTATAAAAGAACTCGAAAAGATTTCATGCCTCCAGCCAATGACAGATAGAAGAGACTTCAGGGCTCAGCAACAGGCCGAAAAATTCAAAAGACTAACAGACCACTCAATGTGCCTTAGAATAAATGCTCTTAGAAGGCAAAGACTCAAACGAAGCAATTTTGTAGAATCAACCAAACCACAAATGAGAGCAGTATCCATAGATGAAATATCCACTGTTAAACCCATCTACACTGCACACAAGCTTCCAGTTTGGAAACAAAATCGTTTCCCTAAAATGATAGAAAACATTCCTGGAATTGAAAGAAAAAAGAGCAAAACTGCAACAAATAGAAAATCCATAGCGACAAAATACATAGAGAAACATTACCCACGCAACGCCTAGACCCATGCATACACAGATGGATCAGCAACAAATGCAACAGAAAATGGAGGTGGGGGTGTCTTTCTGACCTTAAGCACTGGTGCAGAAAAAAGACTGCCAGTGGCGACAGGACGATTCTCCAGCAACTTCAGAGCAGAGGTAGAGGCCTTGAAAACTGCAGCAGAAGTTATATTGACAGAAGAAAGCGCAGAGAGACAAGTTGCTTTCTTTACTGGTGCACAGTCAGTAATTGCAACGTTGAAAAGTCAAAATAATACAGACCAACTGTAACTACACAGAAAAGGTTTGACATCAGCAAATTGAAGGACTCCCTTACCAGAAAAGCTTTTGCGACCGACATAAAGAAACGATATCAATTTGCCAAAAGTCAGGAAAAGACATTGACTGATGATATAGACCAGAATTTCAACACCATTTCAACAATATACAAAGAAAGCAGCAAATCATGCTTGGGATTCCAGGAAAGGAAGAAGCAAGACTGGATAACACCAGAAACTTTAAACACCATAACGATGAGAAAGGAAATGAAAAGAAAGAAAACAGAAGCGAAGTCCCCCAGGTTAAAGCAACTATATAGCGAACAGTACAGTCAGCTGGACAAGGAAGTTAAACGCCAAACCCGAGCCAACAAAAGGAATTTCCCAGACCATCTTGCAAGACAGGCAGAGGAGGCAGCACTGAGAAATGAATAAAGCACAGTATACAAAATAACTAAATTCATCAGCGGAAAACGAGGTGCAAACAATATTACATTAGTAAGAGATAAGCAAGGTAATCTCATCACGACAGCAGAGGGACAAGAAACAAGATGGGCAGATCACTTCAGAGAAACACTGAACAAGGAAACACCAGAGACACAATTGAATGTTCCTGAAGCTGAAAACGATCTAGATGTGAATACAGACATTCCACGGAAAGAAGAAATCATCACAGCAATCAAAGGGTTAAAGAACGGTAAAGCTCCGGGCCATGATAACTTAAATGCAGAGCTATTTAAGACAGACCCTGAGCTAGCAGCAGAACTATTAGAACCACTATTTGCACAAGTCTGGAAAACGGGGACAACACCATCAGAGTGGAACAAAGGAATAATTGTCAAATTGCCCAAGAAGGGAGATCTTGCTGACTGCAATAATTGGAGAGGAATCACTCTTCTCTCAGTTCTCAGCAAAATACTAGGCAGGATAATTATACAGAGAATTTCAAAGGCAGTAGATCACAAACTGAGGAAAGAACAAGCAGGATTCAGAAAGAACAGGAGATGTGTAGATCATATATTCACTCTCAGGAACATTATAGAGCAGTGCTCAGAATGGCAAAGACAGCTTTACATTAATTTCGTTGATTTTGAAAAGGCTTTTGACAGCATACATAGGGACAGTTTATGGAAAATACTGAGGGCTTATGGAATTCCAAGCTGCATTGTGTCAATCATAAAAAGCCTCTATGCAAACTTTACGTGCAGTGTTGGGCAGAGCAACCTAACCTTTGAGGTGAAGACAGGAGTACGACAGGGATGCCCCTTATCAACCACTCTATTTTTAACAGTTATAGACTGGGTGATGCGCCAGACAACAGAGGGCAGTCCAAGAGGAATAAGATGGACAACATTTTCTACATTGGAAGATCTGGAATATGCAGATGACATTGCACTACTAGCACATTCACATCAACACATCCAGGAAAAAACGGATAGACTTAATAAGTTTAGCCAGCAGGTGGGCTTGAACATCAATTTAAAGAAGTCTGAGGTCATGACGCTCAATGTGAGCAACCCTGAGCCCATATCAGTAAGGAATAAGCAATTGGTACAGACAGATACCTTCACATACCTAGGAAGCATAGTAACACCAGACGGCGGGGCAGGCAAAGACATCAACATCAGAATGAATAAGGCAAGAACAGCCTTCTTTAGCCTAAACAACATCTGGAAGTCCTCCCAATACAGCACAAGCACAAAATTAAGATTATATCAGAGAAGTGTGCTTTCTGTGCTTCTCTATGGTGCGGAATGCTGGAGAGTTACAGAGAAGGAAATGTCGAAATTGTCCTCTTTTCACACAACATGCCTAAGAAAAATTCACCGAATCTTTTGGCCGAATACCATCACTAACCAAGATCTGCTTACTCGTAGCAAGCAAGAGGACATGCACACCATCATAGCTGGCAGACGCTGGAACTGGGTTGGTCATGTCCTCAGAAGAGACCCCGATGCCATCACAAGAACAGCTATGCTTTGGACCCCTGAAGGAAAACGAAAGAGAGGCCGACCAAAAACAACCTGGCGGAGGACTGTGGAGGCTGAGATGCAAAGAATGAACCAGAGTTGGGGCACTGTACGAAGGATGGCCACCGACCGAGCAAAGTGGAATCAATTTGTTGTTGCCCTACAAGACGCCACTAGGCGTGATGGCCACTGACTGCTTTGACGGTCGGCGGCTAAGGATCAAAGAAGAAGAAGGATGATCTCAGAATAGTGCTCCACAAACTTTGTCAACGATTCAAAAGTGTTGTGATCCAATGGATCCCATCTCATTGTAACATCACCAGCAATGAAGAGGCTGACAGAATGTCAAAAGAAGGTTCACATCTACCTCAGCCTGATGCAAGCATAACTTTTGAGGAGGCAAAGAGTTTTATCAGAATCAGATACAGAAACAAATGGAATATTGAACATCCAGGGCACACACAGAATGATGCTTACTACCAGCTCCACAGAAAAGAACAAGTGGTAATCTTCAGACTCCGCACTGGCCACAACAAATTGAGATACCATCTATTCCACAAGCTAAAGATAGGAACTACCGATCAGTGTAACTGTGGCACTGATAAAATGACTGCTGAACATCTGCTTCAAAGTTGCCCCTTATATGTGGTACAGAGAAAGTGCATATGGTCGACGCCAGCTCCTTTCGTGGAAAAGCTTTACGGGGATTCAAATAGCCTCAAACTGACTACTGCTTTCATTGAGAACATTCAAGTGGACGTCTGAGAATGTACAAAGAAGAAGAAGAAGAAGACACTGAACTAGCAGCAGAACTATTAGAACCACTATTTGCACAAGTCTGGGAAACTGAGACAACACCAACAGAGTGGAGTAAAAGAATAATTGTCAAATTGCCCAAGAAGGGCGACCTTGCAGACTGCAACAACTGGAGAGGAATTACTCTCCTCTCAGTTCCCAGCAAAATATTAGGCAGGATAATCATCCAGAGAATTTCAAAAGCAGTTGACCATAAACTGAGGAAAGAACAAGCGGGTTTTAGAAAGAACAGAAGATGTGCAGATCATATTGATTTGTTGATTTTGAAAAGGCTTTTGACAGCATAAACAGTTACAGCCTATGGGAAATACTGAGGGCTTATGGAATTCCAAGCTGCATTGTTTCCATCATAAAAAGCCTCTATTCTAACTTTTACACGCAGTGTTGGATTGAGTAATGCAACGTTCGAAGTGAAAACAGGAGTACGACAGGGATGCCCCTTATCAACAACATTATTTTTGACAGCCATGGATTGGGTGATGCGCCAGACAACAAAGGGCAGTCCAAGAGGAATTAGATGGACAACGTTTTCTACACTGGAAGACCTAGAATATGCAGATGACATTGCACTACTCGCGCATTCACATCAACACATCCAAGAAAAAACCCATAGACTGAATAAGTATGGCCAGCAGGTTGGCCTGAACATCAATCTGAAGAAGACAGAGATCATGACACTAAATGTGGGCAATCCTGAGCCTATAACAGTAAGGAACCAGCAGTTAGAACAGACAGACACATTTACTTACCTAGGATGCATAGTAA
Organism: Oreohelix idahoensis; assembly: GCA_024509875.1. Taxonomy (NCBI): domain Eukaryota; kingdom Metazoa; phylum Mollusca; class Gastropoda; order Stylommatophora; family Oreohelicidae; genus Oreohelix; species Oreohelix idahoensis. Next base: position 38,613 of record JAMPIV010000777.1, read on the forward strand.
CACCTGACAGTGGAACAAGCAAGGACGTTAACAACAGAATGAATAAAGCGAGAACAGCCTTTGCTAGTCTCAACAACATTTGGAAGTCTTCCCAATAAAGCACAAACACCAAATTAAGACTATATGAGATCTGTGTACTTTCTATGCTTCTCTATGGTGCGGAATGCTGGAGAGTAACAGAGAAGGAAATGTCGAAACTGTCCTCCTTCCACACAATCTGCCTAAGGAAAATTCTCCGAATCTTTTGGCCAAACACCATCAGTAACCAAGAACTACTTATTCGGAGTAATCAGGAGGACATGCACATCACCGACCAAAAACAACTTGGCGGAGAACTGTAGAGGCCGAGATGCAAAGAATGAACCAGATTTGGGGCACTGTACGAAGGATGGCCGCCGACCGAGCAAAGTGGAATCAATTTGTTGCTACCCTACAAGACGCCACTGACTGCTTTGGCGGTTGGCAGTTATGGATCAAAGAAGAAGAAATTGAAGCCTCCAAGACAGGGGTCTGGAACCCGCGGCTGGCAAGCCGCATGCGGCTCTGTGAGCCATCTCGTGCGGCTCTTGGCTCTCGGCTACTTAACTCTTAGTGTCTGTCGTAGATTTCCGATAGGAGAATTAAGACTAGGTTTGGTCCCTTCTGAATAGGTTTGAATAGGTGATAGACTCAGTGAGAGTTAGTGAAAGGTAATAGAATTTCCACACACGTGAGATGATAGATTTTGATATAGTGGCTGTCTCTGAAAGCGAAAAGAATTCTTCTCTCTCTCACCTATCTTCTACAACAGTTGTTACAGCGTCAGACAGACTACACCAATATGCATATTACGTATATTTCTATCACTCACAGGCACGCACATACACGTGACGACAGGTAAACACACAGACGTGGGAAAACTATAACAATGATATATATATTATCTAGAACGAGCTGACCAAACACGATTATTAAGTTCAAGAGCGATTTTATTATCATGAAAAATCGGCTCACAACATCAAAGAAAGTACATCAAGGAAAATACATATACACATAGTCATAAAAATTCAAGGAAATGTTGCAAGGATGATAGCCCTGTTATAGTGTTAACTCTAGGTTTAGCCCGGCCCCGTTACGAGAACAGATGATGGCGCCAGAGTCACAGATACATAGGGTTTGAGTCTAAGAGTTTTTCTTTGTTTTATCTCGTAATTATATGCACAGAGTTTGAAAAAATCTGATTTAACCTAAGACAAAAACACAAGAACTCTAGCCTTAGCAACAAATTATGCAGATTGGAAAAAAAAAATTAGGACAGCAACAGGGTGTCAAAGATATAATAGTGAAAATATCACTCAGACCAGTGTACACTCATTCATTCCGCCATGGCTTCTCATTCAGGTACTCACGACTTTGCTCGCTGCCTCTTGGAACACATTGATCTTAGATTTTCACACAGACTCAAAAAAATGCAGTCTTCTGCCAAGAAGTCCCCAGTTCCAAAAGACGTATTTAACTTGGAGTCTCCGGGAACGACTACTTGGGTATGCAAATTTGTTCAAATGTCTGATTAAGTCACCTAACAATTATTCCAGGCGCGGGAGTTAGCAGAGCACAGTGTCAATAGCGTAGGTTTCTAAAAAAATGATGAATGTCAGGTCGGTGCCTTCCCTCAGTATAGGATTCACTTTAGTCACACCACAGATTTGTCCACAAGATATAATCTAGTCGGGAAATGATTGTTAATATTCACGCCACCAGGCAGCAAATTATATAGAGTTTCTAGAAGAAATTAAGTGCTGGCTCCAAGGTCCAGTATTTATCATTACAGTCTTTGAAAACCCGTTATAGGGATATTAGTATTTCTGTCTAACGTGCACCGTCAGATCAGTGTTACTTGAGAAAACCCACGTGGTTCAAAAAGGACTGTCTATTTCTTCACAAGTATGGAAACTACTACTAGGTGCTGGTAAAGTTAGGGTCACCCCAAAACTTTCACTGTGTGGAGGAAAATTAACACATATAATATAATAAACAGAATCTGTACTGGTTAAAACTTACATTTAAACTTGCAAGCAGAGAGCTTTGCTTATCATTTAAACTTCCCGTGACGTAAGTTATATTTAAAAATCAGCAATCCTCATAAATTAAGAACACGTGCGTATTCCGTCACCATTCATGAGGCTGGATTCTAGAGTTTATACGTTAGTTTAGAAAAATACACTCGACTGAGTATTAGCAGTTAAATTAAATTTATAAATAGCTACAATTGCCGTTATAAGCTAGAAATTTTAATTTTTAGTCTGCTTTCCACTGAATGCTTCCCTAGAAAATATAATAGCCTACCACTTTATTTCTCTTCTGCGCTAAAGAAATAGATTAAAATGAATTAAGCGATTTAACACTTTAACACTCACAAAATCTATATATCTATCATATTAATTACCTCAACCACAGAATTACAGGTAGTCGCACAACTTAAGAATAAAAATGCTGAAAATATTTCTGGAAGTCTAGAAGTTCGACAAATTGCCGAAACAAACTGAGACCTTCGCTAACAGCTATTCTGTTTTCGAGCGACCTATCTACTGTGGAGTCTATGAGCGAGAATGAAATTAAAGTTTCAAACTTGGCCAATATCTTAAAATCAGACAAAGGGCCCAAACTTATTTCGCCAAGCGAAATTATCTCCCCTACTCCCAACATTTACGTCCGCTTAACGCGTGTCGTAACTGTCACCTACTGACCACGATGTACGCGTGTCAGTTTCAAATCCCAGACAGCCTGACTCCATTGCAGGGCAGTCTTCACACTACAGCTGACCATGGCCCACGGTGAGCGCCGTGTCAGTTTGGGATTTTCGAGACAAATGTCTGGATACTGACCGGTGCAGATGTAAAGTATCACACCTCACCGGGACTATGCCGAGAAGAAGCTCGCGCGCTCGTTGAGAATGTAGACGATTTGCTACGTCCTGTGTTCAGCGAACCGACTTATCACGCCTTCTGACGCCCTGCAGCCCTGACATCTACGTAATATCGTCCTAGCGCGATTCTCAGTTTTAGAGAAAGGAAAAAGGTAAAGTTTGCAAATTATATGAGAATAATATTCGCAAAACGAATGGATGAAAAATACACAGGAAAAAAAAAGTACAGAGATATTAAAAGAGAGAGTTTATGTGAAAGAATAGGAAGAAGATGTAGGAAATTAAATGAATATAAACCCTACGTGACAGTGTCTATGCACTAAAACCACCTTTTGACACAAAGAAGTCGTGGACTAAACTTTAGGGAGGGGGAGGGGGGGGGGGGGCCTTTAAAGATTTTCTCAATTTTTTTTTATTCTTTTAAAGACAAGAGAAATGTTTTATATGTCCAAATGTGCAGAATTGCAAGGGCTTTTTGTCAGAACTTTGAAAACAATATATATCACAAAGAAAAAGAAACAATTTATATTAAAATATTACATCTGAAATAATTATCATGCAACTATTTTGGAAATTTGTGAACAATTATTTTTCAACATGAATTATATCAAAAGCAAATTAAGAAACCAATTGAATGACGTGACTCTCCAGTCATGTTTGAAAATGAAAACAACAGATTATTCACCAAATATTGACCAACTTTGCAAGGAAATCAAACAGCAAAAGTCTAATTAAATTTCCTTACTTTTCATTTCGTATATTTAATTTTATTATTATGTTACATCTTATCTGAATATCTGTTAATGAAAATTTTTTATCACTTATTGTGTATTAAAATAGCATTTGAAAAATTGTGTTTATTATTTCAGGATATGTAAAATTACTCTAAAACTTAATTGTACTACGTAGATATTATAATACTGTATATTACCTGTAGTACTGTGTATTTTTCACGTACAGTCGCACACTAATGCACTAATATGTTGTATCATGATGTTGGTTTATGTATATCTTGTGTATGACTCTTTGTCACTATTCTTGATAGGCTAGTGGAAGATTGGTATACCTGAAATATAACCATAATTCTACTCAGCTTATATATATATATATATATATATATATATATATATATATATATATATATATATATATATATATATATATATATATATATATATATATACTGTATATATTATTGAATGAGGGATACCATGTGATTATTTTTTTTTCATGCGTCTCTTCAATTTTTTAAAATGGAGACAAAATTAAATATTTGGCTCTTTGTCATGGAAAGGTTCCCGACCACTGCTCTAAGAGATGGGAAAGCCGCCGGGTCAGTTACCAATCAGGGAAATCCAACAAATCTTGACATTGACCCCTCTACAGAAATATTATCCACACTAGCAATAACCCGTCAATAATGATGGAAGTAAATCAAAAACTGTAATATATTTTTAAAGTATAAAAGTTATTTGATGACAGTATTTTTTTTGTGAAAGTGCGTGGATTTGTTTCAAAGAATGTTCCCTGATAAAAAGTGTTTTTAACGAAAACTTTCAAGTTTTTATGATTTGTTCCTCGGGTGAGGGCGACATAGAGCTGGCCGTGTCCAAAAACAGGTTCAGGAAGGAAAACTCCTACGTGATCAAAAGATTGTCCTTGCGTCTTATTGATCGTCATTGCAAATGATAAAATCACTGGGAATTGACGACGCCGCATCCTAAATGGCAAACTGTGCTCGCTCGGTTCTAAGTCAATGCAAGGAATTATGACTCGTTCTCCCTTATTACTGCCAGTGATAATTTCTGCATCACTGGAATTCCGATGCAAGAATTTTATGACCAAACGCGTGCCATTCAATAGTCCGTTTTTTGCGTTCAGATTTCACAATAGCATGATACATGCAGCAACCTTTAATTTCAGCAAATGCGGTGGCATTCCTGATGGGCACTGCTCGTTAAAGAACTCGGTTGGGAAATCAACTGCGTCGTTGGGATCATCAGAAATCATGGTATGCTTATCTATGCTCCAATAAACCGTTTCATTTCCAGCAAGTAGCTCCAACAATAAGTCTGCAATACTTTAAATTAAAATTTTGTCTTGAAGAAACAATAAAACACTTACATTTTAAGGTTATTTTTAACAAAATGATGAGTTAAATCCGTTTCCGGAATGAAACTGGGTTCTACAATCAAAAACTTACATTTTAATCATAAATCACTGTCACTCACTTTGTGTTGCACAATTCACCAACTATTCTTTGTTGAGTGTTACTATTTTCGGGAGAGTACAAATAAGAAAAAAAAACAATTAATGTCCAACTTTCAACTACAGTTGCATCCCTTAGATGTGACCGACGTACAAACGGCGAGAATTATGGAGTTTGATGATGATTACTCGGTGCATTCATGGAGAGAGAAATAATACCAGTTGACTGGAAGGAAGGTTACTGGTTAATTTGCCAAAGAAAGAAAATTTACTAGAGTGAACAAAAAACAAATGAGTAATGCTATTATCATCCTCAGCAGAAAATATTTTTCAAGACTATCAATGATAGATTAAAAGAGGCCATAATTGAGGGAAGAAATTTCTTCAGATCAGACAGTCTGTCACGGATTGCCTCCCCTTAGCTCTGCAGTAGTGGTCCAACAGTGGCCAAAACTCAAGAGTATCTAATATGAGCCTTCAAATGTGTCTACCTTCGCACAAGATTACTCTTGGCAGAGTTGTAGATAGAAGGATACAAGCTTCTATTTCATGGGAGTTTCATAAGATATTTCCGAAGTCAAGAATTGGCAGGGCAATTGTTAACTTATATCGGTCCGCCGCCTTTTATGAAGAATTAAGCAATTGTCTTAGCCCGTTCAAGCCCCCAGTAAATCCAGCGAAATTCTATTCTAAGAATTAGCTCTATATATGTAAGAGTCTATTAGAGTGCACCACCAAGACAAGAGACAGAAGACGTTGGAGATCCATTACAGCCAACCTTCGTTGTGGAGATGGCAACTGATGATGATGATGATGTAAATATATGTCTAAGTGTAAATATTTTAAAGAGAATTGCTCATACGTTTGCTTTCATACTGATAATAACTGAATAAATAGGTTGTTTAGTTTTAAAATAACATGTAACAAATTTAATAATCAATTAGTTTTAACAGGTTAAAATAACGATGATATGATGGTGACTTTTAGGTGTAATTAAAATTGTCTTCACTGAGACTTTGATTTGAGGGTTGATATTTAACATTTTGTGCCATTTTGCTGTTTCCTTGTACAAAAAAAAACTTGACTGGTCTAAGTGAGTCCTGCAGCCGTAGTTTCGTCACTTCTTCTGTGATGAGGGTACTTCTTACACAACTTGTCCAATTTACGCTATTGGTGTTGATTCCCTGCAACTAGTGACGTTGAACTTTCTTCTTGCAACTTCGTACCACGAACAGTCTGATAGCTTCGTTCCACGAACTTTAGACAAAATAAAAAGAACAAATGCCCCATGCTAAGTAAACTTGGTTGGAAGATTAACAGTCGCATTGTCTCGCTGTGCACCCACCAATGTTAGCCTCTATGAATAATTACATTTTTGAGTATACACAGTGTAACTCAGGACAGATGATTAGACATCACCAATATTCTTCTGGGTTTTAAACTGGAAAAATATGTGCTTGGACAGCGCGAAATGCCATGATTTGCCTGAATTACATTTAACAAGGTACATATATCACACAAAATGATACTATACACTTGATGTATATGTGATGTAATCATCACTCATCACTGCTCCATTCGGAGTCTGGGGTTGCTGCTGCTTTCGCGTTTCTGAGAGAATTAGCACAAAACAAACACCAGCGCTTGCTGTAGTTGTTTATGAACATACTATTGTCATATGTTGAGGTTGCCAGTCTAATATATAACCATTTAGCAAGGAAAACATGACAAATTCACATTTGTAAAATAAATGTTTGCAAGTAACTTTTAGGGAACACAATCTCCTGTCACAGTTTAGAATGGACACAGCATTTATGATGCTTTCGAATCACTTGGTCTGGAAATTTTCGTATTCCTCTTATGACGGGTGATCTGATTCCTTAGGCCTCCAGCCTTTGTATTTGAAAATGCGGGTTAACTTTTAAGTTTTAAAGTAGCCCAAATACGTCGATCCTGGTCCTTTAAGTTTCCAGTCTTTGTATTTTAAAATGTGGGTTTACTTTTACGATTTAAAGTTGCCCCAATATTTCGATCTGTTACTTATAATTTTGGAATCCTTTGTCCGATCCTTCTCTTTCTGGCTCTGGTGAATTGCTAGCTTGACGTGCCGATGCACTCTGATTTGTGACTCCGATTTCGCTAGATTGTATTTCCACATCTTAATTCAAATCCAAGATTGTGCTTCCGACGAATTTACCAATGGAAGTCGAAGTCTATTCCGGCTCCCAAATTAAGCCAATTTTAAGCTCTGAACTATATGGGTCGGGGTGTTAAAGCATAATATCCCCCGCGTGTTTTAAAATATTGCATTTTAAAATTCCAACTCGTGACCTCTTTCTAATAAGGCTGTGATACTTCCGCTTGCATCTTTATGCAAACTCACAAAAAAATCTGTGAACTCATTCCTGCCCCACCATAATCTCCCCAGATAGGTTGTCGGTAATATTGATACAAAGATGGCTCAGCGGAAGCGATTATCTAATTATCACCTGTGTTTTCGAGCGTCCACCAGATCTATCTCTCAGACAGACAATATTGCGTTCTTTTCATCGATCGTGCGCGACCACATTGGGTAAACACAGATCGTCTCAATCAAAGGTAGCTAGACGCCTAAAGTGATGTTGTTGTCATTGTTTAACTAGGGCCACTGGGGTGGCAGTTTGTAATATACTCCTTTTGAATCCTGAAATGCAGACGATCCACCTACACATTATGCCCGCTGACTTGTCCCTGTCCGCGACTCTACTACTAAATTCACTACAGTAATTTCACCACAGTTCTCTAAATTTACCCTCCGCTCTCTTGTGTTGCGTGCACGTTCTTCAAGACTTTCTACGTTGGCGCGCTTTTGGGTTGATGCTCCCTTGGGATCTCAACTGGTCGTTGGGGACATAATGACCCTCTCTTCTCCCTTTGTAACGGCAACAAATAAATCCAAGGAATAACTGCACCCTACTGAAACTAGGTGCGATGAAACTCTCACGCTGCATTATGTGGTGAGGAAGAACCCCACGGTATACTTTGGCTCACTACTAACGTAGCAGCCCTAACAAATAGTGGGTGATGTAAATTTGATGACCGAACTGGTGCCTAAGGAGCAGCATACTCCTATTGGTGGTGTATATAATTTCCCACTCAAGAATAATCTCCACAGTGCCCTTGATAGGGAAATGAAATAGGCACTACAATACGTTGGTTTACAGCCCAGCTGTAAATGGGTTATAGACTTAGTAGGCCTTTCCAAGGAACGCCAAGTCGGCCAGTGGCTCCGTCGGCGCCGGATAGATTCGTGGTTGTACACGTCTACAGAATATCCCACTGGTAATAGAAGGCAAACTGACGTTTAGTACTATTTTTTCACGGCATAAATTCTCCAAGACTGAAAGCATTAGACAGCTAGACGGACCCCAATGTAAACTATAATTCAGGCGCAGGTGGCGAACACCTGCGTCTCTGAACATAAAACAACTCGTAAGAGTTACTCGTGGAGACGATCTGACATCAAACACACACAGAATTCTAGCGACCGTCCTTCACCCGTCCAGGTGTTCAGACGCGTCGCCAAACTCTCCGTGGTCCGTGACTTTTGCGCAAGATGGCGCAAGACCTACACAACTCTGTCACGAGAATTATGTGTGTTCAAAGACAGACCGCTACAGCGAAGTAAGAAAGGTTTTACCCGTGACGTCGGCTCCATTCGCTGAGTCAAAGGCAGCAATAGGTTGGTCGTATACTTCAGTCTCAGTGCCGATCTTTAGATAAAAGGTTCTAAGCGAGTCTCAGTTGCTTCAAAGAGTTACAGGTAACTAAAAAGTCACGGGACGGAACCCCGTTTCTGTAAGAGTGACAGCGAGGTATCTTTCTTCCCCAGCTATAGAAATCAAAGAAAATGAAAGAAGGAGGGGCGATAGTAAAGTTACCAGACAAGAATGAGGGGTGGGTGTAGCTTTTCTGAGTGCCCGCCGATTTCTTACACAATTATCGTCACAGGGTTCTCCAACTATGCAGAGCTAAAATAATGTACTCTGGTTCTGGGCTCTCCCAAGGAATTGTCACGTCCTGCACAGAGCCACTTCTCAGCTTCCCCATGCCTATCACTGGGTTCATAGTGAGATCCTTCAGCATGCAGTCAACCAAGTCAAAGCCAAAGAATTAAGCCTGGGGCTCAAGTGACTTCTCCAAGCTTAGTGTGCAATGCTGGGTTCTCAAAACGTTTCACCACAGGGGGAATCCCTGGAGATGTGTGGATGATTTCATGAATCAATGAGGATGTAATTAGCCTCACAGACATAGGTTCTCTTCCACGTACATATATTGTAGCATTGTGCATAGCTAGTGGTCATATAAAGATGACTCCAGATATGCTTCCATGCATCCTAAGGTGATAAACGTATTATCCGATGACCGATCTAATTAGCCTGGTATTATTACGATTCTCATGGCGAAACGTAAACAAGTCTGGGAGCGGCAAGGCAAAAAATGTAGGGCATAAAAAATGCCGAATAATAGGACGATGAACGAGGAAAATGAGGAAATGAAGTGACACTGCCGGAGAGAACGACAGTTATGAAAAGTGCACCCAAATAACAGAACGATGAAGGTGAGAAAGAAAGGCGCCAAAGTACATGCACAAACCGTTTTGTGACATAGTCATGCAACTACATACTAGTTGAACAAAGCTTAGAAATCAACTGACCACTTTACATCGGATTTGTGAACTATGAAAATGTATTGAAACTATTTAACAGAGAATCGCACAAGAAACTGAAAAAACGGTAGTAAGGAATCTCCAATAGGTAACATAGTTAACAAAATATATAAAGAAATAAATGTAAATTTATACAAGAAGGGCAACTTACTGAGCACTACAAGGCAGTCTCCTTTCTGTACTTGCCAGGGTCAGAGAAATAAAGAGAGGCCACAAACGCTAGAAGAAGAGAAATAGAGAAGAACATTAAAGGGATAAAGACCAGACAAGGATGTCTAATTGGGGGCACAGAAGGTAAGGGGCTTTTACGTTGTAGTGGAATATAGCGGAAATCAAAATAAATCACGTACAAAAGAAAAAAAATCTACAACAAAAACGTCAAGGTAGTATTTTTGTATGGCTAGAAAAATGGAGAACCACAAAAACAAAGTCTCAGATTTTCTCAAATGGATGTCTGCGCTGATGACAAGAATTGAAGAGATATGAGAAGATCTCTAATAACATTGGAATAATATATGAGGTGAAAACGCTGGCATTGATAAGGGACACATTAATAGGATTAGTTAATAGCATTACAAGGCAGTCGTTGATCGTAAATCGTCAGGGTTACAGAAATAAAGGAAGAGTGGAGCATACGTGTATAAATGAATCTGAGACAGATGCGACAAGGAGGAAGAAGAGACTACAAGACCTTGAATGGATAGAACAAAACACTCAAAACTTGGCCTCAATTTATTGAAGGCGTCTGCTCTACACACAGTGATAAAGTTAATGAATAAATTAATGTGTGGATGTCTTATGTAGAAGAATGGGCAACATCTCATGGAAAGAGAAGACAACAAATAAAGAGGTGCTGGAGAACTTAGGAATGAAAGGTGAAATAATGAAGGAGATCAAAATTAGACAGCTAAAATATTTTGGCCACATATAAAAGAAAGAACACCTTACCGTTACTGTAGATCATAATAGAAGGCAGACTTGAAGGCAAACGTGCAAGTGGAAGGCAGCGTTATAAGTGGGAAGATAACATTAAGAGATGGACAATAAAGAGTATATCAAAGTGCACCATCAAGACACAAGACAGAAAACTTTGGACATCGCATGCAGCCTTCCTTCGATGTGAAGATAGCCCATGATGATTGTGGTGGATTTAGATGTTATGACTTGTTGTTGTTATGTATTTCTATTTTACTGAATGAGGTCAGCTGTGAAGGCCCCTGAATCTAACAATTATTAGGGTGAGTTTTCAGAGTGCCTTTCTGCTACCACCTTATGATCTCATTCAGACTTATTCTTGACTAGTATGTCTGATAGCTACGTATAATGTCTAGGGTAATGTAAGGTGTGTTGTAATAATATGACAACAAATACAACTAAGAACTCTATGAAAAGTATTTAACAACACCCAGAGTTAAGTTTCTGCTTACTCGTAGCAAGCAAGAGGACATGCACACCATCATAGCTGGCAGACGCTGGAGCTGGGTTGGTCATGTCCTCAGAAGAGACCCCGATGCCATCACAAGAACAGCTATGCTTTGGACCCCTGAAGGAAAACGAAAGAGAGGCCGACCAAAAACAACCTGGTGGAGGACTGTGGAGGCTGAGATGCAAAGAATGAACCAGAGTTGGGGCACTGTACGAAGGATGGCCACCGACCGAGAAAAGTGGAATCAATTTGTTGTTGCCCTACAAGACGCCACTAGGCGTGATGGCCACTGACTGCTTTGACGGTCGGCGGCTAAGGATCAAAGAAGAAGAAAAGAGTTAAGTTTAAATGTGAATTAATTTTTTACAATTTATTGTTCCAGTATATTTTGTATTTTGTGTATACTGGAATTGAAATTTAAAATGATCAATCAAAATATTTACATCAAAATGATTCATTTTATAACTGTATATATTATTGTGCACAAATTTAATTACATGTGTCAATCTGGGACAATGTCACTGTACTATAGCTCCTATGAATGGGTACTGTTAGGAAGAACGTCTAAGTTCATCACAATCTGAATATTTATTAAACACTTGGGAAATGAGAGCAATTTTTGGGTTGATATATCAAATGCCTGCAGACACTGGCTTAACTTTGTGGTTTCTGATGTGCAGGATGAAGTATAGTCACTCCACCAGCTTCCAATAACAAGTCAGGCCTCTGATCTTGAAATACAGGGAGGCACACAGTTGATTCTGCCTCACTTCTTTATATGCAGAATTATACAGATCTCAGCTGACCTGGGCTCACTTCTAGTCGTGGATGAAACCCTGGAACAATATAAATGCGGCCTACATCACCATCTGATATACTCTCTCTTTCCCTAACTAAACATTTTAATTCATTCCGATTCAGCATGGTAACTGCACAATTAGTTAACGTTCTTAAGTGGTTTGTTACCCCTTCATGGTCAAATAAACTTCAAACTACAGTTTGACACTTTCCTTGACAAAGCGTAGTGGTTACAACACCGCTCTGGCGACCGGGTGATACAGGATCAAACCCGGGCGACGGCATTTGAGGATTTTCGTGGACCGGGATTTGGACTGGATTAACTCGAGACCTGTCGAGGACATTTGAAGGAGTGTCGTCGACCAGGGACTGGAGGCTCCTGAGCCGACCCAGCTCTAATGGGTACCTCCGAAATCGGAGAGTATTTGCCTGAATGGCGAGGGACACCTGTCTCTGTACAAGAAACAAAGGGATACTCACGTAAAATCAATGTCAGGTTAAAATATTAATAATAACCTGAGATTTCGCCTCGAGTATTAGCGGGCGTACGAAGAAAAAAAAAGAAAAAAAGTTAATAATATCAAGTCATGTACAAAGACGGTGACTTGCTGAAGAAGACGGCCAGTGGTTTTCCTGGTCTTATGTCACAATACTGTTCAACAATTTCCCCATTACTATTTAATTTTATTTTCTCCCAAAGTGTCAGAAAACCTGTCGGGCTTTTCTACAACCTATTACTATATTTCTTAACAACTGTGTGAAACAACACAAAGTTTGATGTTGGCTTCACTCTAGATAATCTTTTCCCCACATAATTTTCATACAAATTCAATAATATATACATACTGATAATAATAATGATAATATAAAGGTTTTCTTTCTTACCGCATCAGAGAAATATTAAACACTAATAGTTTGAATTGAGATAATATGTCAACTCCAGATCTCCTGCTGGTGCAGAACAGCTAAGCCAAGACAGTACTTTTTTCTTGCTTTTAAACAACTTTAGTGTCGAAAATCTCTATCACAAGTGGCCCCGAATACTACTATCCATTAGTTTTATTCTTCCCTTAGTATATTAGGCTACAGCCAATCAGGTACCGTTTGGCTTTGAGCGTCCTTATATTCAAACTCGAACTAAATTTTCAAATCTAGGACTAACTTCTCCCTTTTCCCCACCACAGGGCAAACTGAGAAAGGTTCAAGTCTGTTCGTCCATCTGTCTTCGTCAATATCTCGGTTAATTCCTAACCGTTTATAATTCTGACCAATAATTAGTGATCCTGTTGTTACCTGTCACACAGTGATTAAATTTTTATTCTTGTATTCATTATATTCAATATTATCGTTTTTATTCTTCATTTCCTCAACTAACATATTTTTCTATCTTGCCCATTCAAATTTGTAAACACTAACTCGTAGTACCACCAACTATGCTCCTTCCCTTCCCCGTTTCATATTGTATTATTTCAAAATTTTCCACGTTAATCGTAATTTTTTTCTTTTCTTGAAACTGCCGTTCTCATTCATTACGAGACAACGCTTGTAGTAATACGTCACAAACGCGACCAAGTGCTGTCTATACGCTACATTAGCCCTACTTTTACGCTAGAGATACGTGTGAGTACAGGTTTTGGGCTGTCTCGCATCCGATCATTGTGGTAATATACATTCGCATCTGCGTTACAGAAAAAGGGGTTTTTCTATCGTATTTTTGAAACAAGCTACGATATCGGCTTGCACTATCGTCTGCTCGGCTCGCGGCGACCAAGCAGAACCAAACGCGTGTCGAAGTGTAGCATTTTCTCTCTCCATCTTATGCTACCTTTTATTCTTTCACCGTTTCTGTCTTACTATCTTCTCGGAACAACTAGGCTTGGTTTTGTGTCAAAATATGTTACGTTAGTGTCCCAAGGTCGAGGCATAAAATCTTAGCACTGACTTGCGGCGTAGGAGATAGCGTTCTCCATAACTTCGCTATTTTATTCCTATGTTATTTTTACACTTATAAACACTATTTATATATATTTCGAGCGGTGAAATCTCGGACATCATCACAATGATGATGAATGTGTAACTCCTTAAAGACTGAAGACACTAAGACACTTCTTCTTTCTCTGTTTGCTGCTTAAAGAGAGGCAATATTTTGCCTAAGAATATTAGCAGAAAAATATACAGAGGTCCAAAAAAGTATGTATATGTGCTTCATTGACTATAAGAAGGCTTTTGACAGAGTCCATCATGAGAAAATAATTGAATGCCTCAAAGACATAGGTATTGATGGAAAAGATATAAGAATACTCAGTAACCTTTATTGGGAGCAAACTGCCACAGTAAGATCGGGAAGGAATTATTCACCATACATAGACATAAAAAGAGGTGTCAGACAAGGTTGTGTGCTGTCCCCCTGCCTATTTAATTTATACACCGAAAAAATTTTCAAACAGATACAGGAAATACCAGGACTGAACATCAGTGGAAGGTCAATAAACAACGTTAGATATGCAGATGATACCGTGTTGTTAGCTGAAAGCGAACAGGAGTTACAAGAACTAGTGAAGCAAGTGAACAGTATAAGTCATGAATATGGACTCGACATTAATATTGAGAAAACAAAAACTAGGATAATTAGCAAAACAGACGATAAACCCACATTAAAGATAAGCGTAAATGGGAAAATCCTGGAACAAGTCAAGAGCTACGTATATCTTGGTCATATAATAACAGAAGATGGCAGATGTGAAACAGAAATCAAGAAGAGAATAGGAATGGCCAAAGCTACATTCAACAACATGAAACATATACTGACATCCAAACAGTTATCTCACAAATTAAAACTGAGAATCATAAAGTGTTATATATATTCTGCATTTCTGTATGGTGCAGATACATGGACGATGAATAAGCATTTGGAAGAAAGAATTGAGGCTCTTGAAATGTGGGTATATAGAAGAATGGGGCGTATCTCATGGAAAGAGATGAAAACAAATAAGGAGGTCCTAGAAAATCTAGGTATGAAAGCAGGGCCGGATTAAGCTAGTGCGGGGCCTGTAGCATATGTTAAGAAAGGGGCCCTATATTAAAAAAAAAAACAATAAAACAACACAAATATATTTGAACACATACATTTTTAATTTGCATAGTAATTATCATTATCAATTAATTTGTGCATGTAATCCTATAAACTTGCCACTCATGTTGCTTGGGTTGTCATAACTTTAACCACGGCAGTCTTTAATATCAATGTCATTTGCCTTTAACAAATTAAGTAGACTTTTAGTAAGCTGTTCAGTACCATGACCTTCCATATCCAAAAATGTCACAAATCTTTCAACTGGTCTAGATGGCAAAACATAGCGCAGAGTCAAAGTCAGCTGGTCCATATTAGATATATCTGGAGTAGAATCCAATGAAACGGAATAATACTTGTATTTCTTCACTTCACAGAGAATGTGATCCAGTAAGCTGGATCCAATCAGATTGATGAATTCCTCACACGTTGTTTTAGATAGATATGATGTATGTCCAAATCCTTTGTTTGCATGAGTACTTATATGCTCTGCCAGAAAAGGGTCAAACTTGGCCAGTAATTCCCGTTATAAGGGGACCCAACAATTTCATCACTGCCACGAAATGAAAGGCCTCGTTCTGCTAAAAACTTCACAACTTCAATTATTCGCTCTAGAAGTTTGTGCCAATACTTTTCTTGAATGTCCATTTGTTTCACAAGTTGGGAATCGACACGTTCACCTTTGTTTTTACGCATCAACAGTGAAATTAAAGCTTGTCTATGTGAGGAGCTTTCTTCGTGTCGACGCAATAGATTGCTTGCATTTTTCCAGTCATTAAACCCTTCCACAGTAAACTTTGATGAACATTCTGAACTCATAAGCTTGCATGGGAAACAGAATAGGCGCCCTTTACTTTCTAAATAGCATAACCATTTTCTTGCATGTTGCTTGTCTGTAAGTTTATGAATATGTGTAAAATAAGACTTCTGACAGTATCGAGTTTTCTTTTCAGTGTCATACAATCGCACGGATGAAAAAAGGCACTATCAACATGTTGACATTTTTCACTTCCCTTGGATATGCAATATTCACGCTCACAGTCATCTATATTGTTCGGCCAGTCACCAATATCATTAGAGTACTTCTTTGTTTCACTTATTCTTTCATTAACAGACTCAGTGTATACTGGGTTTTGCTGTATGTTTTCTGCCGCCCAGCCTGCACTAGTACTAGTTGTTCCTGTACTTCCAGCTTCAGCGGTTAGAGTACCACCACCATGAACATCAAAATATTCTGTCAGCTTACGTGTTTTTGAAATCACAAGTTGATCTCTTCTTTCTTTTTCTTCCTTTGCTTTACGTTTTTCACTTCCAGAAGCATAATTACGTCCAATATCTCTGTGTCTACTGCTCATTTTTTGAGTTTTCTAACCTTACAAATCAAGAAATTTTAATCAAGATCGAAAGAGAGTGCGAGCACGCCGTATACCTCAATTAAAACAGGAAGTTTCAGTTTCCTAAATTCTACTTTTTATTGTTAATGCACATTCATTTCACAAAGAACGAAACAAAATTAGAGGGGCAGTCGCCTAGAGCCAAAAAAGTGGCTTCCGTCCAAACGTGACCAAATTTTCTACGCCACTTAAATGGCTTCCGTCCGCAAACAGTTAAGATAAAAATAATGAAGAGTCACACTAAGTCACCCTCTTATGCTCTTTCTCTCACAATTTAGTGACACCAAATGAAAAGGCGCTAAAGATGGCATAAATCACAAGATCATTAGTTTAACGCTCGTATTACATGACCAAAAAATTACGTACATATTTATTGGCGCGGGGCTCCTAAAAGCGCGGGGCCCGTAGCATATGCTACTTGTGCTACTACGTTAATCCGGCTCTGTATGAAAGAGAACTAATGAGGGAGGTCAAAGTTCGGCAGCTAAAATACTTTGGCCACATAAAAAGGCATAACACCTTGCAGAAGACCATAACAGAAGGGAGAGTTGAAGGCAAACGTGCAAGGAGAAGACAGCGCTATAAGTGCGAAGATAACATCAAGAGATGGACAGGAAAGAGTCTATCAGAGTGTACCATCAAGACAAGAGACAGAAGACGTTGGAGATCCATTACAGCCAACCTTTGTTGTGGAGATGGCAACTGATGATGATGATGATGATGCTTAAAGCGGTGAAGACAAATTACTGCAGTTAGCTCCCGTGCACAAAACCTACTACTTCGTATGCCCTTGAAGTAGTGTTTGTATTACAATTTCTTTTGCATAGTGATATTGCTAGCACCACACACATCTCCACATTAGTCATCTCTTTAGAAAAATATGAGGAATCAGTGGGTTTATTATTTCTTTGCCTCGTTGTAGAGTACCAAGTATTGCAGCAGGTAATTGATTAGTAACATCTGAGAAAGAAAATAGTATCGCAAACTTTTTGTTAGCCTCCTACCAAGCATATAGTGTATTTCCTTAAAGAGAACACTTAGTTCATGCAAATACAATGAAACTGTCACCATGGCATCATATATTTTACGATAGACAACTACTATGCCTTGTGTTCTCAGATACTTAAAACAATGACAAACAAACAAATCTACGTAGTTCCGTTCAATAAAAAGGTAATTATTCTCGTTTCCTGCAGAAGAAAATCAATGACTCCTCGTTAACATCGGGTGCGCACAAATTATTTAAGATCAAATACTTGCATCATAAACTCCTTCATTGTGTATACGTAATAAAAATATGAACCAGGGTCTTTGTTCTCAGATTTAATTTAAAAAATTTGTCAACAACATACAGTTTTAAAAATGACAAGGTTGTAATTTGTTGTATTTAATGAACCATCCACAGAAAAAGACTGGATGTTAAATGGCGCTTCTTATTTTTGGTTGTATTTTAAAGTATTCATTGCACGAATACAAATCTAAATTAGAGACAGTAGTAAAATCAAAGACGCGTTGATTGTTGAGTAAATTATTTGTTCTATTACAACAAACGTTTTGAAGGTTGATATTGATCACATGAATAATTTGTTGACAGAGTAATTCCTATGTCAATATTTAACGCCGCAATAACACACCTTATGTCTAGAGATACTGACTTTGTTTGTTATCTTCTAGTCGCATCATAAACGTATTTAAAACACAATAAAGAGAACGGTCTGTAGAGCAAAAAAGGAAATAAAGCAGTGTATCTGAATACTAGAGCTATATCAAAAATGTGTGTTACATATTTTACGAGTAGATATACACATACAGATCAGCAAGAAGAGCTATAACAACTAAAGGATGATAAATATTACCAAAAAAAAAAAAACCAACAAACAAACAGCAACAACAACAAACGATCGAACTTGAAATCCAAATCTCAGTCGTGATAGAAAACATTTAAAAAAGAATTGTAAGTTGAGGATGACGCGCTACAAGTGGCTGCAATAGCCATCGTGAAGATGACAAAGCCAAGACTGTGTTCCGCACAGATTTCTGGTAACTCATTAATGTCCTAATGAAAAGGTAAAGGTAAAGGAACCCGTTACACGCTGCAATAGCCATCGTCGGCACAAGATGTGGTCGGCATCACGCCGGCCGCCTTAACCTTCCCAGAGTAGCTCTGGTACCCATTTGGGGCTGGGTCAACCCAGGAGCCGTTTGTGGCCTAAAAATTTTCCGCCTCACAGATTTCAGTGTAAACTCATTAATGTCCTAGTGAACCATTATTATTTTTGGCAGCCTTTCAGATACACTCACGGAAATTACTATAAACAATTCAAAAAATCGGGAGCTCCAAGGAACCTTTCTCACTGAAAGCTAAATGGCAATACGAAATCTTATAAACTTGCGAAAAAGGGAGGAGAACTATTCAAAATAGAGCACAGGATATCATACGAAGGGAATAGAAATCTCATCCTGTTCCATATCAAGAAATAGGCAAGTGATAATTGTTTGACTTTGTACCGGCTACTGCAGACTCAGACGCTATCTGTTAAATAAATGAAACATTGGACAAACAGATAGGTGTCCATGCGAAGAGGGCATGCCAGCAATAAGGAATGTTATCCATGAATTTCGTAGCCATGATAAGACCTGAGATAGAGTCATGAATGTGAAGAGAGGGTGAAAGATGACCTTCAGGAGAGGAGATGATATGTCTGTGTATGAAATCTCTTCTTTCCTACCACCTTCGCAACAATCTTTAAATTTCATACTTCCACTCTTCCTCTCCGAAATATACTGCCTCTTTCAGTAAGGACAGAACAGGTTTACATTCAAGTGACCGGTGAAATAGAAAGTAAATTCTAACCGCCAAGTACACACATTATATATATATATATATATATATATATATATATATATATATATGTATATATATATATATATATATATATATATATATATATATATATATATATATATATATATATATACACACACACACATTGTGCCGAGATGTTCACATGATCAGAATATCGATAGTATCCAGACTCAGAAAAGAGTCCTGATGAAGGGATGGCATAGGATGAAGTCGGACTGTTAAGCTCACCGTTCAGATGTTCCAGAAATATGAAACAAGTGGCTACTTTATCCTCTCGCTGGACCTATCCTATGCTTATAGGGAAATCATAATTGGCTCAAAAAAATTCCTTCAACTTAAGTAATCAATGAAAAATGCGCTTGGTCCTTGAGTCTCGATGCTAAGGCCAGCTAGCTGTGATGGTCTTGTTCAAAGTCAAGTCTCCTGGTCCTAACAGTAGAATACTGAGGCCAGGTGGCCGTTTTGGTCCTTGAATAAGTTGGGACTCCTTGTTCTTAAGCAAAATGTTGAGGCCAGGTAGTATCCCGTGAATACCCTCACCATATGAAACCTGAAACACAAGCCCAGTGTATTACACTTGTCGGGTCTTAGGCACCACTTCCTACTGTCTATGTCTCTGTCTCAGTTAATGATGACTTTTAAACATAAAGTCATATTATCTTCATTAAATACCATTATCTATATGAAATATTATTCTTTATATGAATTAACGTTATCTATATGAATTAACATATCTACAAGTCACATTGTCTATGTCATCTAGACCTGTCTTCAGGGTAAGTATGTCGTATAATACATTTTTATACATTGGTCACATAGACAAAAGGTGACAGGTAGTAGACAAAGATGAACTCTTTGTGCTCAGCTTCAAAAGTCAGCTCTGAAAAGAGCTGATAGCTTTCGTTGCTGTATTTTACCAGCCCTGAAAAGGGCTCAGCAACTTCACCCAAGCTGAGTAGAATTATGATTATATTTCAGGTATACCAATCTTCCACTAGCCTATCAAGAATAGTGACAAAGAGTCATACACAAGATATACATAAACCAACATCACGATACAACATATTAGTGTGCAACTGTACGTGAAAAATACACAATACTAATATACAGTATTATAATATCTACGTAGTACAATTAAGTTTTAGAGTAATTTTACATATCCTCATGCTTCAGAATACAATGCTGAACAAAGTTATGTAGCTGTCACAATTACAGCTCCTCTTTGCTGAGGCTATGTCACGGATTTGCCTCCCCTGCTTTGCAGTAGTGGTCCAACAGTGACCAAAACTCAAGAGTATCTAATATGGGTCTTTAAAGGTATCTACCTTCGCACAAGATTACTTTTGGCAGAGTTGTAGATAGAAGAATAATGATGCTTCTTTCTCAAGGGAGTATTCATAAGATATTTCAGAAGTCAAGAACAATGCTGCGTTGGGCAGGGCAATTGTTAACTTTTATCTGATCCGCAGCCTTTTATGAAGAATTAAGCAATTATTAATTTCAGCTCGTTCAACCTCCCACCCTGATTTACTAAGTGGAACTATTATTATTATGGTATAGCTCTGTTTAGAGTGTATTTAGTAAATTTACTGAGACAAACATGCAGTACATTCAAAATGATCAAATCGACGTTAAATTTGTATCTTTACAAATAACAAATTTAATAATCAACTAAGTTTTAACAGTTAAAAAATTGAATAATCTTGAACAGAAACTACTCATCATCGTGTGATGGGAGGGTGTTTTGTGTAAGAAGTCACTTGGCAGCTTTTAGGTTTGACTTAGCTGCAAGTGGTAGTTTCTGCTTCCGCTGGGTTTTTGGGTTCTGTGCAAATAGGTTACTGGAGTTCTCGCGTCTCTGGTCAAGATTAAAGGAGCAGCACGTTCCAAGTAAGATAAGGGAGTAACTGCAAAGCTGGTCCCGCGTCTCTAAGACCCTCTAGTTCGACGTCAGGCCACTTCTACCCTCACTTTGTTCCAGTTATTAGTACCCGCAACTTGTACCACCAACTAGTATGGCAAAATAATAGAAACAAATACCCTCTGAGTATAGAGTTTTCCAACACATAGTTATGTGTCCCCATCTCCCTATTCCACCATCCCATCTACCTCAGAATTTACCCTCGATGAGAATTAAGCTTATTCCCTCGAGAGAAAACTTTCTTTACACTTAAATTGAAAAAGCTTTATATTTACTTTACATTCAAATGAAAAGGTTAATAGTATAGGTAGAATATGTTGTCATTTACATTTACATTGGTTGAAAAGCTTGAAACTCATTAATTTTTAAAGTGAATATGTTTTCATAGACATTTACACTGGTTTATAAATGTAAATATTATAATTAGAATGTACATCATTTCCTTCTTCTTTCCCTCCCTGCTCCCTATGGAACTTGGGACCACCTATTGTTACGGGCTTTATTTTCTATGTCGGCATATTACTCTTGCTTTGACTTTCTCTCTTAGAAGCCTTATTATATATAAAATCTCTGGCTAGTTTCTCATATTTAATTGGCTGCTCACGCCATCATAGTCTGCCATACTTGAACCCGTTAACCTTAATCTACACACACCGTATTATATTAATTAGTCTATGCGTTATCCACTGATAAAACGCATATCAAATATTCTGGACTCGAACGTCCTTATACCTTACATTTACCATTGGCTATTCAAGCCTACAATTATCTTTTAGTGGGCTAACCACACATAATCCAAGAACACTGCTTTATGCCATAAGGCCACATGTCGACTCCCCGTTACTAGGTCTAACCCGTCAGCAAGTCACGTACGCATCGCGCTATGAGTCTGACTAGAGGCAATGCTGCATAGTGCGACCATCTCAAAAAAACCAAACGGAGATGCTGGCAAAACCATACAGTAGTTCTCAACACCTACGCTTTTAGTTCTCTTTAAGAAACTAGCAATAAAGCAGTTACTAGCCCTTGCAGTGGTTGTTCATGAAATCGTTATTCTATACGCTGAGGTTGCCAGCTGTGGTAATATGAGAGGTTATTGATGTTACTACACTAAGGGTAAACAAAGTGAGGTCCAGCTGTGTAAGTTCCCTGAGTCTAATTAATGATGATGATGTCAGGGTCCCTATCCGCTACCTCTCTAAGATCTCACTCTGTGTAAAATAATCTCGGTGATGTTGGGTGGCAAGTGTCTAGGGTAATGTATCTATTGTGATGTATGAACAATGTCAAACATAACTTTAACTCAATACAAGTGAAGTAAGTAAGACTGTTGGTAAAGTTATATTAATATATTACAATTTTTTTTCCCCTGTACCTCAATTCTTTTGGGACAGGAATGTTTTCAAAACAAGAAAATTTTATTTACTACATATAAATAAATAAAGAGGACCCTTTGTCCATAACTGGTATATTAAAGTGTCACTGTATGTGTATCCCACAGTCTGATTTAATAATTTCTATAACTAAGAGTCAATTATGTGAGGGTCTATTGGTATCATCACGCCCACCGGAATTTCTGTTCTGGTTGTGGAAATTGTTAAGATGAGATCTCATATGCCCATTTAAAGGGACTTGACCTGACAGCCTGTCTGAGGTGGATGACTGTAGACTATGCAAGGTCAACACAAGAGTTGGCTTCTGACCACAGATGCAGCATGCAGCTTTACTGAGGCTTCAATGTATACAAAGTCTGCCTGCACCAGGTTTCCTGCCACCACTAAGTAATAGGCAATATAACCCTGAAAAAGGATATTGCCTCCCTTTTATATGCTGGCTATAACAATTCCACAACTAATCAATACTAAGATTTTCTGGGATCAGTCTTGTGTGCGAACCATTTGCACCAGACCCTATTTTCTTTGACTTCACTCCGTCCTGTGTTTACATTCTTCTTCCCATATGGCTGCAACGCCCCTGTCACTTTAAGCATTGATTGTCCTCCCTAAAATCAGCTGGGGTATACAATTTTCTTCTTGTGACCTGTTAAATCTTTTGTTCAAACATCCTAGGTATGTTTTCATGTGTCATTAGAACACTGTGGCACTGCAGAAGATTGCTAGTGGCCTCTGGACCTACAGTCGTAAAATTTTATGCCAATATTCAAACACAAATTAGTTTCACTTCCCTCTAAGTCTGCTTAGGCACGGCCTACTTAGGCTGTCGTAACCTCTTCCAACTGGCAATGTCGAACAACAAAATATGGCGCACAATCTGTGGCCAGTTACATGCTAATGAAATATTAATACTTATTTATCTTACCGCAAGTAAAGAATAATCACACAATCACAGGATTGACTAGCAGTAAATGGCTCAATTCCAGACTGCTGTGTCGTCAAGACGGCAAAGGCATTTGTCACCAACGCTTTGCATCTGCTCTCAACCTGTCTGGGCTTAAGTTTTTCTCAAATGGCGGACTTATCCAAGCAGGGTTAAAAGTTATCAATTCCAACCAGCCAATCAAAAGACGCGTAAAAAAACTAACTAATTTTGGACCATAACCATTGAGCGTTGCTCAGTGTGTTTGCTCGTCTGATTTTATTTATATATTACTGTCGTGGTTGAGTAAAGTGTAGAGTATTTGTCGAGTTGGACAATAGTAGTGAAATCGACAAGGGATAGTGGACTGACAGAGTTATAGATTACACACACAAAAAGGTGTAAATAGGAGATGGACTTGAGACAACCTGGAAGAAGATTTACCAAAAAATGATCTCTTTCTCCAAGCCTCAACTCACTTATATCTGTCTAAGCACCTCCTGCTCTCTCTCTTTTCTCTTATCAAACATAGAGATTATAGTAAAGAGCTAAACAAGTTAATTATGGATGAAAAGGGTCGGGAACAGCGCATTAATAAATGTGTAAACTTTATTAAAGAAGAAAAGCATGGAATTAATGCATATCATCATACACAGCATAAATTACATCAATAATCAAATACTCATCAATAGTCATCAATAATCATCAATAACCACCAATAATGCAAATACACACCCACAAACACACACACACACCACCAACACTCATAAAACCCTGTAGAACACGGAGAAAATAACTAAGCTGTCCGACAGAGGGTCCGCTTTCGGGGACCAAAGGCGCTAGCTCCAGGAAGTGTCTTACCGATAAATATCCTTCAAGATGACTGAAGTGAAATACCGAACTTTCCTTGTCGGGCTAAACGTTGGTGACTCCCCTTATAGCGTGAGTGGGGCTGGAACTCTGTCTATCTTTCTTGCTGGCCAAATAACCGAAATGAGCGACAGTCTGTCCGCTTTTTCGTGGGACCAAATGTGCTAGCTCCAGAAAGTGTTATTACTTGTAGATCCTTCATGAGGGACTAGCCTACAAAACTTTCTTTGTTGGTGCTAAACGTTGGTGACCGCTATTTGCGTGAGGGGGCTGGAACTCTGTCCATAGATGGCTGCTCATACGTGCGAGGTTTTAAGTATCCAGAAAATACACCAGAAGAAGTCACTTGAGGACAAAGAGTCCCAGGCGCGCTTATCCGGCGCTAGGCTCTGCTTGGCTGTAAATCCTGTTTAAACTGGTTTGGCTGTGGTTTGCTGAGTGCCCCGTTTAGGCACAAAAAGGCGGGTGATATGGAATTCTGCTATAGGCATGCTGGGCGGTTTTGATATTCTGGAAGCCGCAATGCTCTGGCTGGTAATCCAATAGGCGAGTAGAGAACTACTACTACATTTG
The DNA here is from genome assembly GCA_024509875.1 of Oreohelix idahoensis. Lineage (NCBI taxonomy): Eukaryota > Metazoa > Mollusca > Gastropoda > Stylommatophora > Oreohelicidae > Oreohelix > Oreohelix idahoensis. The sequence continues at coordinate 63,668 of JAMPIV010000777.1, forward strand.
ATGATTCCAGATTTAGCGTTGGCTCCGTTGCACTGCGTGAGCTTAACTTGGCGTTGACAAAAAGGGGTTTTGATTCAGGAACGGGGTTGACGATTCGTTGCTAGATGTATACAGAAACCCTCTAGATCGAAGATTATATGACTTTCTTCGCCTGACTGGAGTCTGCTCTAGCGATTCGGTCTCCCTGAAACTGAGACCCCCAAAAAAAACCTTTTACCTCAAGCAAATAATAAATCACACTAACTTTATACAGAAAGTTTCGCTCCACTATGGGATTAAATTTATTGTAGTTATTGCTATGATAGTTTAGGGCTGTCTTTAACCATGTCTCCTGTTCCTTAAAAATATCAATTATCAACACGCGCCCGCATAGGCTTAATATCTTTTGCACCCCCAGGTACCTGTCAGTAAATGTTCTGACATCAAAAAATCTACTCCTCTTCTCCCAATCTCAACATACAGGAAACCTAACCTGTAGTTACAGTTAAATGAATATGCTTATTCATCTTACAACATTAAATGAATTTACATAAACCGATTACAGCATTTGACATTACACAAATAAATCGTATGTCCCTTTTGGGAAATATATTAATATTCCACAAACTGAGTACAAAGAAAATGCAATGTTCTTGCTATAATAATACAGTTGTGGCTAAATCATACGATATAATTATATCTATGCCTGGTGACTGCTTTCGGTGAAAGTTATAGACTAGTGTCTAGCCACACAAGTAAGCATAAAATGATCCTCCCTTGCCACTAGAAATATCTATCAAAAAGGAATAAGTGACTATCTCCTATAATCCAGAGTTATTACCTGCATCTCACTATTCAGTTTTAAAGTGCACAATCCACACCTGACATTATCTTACAGAAATGACAGTTAATTTTGCTGACTCTTAACCCAATGGTAAGCATTCGTGGACTGATTCTACGCCTAATATCTGTTATTGTAAGTTTAACATTTAACCCATGATAAACCGTAACAGTTTAAGCACCACTTAATAGGCCGTAGACAGCGCTACCTTATCACTGAATAAATTACTAGGAGAAGTCCTCAGAAATAAATTCACTTTCCTAACAGATATATAAAAGCTAACATGAATCTAATATATTATAATTATAAGATATGTCAACTCACCCCGAAAATGACTAGAACATAGGCAAACACATTCTAGTATTGTGTTAAAGTTTGCCTTATCTCATGATGGTCATCTACGGGCCAGGAAAATTTACGAATGTCTTTGTCTATTAAAACCAGTCTACTCTTATAGATCACAAAGACGCTCCCCCCGGACACCTGACCTGCATATTTCTTCAGAGGTATCGGCGTAATCGTAATACCGGGTAAGACAACAGAAATCGTGCGAAAGTTCCCCAGGTAGAGAAATGCATAACATTATGCTCTATCTTGTCTAAGGGGCAAAAACCCAAAGACTGACCGCGGGTTTGTCTCCCCCTGTTTCCAGGATGCATAATATTATGATCCGAAGCAGCGTTCTGGAAGCCAAACACAGGGACCCTTTCGCTCGTGATCAAAGGCTTAGCGCGACCAGAGAAATTCCCCCTGTTCGGACCACAGGTGCGTTTAGATAACATTACGTTACTTCTACGCTGGCCGTTGAAGGAATTTAGTACTAAGGCCAAACGTAAACAAACCTCGGGGAGGGTTTGCGAAGGTGAAAAATGAAAGAAAGAAGAATACAAAATGACGAGGAAAACCAAGACATGGTAAAATAGATTAAAGTCAGTTATCGAAATTATGGACAAGATGGTAAAATAGTAATTAATCCCGAACGGTCGGGGTAGTAACCTTTTTAACTTAGTGTAGTAGAAAAATTCAAATTCTTTAGTCAAACTGTTGGCGGTTGATTTTACGGTTGCCTTGAGACAAATTTCAAATGCGGTAGTTATTAATAGATTTTAGGAGTACGTTAGTTAATTTTCAAGCGGGGAAATTTGAGCGGGGTGTCACACAGATTTACTTTACTACACCAGCCTCAAACGACATGGACATCCACTAGTAATTTTCACATACTAATATTCACATGGCAATATATACATATTAGTTCACATGTTAGTAATGAAAAATATAGAATGTAAAATGTACAGCTTACACCAATCTTGGCTCACAGACTGTTTGCTCAGATGAATAAAGTTAAGGCACTAGCAGATGCCTTTTTACACGTTTCTGAGGTGTTGTTATGTTAACAATGAATTCCCGCTATGACTACGTGTTTTCAGTTTCCTCAGATCCCGGTTTTCCTTATTAAAATGGTTTTCCTGGGCTCTTGAAGTCCTTCAAGATGTTCCACAAAGTCCGGTCTGATATATTTGAAATTTTCTTCTTGGCACGAGTGAATTTTCACAGAGTCTTAAAACGACAAAAAGGTCAGGTTATATTGCCTGTCCTCCCCCGCATTTGTTTGTTACGATGCTAAGCAGAGCTCCAATCGTTTCAAACATTTCCTCCTGAAATAATGTGCGTGATGCAAAATGTCGCCTCTCCCATATATGGCAATAAAATATCTGATTGCCTTCTCTGCAAATGCCTACATTTACATCTTACTTTCCTCAAGGTGTGCAGGAAACGATTATGTCATTCCTGTGCGCTGACAAATAAGCTATCTTCCCGTAGTGGCTATCACACTTTCAGAGTATTAACATCTTGGTGAAGAACGCACCCTGGCCTTATTAGCGATTAAACAATTGCGCTGGGCGATTTTAGTGTTAATCTGTAGTCTGATGTCGGCCACACCCCCCGAGATTAACCAACATGGTTGTCGGTTAATATTGCATCACCTGTCTTCTATCTCAGCAGGGATGGTCAGGTAAACAGACAAGACGCATTATTGCTGAGAGAAGTGTAAGAATATTTGAAAATACAAAATATCTGCTACATAGCAGAGAAAGAAAAAGGTGCCGACCACTGAAAAGCCCGTAAAAAAGTCAATATAACAACTGTCAAAGGATACGACAGTAGTGGACAAGAGAGCGACTAAAAAGATTATGTGACAGGCTATACTGTGGATCAGCTCTTCATACAGTTATGTTTGCCTGTAGACTGACGTGTGCAAGTGATTGGATTTCAATTTTGAATTTTTGCCCAGTGCGGGCGGCCGAGAAACCAGTGACGTCACACTTATCTTGGCACTCAATTTTTTCCAGACAGTGAAGTCAAAAAATGGCAGTTTGTGATTTTCATGCCACAAGAATCCTTTATATCTTCTTGTTGCTGTTAAGTTGTGTTTCAGGCTGAATATCCTTAAATTCAGGCCACTCTCTGCTTTCGTGTGCATAATTTTGACTTTAGTCTGAGTGTTCGTCATTTATTTTATAGAATAAATTCACCGTTACTGGCTGATCGGCGTTGCGTCACAATCGCTTAAAATCCGTATATCTCCGGAATAACATTGTGCAGCCCTATGTTATAACATTGCATAGATTCAGCTCATAGGCGGCTTTATTGTGATGAAGTTTGAGTTATTTGCAATCATTCTTCGCTTAGATATTTGTCTAAGTCTAACCTCTTCTTTCCACAAATAATAATTCTTAATATTAGCCCTTATCTTGATCACGTGATTCCGGTACAGAAGAGCTAGCTACGTTTCGTGTTGCTAGGTGTCCAGACGTAAATAAATACGCAAGGTATCTTTTACCGATTTCACCCCACACACACACACACATCCACACACACACACACCTCCACACACACACACACACGCCCGCACGCACGCACACACACACACTCACACACACACACATATAGCCTATATACGAGGTGCGTTCAGAAAGTAATGCACCACATCGTTTTTCTCAGGAGCTGTTTATTCAAAAAGCATGAAATGTATATACAATATACATGGATATGTCATGTAAACATCGGCATCGGTATTATTCAAAATAATCCCCATCAAATTGTACTGCTTTATGCCAGCGCGAAACAAGTGCATGTATTCCTAGCCCGTACCAGATTTTGTCTTGATCATGTAGCCATTTCTTCGCTGCATGAATCACTCCTTCATCATCTTCAAACCTTGTCCACGGAGTGCATCTTTAAGTGGACCAAATAGATGAAAATCAGAGGGTGCCAAATCGGGACTATAGGGTGGATGGGATAGTACAGTCCAACCCAATTTGGTGATTGCTTCCCGTGTTGCCAGACTTGTGTGAGGTCGCGCATTGTCGTGAAGGAGAAGCAGATCTGCTGGATTCTTGTGCGGCCGAACTCTGTAAAAACGTTGATTGAGTTTTTTCAATGTCTTAATGTAAGCTTGCGAATTGATTGTCTCTCCTCTTGGCATAACGTCAACAAGAATCACACCTTCAATGTCCCAAAAGACAGTGATCATGACCTTTCCAGCTGAAGGAATTGTCTTGAATTTCTTTCTTCTTGGTGATTGCGGATGATGCCACTCCATTGACTGTCTTTTTGTCTCAGGTTCAAAATGATGTGCCCAGGTTTCGTCACCTGTAACGATGTTAGCCAAAAAGTTCTCTCCATCAGCATTGAAACGCTCCAACAATTCAGAAGAAATTGCTTTCCTTTGCAATCGGTGGTCATTTGTGAGACTTCGAGGAACCCATCTTGCGCAAACCTTAGAAAATCCGAGAGTTTTTAATAACTGCATTTGCACTACCAATGCTGACTGACAGCTGTAAGGCCAGTTGTTGAGTAGTGATTCGCCTATCAGTAAGAATAATGCCCTCAGCGCATTTCAACATTTCTGCGTTGGTGGCTGTGGCAGGACGTCCACAGCGCGGCCGATCAAGCAGCTCTGTATCTCCACTTCCTGATTTTTTGATTCTCTGAACCCAGCGACTGACTGTACTCCTGTCGACTGCAAAACTTCCATATACATCACATAGACGCTTGTGAATATTCACAACAGTTTCCTTCTCTGCAACGAGAAATTCTATCACAATTCGCTGTTTATAACGCAAGTTGCTAACACGCTCCATTTCAACGGTTTAGGGCAGCCGTATTATTTGGCCGGTTGCAGTGCAATTTGCTGCACACAATAGACACATGCCATATTTGAAGTGTGCACAATTTCGTGCTTCTATCTTCATTATTAGCTGAGAAAAATGATGTGGTGCATTACTTTCTGAACGCCCCTCGCATATATTTTTTTTAAAATAAACTTTTGCCTCGTTTTGGCGAGGCGCGTCCCGTTCAACATTGTCGGTTATATTAGGAAGCATGTCCAAATATAAAAGACCCTTAGGTCTGAGATTATCATATATATATATATACAGATATGCGCCGCTTAACGTCCACGATACGTTCTGTGAAATAGGACGTTATGCGATTTGGACGTTGTGCGAACACCATACTTTATACTTAGCAAAGTTATATAGGATACTGTAGTGTACCTGTATTGACTAAACAGCCAATATACTGTACACATACGGTAATGTATTTTCGAAAGTTCGCATTAAAATAACGATAGTAAGTACAGTACAGTACATACGTAGGCCAGTAACATAGGCGTTTATTATGACTATCAAGACATATGTACTGTATTATAGGTTATATATGTACTATACACGGCTGTTTGTACCCTATACCAGAGCGCTCATTTAGTTTCGGTGACCGGAATATCTGACACCGGGTAATAAATTTTCATGTGCACCGTAAACGACTACTGGGGGTTTTGGTGGGGAAAATCAGCTGATGTATGTGTAAAATCAGTAAAATATAAATCATTACACACTTGTTCTGGATAAACACAAAATTCTTTTGTGTACTATAACTTTGTTCTGTGTTCTATTTTTTAGTGCATTTTTATTTGATTGAAATTATATTTATATACAGACTTTTGAAAACAGCGTCATCATTTGAGAAAATTCATAACAGAAGTAATCTTTTTATTAATGTAATATCTAAAAATTGGCCCATTCGTATGAGTTTATAATTATAAAGACTTCTCGAAGGGAAGCTAAAGATTATTTCCACATACTTTTTTTTTTGGTTTCGTATCTTGAGAATGTGTGGTAGTCAGTTTTGTGAGTTTGGCATTACAAGAACAAGCATATTGTCACCAGATTTTATAACATTTAAATCACTGTAAACGCATTCCTGATACTCGCAAATCTTAAATAACGTTGTAAAAAAATAACTTTTTGTAAAGCACCATCTGTTGTTGAATTTTCATTCATTTATAATGATACTTAACTAGACGTATATGAGCGTCACAATCAACATGCATAACAAATTATAGAAATCAAAAGTAGAAAATCTGCAGAAAATGGATATTATAGTTTTGTTTTGGTTTCATGCGTCAAACATTAATTATTGAAACATTAAATTGCAAGTCCACATTTATTACCTCAAAATAACACACCCAATTGTCCCCAATACATGAGAGCTAACAATTATCTCAATCATGCATCACGATGGTCATGTAAAAATGAGTATGGTCATGAGTAAAACAAAATGTTCAATTTAATAAATAAAACCTATTAAATGATTTCCACACTCTGTTAATTCTGTCACTCTCACGCAACAACTGCCATAATTTGCTCTAGCCCCAAAATTTCGCTCAATTATCATTCACACTTCCTTTTTTTTAATAGGTGGAATCTGTACATTCACAGATGGAGAAATTTGTAACAAATGAGTTTCCATTATAAATTTTAATTGTGAAGTTATATTTTTAATACCGCTGGCGCGTCTTTCAATTTTGGAAATAGTGGAATGTACAATTTCTCCTCCTTGCTCTCCATGCATGTCCATTCCAAAGCCATGAGTTCTGATCCAGTCTGCACAATGTTTTTCTAATATGTGCTGTTTAGGAATTGTCTTACTGGGGAATAGCTTTCTGAACATATGTGTCTCCATTGATGCTGTTATTGATGATATTGATTCTTTACTAATTGGTTTACTGTGTTATATTTTGTTGTGTACTTTCTCAAATGCTTCGTTCAGTGAGTTGAATTGTTCTTGGGCAATAAAAGCTATGTCAGTTATATCTTGTTTGTTTGTAATTTTCAGTGTTTGTGTAATGATTGCTCTTGTAAGATCTTTATAAACTTTTTGTGTGAGATATCTGTGGCAGTGGATGTTGCTGTGCTATGATAAGCCTGTGGTATGATTTTGTGTTTGGCTAGTACCTTGTCCAAGTGTGAGCAAACTGGGCCAGACCTAGCACACAGATCTTGAAACTGAAGTTTGGCCAGCGCATCTTGTGCATTTTCAAGTTTAATTTTAAAACTATCTGTCTCCTCCTTATCCTCACAAAGTTCAATACCTGACTGAAAAAATTCAATTTTAGCTTCTAATTCTTCTGCCTGTTTCCAGTTCCTACCAAATCTCTTCATGTTCTTAATAGTACTAATGTTTGCATGTATCTCTTGCGGATTCTCAAATATCTTTGCGTCTATTGTATCGGCTACCTGTTCTAGAAGTCTGTGGTGTTTCAAAACAATGCCTAATAAAATATGAAGGTAAGGAGGTGCTACATTTTCAATTTCAATCTCTAACCTTGGTTTGTGTAAACAATTATGGTAACGTGCCACTTGCCTTTTATTCCCTTTCCCATATTTCATATATCTATTGTAATCTCTTATCAACATGGCCAAACATCTTGGTTTGCAAGATGTATACTCTCTGGATGTCTTTATTTCCTTGTTTTGCTGGAGACACCACAGACATGGGTATGTTCCTTGAGCACCAGACAAATTAAACATTTTCATCAAAAAGTCATAATTCCCGAATAAGAAAACAACAACTTTTTAACCATCCCACTCTAAATCTTTTAGTGACTCTATCTGAGCTTTCATGCCATTCATAAATATTTCTAAATTATCATATGTATCTCTGACTCCAGCCATTGATAAAAGGATGGTATTAGATTTCGAATTTGGTTTCTCTAAATTTACTACCTGCATTGTAACTTTGATACTTCCCTTTCCAAGATCACCCCCAATCTTCAGCCATACTTCATTTTCTGGAATGGAACCCTTATGCCACGTTAATAAGCCCACTAAGAAAGCCACATAAATCTTTGATACATGCAAATGGCGTCTCTAACCTTTGTCCATTATCCCCCACAAACTCTTTTATTTCCACATCCACCCATTCACGCGTAATCTCTCTTGTCCATTTTCTTTCTGCCCCTTCATGCTCCATGTCAACACCAACATGTTTCAATAATCTTCTCTGTTTTCTCTCCTGTGCCCACGTAAGACCTACTGTTTCCTTCATGGCTATTGCTAATTCTTAGGATATTCTACTTTCAATGCCTGCTTTCCTGCAAATTTCCTGACGTGACGTTTCTGAACAGCGTTGTAGTTCATGTGCCTGCTGCAGGTCTAGTGAGTCAGTTGATGTTCCAGCAATATGTTTCCTAACAGTGTGGAGAAATTGAGATCGCTTACGTTTTGTTGGCGTTCTGGTGACTGATGTTTCTCTTCTATGTTTAATTAGTTTTTGTAGTACGAGGCTGTCCTCTGGTGTTGCATTTTACGATGATATGATATTATTTTTTGCTGTTTCTAGTTTTTTCTAACAATGGATGTGAATAGGGTGGTTGTGAAGGAGGCTTAGCAAGTAACTGTTGTACTGTGATGTCGCTTTTGAAGACAGGCGAGGTGAATGTACTTGTCGTATGTATAACTGACTTGGTAGGTGTAGATATGGCAACAAAAACTGGCATGCTAGGGTGAGTAGTATAACCCACCTCCAAATGAATAATGGTATCGCCTTTAATGTGAGATGACTCATCAACCTCCAGCTGAACAATATCATCACTAGAGTGAGCAGGCACATCAACCTCCTGCTGCACAGAGCTATCCTGACTACACCTAACTGAATGACTACAGCTAACTGACTGACTACAACTAACTGACTGACTACAGCTAACTGACTGACTAGACACGGAGGGGTCAAAAAGAACATCACAGGGGATAGAGGAGCTTTTTGTTTTTAAAACACCAAAAGATGTCTTTGCAAAATAATTGTACAGTTGACACGCACTTATAGTTAAATTATGATCATAGTCTTTCCAGATGTGCTGACTGTTTTCCGATAGTAACTTGGCTGTTTCAAGACACTTCTCATTATGCCTCCTTTTTGAGTTTTGTATTCGTAAGTAACACTTATTACAAAATATAGTCGAATGCTCGGTGGGTTTTTCATCTGATACGTTAATTCCAAACACAAAGAACAGATCATTAACGTAATTAGAACAGTTCAGTGCTTTCTGATTTGAACTTTTTGTTTTGGAAGTTAATGCTCTCTTGCCACAAGCTCTGCACAGTGCACTGGCACAATTCCTATGATGCAAAAAAGTATGTTCCATTTCGTTGTTATGTAGTATAGTTTACTTGTGTATGTATAAAGATAATGGAATATTTGGGAGTATCAAGTCTAACACCAGGCTGTAGAATACTTAATTTTGTGTCTGTGCTGTACTGAGAGGACTTCCAGATGTTGTTTAGACATATCTTTGCTTGTTCTGCCGTCTGGTGTTACTATCTATCCTAAGTATGTAAGTGTTTCTGTCTGTTCCAGCTTCTGGTTCCTTAATGTTATGGGCACAGGATTGCTCACGATGAGTGTCATGACTTCTGTCTTCTTTAGATTGATATTCAGACTCAACTGCTGTCTATACTCTTTCAGTCTATCAAATTAATTAGTGCATATTCATTACTTCACACTGTATAAATTAGCTGCTTCAAACAATAGCTTTATGTCTTAAAAATCTATGCATAATTACGCCATTCTTGTTACTCACAATACTTGTCGTCAAGTGATGCATGTTGTAGTTTTGACATATAATTTCACGCATTTCTTTTATAACATTAACTATTGTGAGACATAAATTACAATAACAGCAAGAGTCAGCAATATATACTTGCTAAAACGAAGAACAAGAACTTTACTGAAAACGCTTCCTAGTTTTTAACTCAGGTTATATTTATATGTCAAAACTAAAGTTTATTTGAAATACAGGACAATAAGCTTGCAAATACTTCTCTGTACTTTGAACTCATTCTCAAATAAACAAAGATATTTGCAGTCGAGTTGACAGCTTCTAAGATACCCAGAAAGGCACCAAGAGCACGGTCAAGATTCTTATATATCCCAGTAATACTGAGCTGTGGCTCAATGTTAATTGCAACAAAGTAACCGACAACGGGGGAATAGCAAAGAATAAAGAAATAAATATGACCATCATCACAACTCTTTGATCACGTGCGGATATTTTTCCGGTTTTAGAAGCAGTCGAAGTTGTGTGTCGCCATTTTGTATTGGCATTTAGTTTATGTACCAGCATGATGGTCATGACAACTACAATCACATATGAAGCCTGTTTTAAGATGATCGTAATATTTGATAATATGACTTGAACGGATTGAAAGTCGTGGGTATATATGATCCCAACTACGGTCCTGTTTTTAATAAAGCTAAATTTTCTCCCTATACTTACTAAAGTGAAGGTATAAACTATGGCTGCTGCTATAATGACAAAAACAGTGCCATTTATGACAATTGTTCTTTGAGGAGTTACAAGACTTCGTACTTTCAAAGGATAAGCGATACACAAATAGCGCTCAATGGTTACTAGAGCAGTTAACCATCCTGTGACCAGGACTAAGTAAAAGTGTGGTAAGGACGAGGTGATATGCTTTATCTCTAGCATCTCGAAGTCTTCAAATCTCTGGATCATCAAAGGGTTCAAGCAGATAGTGCCCCATAAGAGAGTGACTAGTGCTCCAGTGTCGGATACAGCAATACCAAGTAGAGAAATGTTAGTTGTGTCCTTGATGCCTTGTTTCATGAAGATAATAATGTTGATGATGTTACAGATGATACCAAAGCCACTAATTAATCCCATCGTGGCGCAATCGGTGACAATGAATATAATCTCTAGTTCTTCATCACTGGTAGGACCGGGGAGTACACCATCTGAGGCATCTGTCGCTGTGGTTGAGTTTCTCATTGTTATAGGTAATGACAAGTTACACTTTGACTTTGAAGCAGAATTGCAACACATGAAACCAATCTAGCTAGATGGTCATTCCACCACTTCCTTGTTAAAAAACCAGGATTTCAAAATAGAAAAATATTTAGAATTTGGTCACATGTCTTATCCGCTAGTCTCTAAGGAGACAAAGAAAGAATTAGGCATACTGCTACTTCAGTCTTGATGTTAGATACGACACACACAAAATTATGTACGGGATTGGCAAGCTCATCTCAAAGACAAATTGCTACAACATTCGCCACAGCAACATCACATAAATGCTTCAGTGAAGGCTTTCTGCGGGGATCCAACTGCAGTGGAAAATCTGTGCTCAACAAGGAACAAAAACGGAAATGATCATTATAATTTTGAGTTTGCAGCCGACTAAACTAAATATAAAGGAAACTGAGACAAATAGTGATGACCACAGAATATTCTGTTGACATACGAGGGGCGTTCAGAAAGTAATGCACCACATCGTTTTTCTCAGCTAATAATGAAGATAGAAGCATGACATTTTGCACACTTCAAATATGGCATGTGCCAATTGTGTGCACCAATTTGCACTACAACCGGCCAAATAATATGGCTGCCCTAAACTGTTGAAATGGAGCGTATTAGCAACTTGCGTTATAAGCAGCAAATTGTGATAGAATTTCTCGTTGCAGAGAAGGAAACTGTTGTGAACATTCACAAGCGTAAAAGTGTAGTGGAAAATTAAATAGATATTATGACAGTTTTACAATGGTTCAACCAAATAACATAACATGATATTTTTGACAAAAAAGCATTTATCATCCGTTGTAATATATGAAGGATACAAAACACAAAGACGTTATTATTACAAAGAGCTGTCACTCGCTGTCTACAGCAACAACGTTTTCGGCCACGATAAAAATGTGTATTATTATTTGATGCTGTTTATATTTTCATTTACACTTTTAATGTTGTTTGTGCATAGCGGGTAGTACAATGCAAACATTAAGGATTGGACATAAGACCTTCTACGCCATCTTTATCTAGGTAGACTGAAGCATGTCGATACCGTGAATCGAACCCGATAAAGAAACACAAAGCGAAAAACAAAACAAAAAATTCAGTAATATGAAATTCAACTAAGGATAATTTAGATAATACAGCTCCGTCATCCGAGACGGAAGAGGGATAAATATGGAATGAGACATGCGGAGACAGAAGTTCTGGGAAACAAAAGAACACCAGAACAAAACATGGATAAGAACAAAAACCATCAATAAGATAAAGGTAAGGACAAAAAAAGCAGATTCTAACAGTATTGTGACAAAACGTCTGAACATGCTATTTTGTGTGATCTCTCACACCTTCAGCCCTCAGGCAGTCTCCTTTCTTTTTCTTCATTTTTCTCACTCATCGCTTTTTATTTTCATTCGTTATTTTAACTATTTTGCTATATGCTGGACATAGCATGGTGAATTCTCTAACACTGTCGTAGATTTTATCAGATAGGTAATATATGTCCTGTCTGAGCAGCAGTGATAGTGATGACAATGTGAAAGTAAAGGGTTAAAAAGTCGTTTTATCACGAGATGATCGTGTAAGAGAAAGGACAGTCTCTGGATAGAATAATTTATCTAATCCAGCCTATCTGGACGACGATATTTAAATCAGACGCACCTTCTCTCCTTGTACGAAATACAAGTTACACTACACTCAAATGCACACAATTGTGTGACAAATATGCATGAACGTGAAAACAAACTATGAATAACATATAATGGATAGGGGGTTGACCGACACGATAACTAAAGGTTTAATATCAATAGAAGATCACAATAATAAGCATATACATCACTAGATCATGGTTTACAGACAAAATTGCAAAAGAAGAAATTAATCAAATAGGTTCTCCCCCTCTGGTAAAGGAAAAGAAAAGACGATCCCAACAGAGGTTAATTAACCCAAAAGGTCAAAAGTTAACAATAGGTTATGAAATAGTCAGTATGGGAAAAGAATAGGTTCCTAATGTAATCTATCCCTTGACTACTCAGATTAGTGAGATAAAAAAGAAAGAAGAAACCACATAAGTATATGATGTTAACAAAAGACATAAGTTTCTTTCTCCGTTCATTCAATTCACACCCATTCAGTGGCCACTTTCAGACTTTTGCTTACCCCAGTAGTTGTCGCAGGCATTCCAAGGAAATACACTAATAAGTAATAAGATTATTTAGTGTCAAATTTAAGTTTTGCCAAATCCAGCCCCAGACTCGCCGTAGTTGCTGACTGCAAATTTCACGGGGATCGCTAGAGTCGGTGATTTAATTTGTCCTGGATACAATAAGTTATCTATGCCTTCAGTTGGTTGGAGTAAAGTTCATGCGTGGCGATCGCCGACGTAGGATGAATAGAACATTTATATATATTTCCTATGTTGTTTAGCCTCAGTTGGCTGTGACGCTAGGTTAAGTTACACAAATGTTGCTGACAATATATTTCGCCACAGCTGGCTGATGAGATTGATATAAGTAAATCTGGTAATAGTTCTGGTCCAGTTAATATTATAATTTAATGGTTCTATTCTTGTTTCTCTCATGAAATGAGGAAAATTGGACCACACAGGTCACAACAAGAAGCTCATCAATATTAAATATCCCTGGATGCTTATAATATTATAAGTTCGTATGCTCATAAGTTCATATGGCCATAAAAAAACCGCTAGTACTCAGGTTGATCAGCCTAGATTTTAGGAAAGAAAATATAAACATTTAACCAAATTATCAATATCATATCTAACACGTGTTAAAATAGGACCTCTTCACCACTCCGTTATAAATTAGATTTAAAACATACGTGTCTAGCTTATCCTATCGTTTTTTAACGCGTGATATGAACACTAGTTATTTTAAAAATTACATAAAATGGATAGAAGTAAATAATATATACCGTCAGTAGACAGTTATTTAATGTATGTACTAGTCATTTTAAAACATCTCTTTACTTGGAAATAGCGAGTAATTAAATTTACTTTACGGCTGAAAAGGATTTAGGTATAAGTTATTTAATTAGCACTGAAAATATCAGTGAAATATAATGAAATCTTTAAACACACTAAATCACTTAAAGGCTAGTATATAAATTACCGCAATCAGAAAAATGAAACACTCCACGAAAATCTAATAATTTTCACTCTGTACGAGAAATCTAAGATATCGAGCTAGTGAATTTCAGATAGATTTCTGAACTACTGATCATGGCTATCGGAGAGACATGGTATATATCCGTAAATTCCCTTCTATCGCTCTTTAATGCGAAAGTCACACCTACTGCCAGACCCGAGCCCATTTGCCGTTCGATTCTTGAATCAAAGGTAATTTTACCACCTCTGCCGCCGACAACCTCTCTGGCTTGACTTTCATCATCTCCGCCTTGCCGAATATCAGCTACGCAATTAATTCCCCTGAAAGTTTTACCATCCAAGGTCCGTCTCAGACTTAACATCGCCCCTGATCAAAGAATCTATTACGCCATGCTCCGCGCTTTCTCTGTTCCACCGTGTTTAATTGCCAAATGGCTCACGTGTTAATTGCACTTGTGAATCCGGCGTTCCTGTAGCAAAAAATAAACTAGATGGGGATGGGCAAAAGTGGATGATAACTGCTGCACTATTTCCATCTGTGACAAACACCCCACTCCCCTATATCAGTATTTGCTACGGGAGTAATTCGTATCTTATTGTTTCACACTCCCCTCCCAGACTGTTGTTACGATTCCCTAGGTTTGGTGACCCGGCCAGCGATAATATTGTATAGCCTAATCTGTCTGGTGAGCCGCGGTAGCACAGTGGTTAGTGCACTGGCTTCCTAGCTCAGTGGTCTATGGTTCGATCACCAGATGATGTGAGATTTTTTTAGGCCGCAAATGGCTCCTGGGTCGACCCAGCCCAATTGGGTACCAGAGCAACTTCTGGGAAGGTTAAGGCGGCCGGCGTGATGCTGACCACATCACCCCTAGTGTGCCGATGGTCAAGAAAATATGGGCCTAACACCATATTCCCAATATGCCTCAACGGGCGTGTAACGGGATCCGTTACCTTTTACTTTTAATCTGTCAGACCACTCGTGGAAATGGAGTGATCAAACATTTGATCCCATTGGAAAGCTGTTGATCATGTTGACACATGCCGGTGTGGGGTTACGATGAAAGAAGACCACCCGGTCTGGCCAGACATCTGTCTGGCGGAGGCACGCAGATAAAAGTGATAAACAGATGTGCGCCGGAAGTCTTAGGTAATGATATGACATCACTATTGTAAGAGGTCACACGTGGATATTAAAATTAATATTTTAAATATGCGTGGGATGAGTACTGATAAATTTCCCCACCCAAACAGTGCTAGATAGATTGGATTGGTTCGCCAGAATCTACTATTCATTCATTCATAACCCGCCACTCCCAAAAGAGCATAGGCCTTCAACAAACACATGCCAAGTCCTCCTGTCACGTGCCATCATCTCAAGTTCTTTCCACGCTTTCCTCATCATTTTCACCTCTGTTTCCAGCTCTCTTCTCCATGTGCTTCTTGGTCTACCTCTGCCTCTCTTGCCCTGGGGGGTTCCAGAACAAGGACTGCCTTGTAATGCTATCAACAGGTCTCCTCATTGTGTGTCCAATCCATCGCCATCGTCTTCTTCTCATCTCTTGTTCCACTGGCACTTGTCAAGTTCTTGTCATCAGTTCCACGTTGGTAACCTTGTCATACCATTTTAATCCCTCTATTCTAAGCAAGCACCCATTTATGAAAGTCTGTAGCTTTTTGGTTGTTGTCTTTGTTGTTCTCCATGTCTCAGAGCCATACAATAGGACTGACTTCACATTTGAGTTGAAGATTCTTATTTTCGTGTTGGATCCGATTTCTCTTATTCTCCATACATTTCCCAATGCAATGAAAGCTCCTCTTGCCTTTTGTATTCTTATTTTGATATCACTGTCTGTCCCTCCAACTTTGTCTATATTACTGCCAAGATATGTGAACGATTCTACATCTTGTATTGGTGTTTCTTCAAGTTCAACCCTGTTATAATTACCTGTATTTATTCTCATTATTTTTATCTTTTCCCTGTGTATTTCAGACCCGATTGCTGTGACCTCTCATCGAGTGTTTTCAATTTGTCCTGCATCTGATTATGGTTATGGGACAGAAGAGCCAAGTCATCAGCAAAATCCAGATCATCCAACTGCTTAGTCAGAGTCAACTGGATTCCATTTCTGTTGTGTGTTGTCGATGATCTCATAACCCAGTCTATTGCTAGTAAGAAAAGAAATGGAGACAAGAGGCATCCCTGTCGCATTCCTGTTCTTATCTCAAACGGTTTTGTAAGTTGTCCTTCGTGAAGAACTCTCGATATCTGCTTTGATGGCCTCTGCATGAATGACATCAGATCCAGACGCTTTTCTATCTTTTAGAAGCTTTATGGCTTTCTTTATTTCTTCCTTCGTTGGTCTTTCACCGTTAATTTGTAGCTCTTCTTCTGCTGGCTGGATGTCTGGGAGGGGGGGGGGGGGGTGTTTGTGGAGCTGGTTTATTGAGAAGGTCCTCAAAATATTCTGTCCACCTCTTCATTTGCTCTTGTCTATTGCTGAGCAGTTTTCCATTCTTGTCTTTTAGTAGGCAACTTGTTTGCTTGTATTTCCCTGTTAGCTTCTTTGTTCTGCTATACAGTTCTCTCATATTTCCTTTGACTGCAGCATCTCCTGCCTCTCTTGCCAACTCCTCAATATACTTCCTCTTGTCTCTTTTGATACTTCTTTTTACTTCTTTGTTTGCTTCTGTGTACACTTCTTGAGCCTTGGCTTTGGAACTTCTGGTTTTGCTTGTATTTAAATTTGCATTCTTGTTCTTTCTGTCTTTTATCTTATTGATGGTTTCTGTTGTTATCCATGCTTTTTGTTGTCTTTCCCTTTTCCCCAGTATTTCTTCACATGTCTCATTCCATACAGTTTTGACCTGCTGCCAATAGTCTTCTGTATTCTCTACATCTTCCAACTGTTGGAGCACTTGGAATTTGTTGGATACTGTGACCGCAAATTTGTCTCTTGTTTCTTGATTTCTTAGATGTCCTACATTAAATTGTTGTCTATAATTTTGCATTGTTGCATATCTCTTGAGTTTCATTTTTACTTTGGCTATCAGAAGGTGGTGATCTGATGCCACATCTGCTCCTCTATATACCTTTACATCCTGCAATGATGATCTGAACTTCTTGTTTATGCATATATGAACAATCTGATTTTCTGTTCTATGGTCTGGTGATATCCATGTTGCCTTGTGTATTCTCTTATGTGGGAACATGCTTCCTCCTATAGCCAGTTGATTGGAAGCACAGAAGTTTGAGAATAGTTCCCCATTTTCGTTCATTATTCCTAGCCCATGTTTTCCCATGACTTCTTCAAATCCGGTGTTGACTGTACCTATCTTTGCATTCATGTCAGCCATCAAAATTGTGATGTCTCTTCTTTTTACGTTATCAATAATTTCCTGTAGTCTAGTATAAAATGCTTCTTTCGCAGACTCTTCTTTGTCATTAGTTGGTGCATAACATTAAATGACATTTACATGTATTTTCTTTTTAGCTGTTTTAAAAGTAGCTGTTATTATTCTGGGTCCAACAGCTTCCCATTCAAAGAGTGCTTTCTGTGCTTCTTTAGATAACATAAGAGCTACCCCTTCACTGTGGTGTGAGCTTTCGTCTTCATGTCCTGAGGACAGCACCAATTCACCTGTGATGCGTTTCTTCCTTACCCCCTTCCACTTTGTTTCACACATTCCCAGAACCTCGATTTTATATTCCCTCATTTCTGCTGCTACTTGTGCCACTTTCTTTTGTTAGTTTAATATCCTAACATTCCAGGTGCCAACTCTGGAAGTTCTCCTAGAAGAAAGAAGGTTAGTCAGCAACACAGACTCCTTTCGACTGTCTCGGTGTTGCATCATACGCCTCCCTGCGAGAGGACCTTCCCCTGTCTTGGATGGCTGTTTTATTTTCCATAATTGACTTGTCCATTTTTGTTGAAGTTTTTTGTGGTTTAAATTTTTATTACAACCCCCTTTAGTCGCTTACTACGACATGCATGGCAGGGAACAGTGTTACTATTCTTTGCTCCCCTTTCGGGCCCCGGTAACACACGGGTGAGAATCTACTATGATTTGATTGGAACTTTCGGCGGAAACACAGCTGGGATTTGAAACTAAGGATTGTGAGATATAATCTAACAAACTCGGAGTCACAGCACACAGACAGACTGTATCGCAGCGGCAACTAAACACCTCCTACAAGCCAGAGGAAAGAGGATAGGACTTATCATTCCACAACTATATACCAGATCGAGTATTGCGCAACTTTGGAAGTACAAGTAAACCTGCAATTTTAAGGGGGCACACCCAGCCAAAAATGGGTTATCTTTTTAAAAAATTAACAGAAAAATAACTAACAAACTTGTTGACATAAAATGTGGCCACATGTTACAAGAGATATTATATTTTATGATGAACAAAGTTTACTGTATAAATTTTAATGTTTTATGTGAAGATAATTAATTAACATGAAGTGATGAAAAAAAATGAAAGGAAAACCCCCAGTGCACCTGGGAATGAATTTCACTCACATAAAAAGTGCAAAGAATGCCAAATCAGCAGATGATGTGCATAACATCCCTACCTATGGCGTGAACCACCCAAAAATGTCTACCCCAATGAGCTTTGTAGATATGGCTCTTGCAATATGACCCTTTTAAATAGCACAAATTTAGAACTTTGTATAGCAATATCTCTGTTTCTATACCATGTAAAACAAAAGTGGAGGTTCGTGCCATAAAGGATAACATGGGCTATAAGTGTGCAAAATTTGAAGGCTTTAGCTTTAAAATTGTAGAAAATATCACCGGAACTGTGAATCGCAGACCCTGTTTTCGTTAAAGTTTAGTTTTTAAAATGTTAAAACACTTATCTGATAAGAGCTCAGTATCCCCCAGGAAGACACTGCTGATCCTCTCTTTGTGTCTGCTCTTCATCCAGGATAAGCCTTCTACGTCTCTTGGCTCTTCTTCCTTCAAGAGAAGCAGCTTTAACTTTCCTTTGTGAATGTTTTATGCGAAGACTGTCTTTTTCTACACAGAATGTATGCATAAATTTTCCCGGCTGAATGTCCCATTCCTGAAGGATTGTTTTCAGGCTGTTAGCTCCATCATTAAAGATGCACACAGCAATTGCAACAGCTGTATTTACAGTTGAAAGTCCTTGATTTTTTATTTTAGGGCAATATTTCCATATTAAACTGTTCAATGATTCATTAGAATTTTGAGTGTAACCTTGCAGGCACTTTCTCAGTAATTCTGTCTTGGAGAGGTCTTTGAATATGGGCTTAATAGCCTCCATGACAGCAATTGGAAGGTTTCCCTTGTGCTTAAAGTCATTCACTATGCCATCTCTGACAGCCTGTTTGTAGGGACACCAGTCAATGTTGCAAAAGTTATGAACAGGATTATCATCTGTTGATGTCTTATGGAAATACACCGCCCAAACCTCTTCTCACATTTTGCAAAGGTTGTTTTTGTTAGCTCGTATGGCATTTCCATAGTATACCTGTAGCTTATCAATGACACTATCTGTTAGTCTATCTTTACCACCTATGGATTTACCATCAGGTAAAGACTTCCCTTTAGAAAGTTTCTTAAGATTTCTCAGCCGAGTACCCATTCCTTTCTGAACATGACCCACACATTCAATTTTTTTCTATCAGACAATCCTCTCCATAAGGCTTGGATTTAAACACCTTTTTAAAACTGTTAGTGTCTCCATCCCCAATGAACTTTGTATATCTGAGATTATACTTGTCTGCTGAGCAAGAAAAAATGTTACAAGCTGCTGCTGCTTCCATTGACCCGTAGGATCCTCAGCATGACTTTGTTTCCTTTGTTGAAATTTGTCTGTGTTGTGGTCGTGTTTCTCCCAGTACTGACAAGATTTGCACTTTTTACTCTTTGTCTGAGTATCTATTACCTTTCCAGTTTGCAAGCCAATCACAGTTGTGGCACCAACAATAGATGAATGGCCTCTGGTCAACCAGGTACCATCACAAGATACATCAATGTCTCGGAACTTGTCACTTTCTTCTGCACTCCCATACTCTTGAACAGCAGCATTTTTAATGCTAATAATTTGCACCCTAGTAACAGCATCCTCCATTCCTTTCTGTATAATAGCATTGCTGCTGTGTCTAACTGGGGGTGGTAAATCCATTATACCACAGAAAGTGTTTAAGTTTGTGTGACTGCAGCCAATACAGCGCATGGCAAAAGCTGCACGCCGATTGATAAGATTTATCTTTGCATTCCCTACTGAGAGCTGACTACTTGAAGGGAAATGTTTTTGTTCATGACAGTTTGCACTGTTACAATGAAATACAAATTCACTCCCAAGTCCTTGCCTTTTGACTTCAACTAATTGTACAGAACTTTGGCAAAAGGTACACAACAATTTTTCAGCAATGTTCTGACCAAGAAGACCCATGTCAACAATTCTGTGCCCCTCAAGCAAATCAGTATCATTAACATTATAATTACCTACCTCGTCAGTTTCTGCAGAATCTGTGTCACAGCTTCGCTCAAACATATCCTCATCAGAGTCATGTGTTAGGTTGCTAATGTCCAGAATTTTCTGCTCTGATCGTGAAAGGGGCTTGGCATTTCGTTTCATTCCAATATCAAAACATTCAGTCTGCATCGATGGTGTTGAACTATGAACGCATGGCTCAGTACCGAATGTCGATGCATTCTGTAGGATTGTTTTCCTTTCAATTCGTTAAGCCGTATGTTGATTGCCATGAAATTTACGCTTCTGTGATATACCTTTACCGAACGTTTTGTCCGAAGGCATAATTATCACCAAATATATTCACGTATTTCCACAAATTAACTCAAAGTTTCAATCACATTTATGTTTTTATTTTTTTTTACCGCCATGATGGATGAAAAAGGAGTATTCATTGTATTCGTTGTATTGAGTATATTTTTTCTAGGGAGTGTTTATTATTTGGTATACCTTCCAATATGAAGGTTAGCAAAAAAGCATATTTTGGGACTAAAAGTCAGCGATTTTTGGAACACACTCATTCTCTTTGAACATTGATAACTCATAAACTATTACAGATAAACACATAATTCAAAAAGAATTTCGAAGTAAAAAGACTTATAAATATTTAAAACACAATTATTATATGCAAATCAAAAATAACATTTTTTGTCTATTTCTGGGTCACGGCTGTTTGCGAGCGATCTTTTAGTTATTTCCCCTTTTTCCCCGACCGCGCTATTTATAGCCCACTTGACAGAGGTCACGTGGTCAGCTTCCTAATGGGAAAAACATGTGGCGATGTTTACTTTTGATAGGGCTTAATTAATGCTTTTAGGCTACTTTTTTATTATAAATACCGGCTTTAATTTTGCGTAAAGCTAGACTAGAAATGTTAGAGTAAATTTTAGAACAAGAACAAACATTTTATCACAATTAGAACAGAAGATATAATAGTCTGAAATAGTGTAAAATTTACGTTTTTTTTTACATTTTGTTATGGTTTGTTTCTAATTAAATTTACACTAAAACGGTCACAATCACCATGCATAACAAATTACAGAAATCAAAAGTAGAAAACCTGCAGAAAATGGATATCAAAGTTTTGTTTTGGTTTCATGCGTAAAACATTAATTATTGAAAGTTTAAATTGCAAGTCCACATTTATTACCTTAAAATAACACACCCAATTGTCCCCAAAACATGTTTGAATTGCTTTTATGCTACTTTATTACTATAAATACCGGCTTTAATTTTGCGTAAAGCTAGACTAGAAATGTTAGAGTAAATTTTAGAATAAGAACAAACATTTTATCACAATTAGAACAGAAGATATAATAGTCTGAAATAGTGTAAAATTTACGGGTTTTTTTTACATTTTGTTATGGTTTGTTTCTAATTCAATTTACACTAAAACGGTCACAATCAACATGCATAACAAATTACAGAAATCAAAAATAGAAAACCTGCAGAAAATGGATATTGTCACAGTGTGATTAACACAGCTGTGGACTGGCGGTGCTCCGCTGGGGGCGGGTACATAAAGTCAGTCGGGTGTGAGAGGTGTTCTCATACACTTAACTTAACAACACGAAACTGCGAGGTCAGCAGGTCAGGGGTGAATGCAAGGGGCGTTCTGATTGGGCAGTGAAGAAGGGGGAGGCAAGCGAGTGACGAGGTTTTGGTGATGATGGCCGACTCGTATTGTCGAATGCAGGAGAATATTTAGTTGTGAGAAGATAAGGCATTCGGTTATCTGAGATTTTCATCAATGTGTTACACTTTGCTAACTACATATATTGTTGTGATTTTGTGGTGATAATTATTTGAATACATTAGACAGAGTTGGGAACATTGCTAGTGTTCGTTATTATTTGAATGCGTTCCACTCCACCCCTCTGTCTCTCATGTGTAGTATTTTTGAGGACTAAGGCATATGTGTATTTAATACAAAATACCCTGTGTCAGGTGGGGGCTCGTCCGGGATTTGAACCCGGGACCTCTCGCCTTGTGCTGACGACGAGCTAGTATACAGTTGTGGTATAACTTTGATACGTGTGGTCTGACTTTTTGCTTGACATCCCTGTGATATTTCAGTGAAGACAAGGCACTATCTGGTGACAAGTGTGGACTTTGTGCCTTACTCAGGGGTCATCCTAATGGACAATATTTGTAACTTTACGTAACTTTGTAACGTGTCGTTCGTTGTGTGGACCATTGGATCATTAGTGACTAAAGTGCTGTAGATATCAACGTCATCATCAGGAACCCAGACCTGCGGAGATCATCAGTTTAATTGATTTATAGTTAATTTTTTTAAATGTAGTATTATTACGATTATTATATATTATTGGACAATTATTTTTCTTTTAGTACCTTTCTACTTTATAATATTATATAATTAGTAATCATTCTCCTGCGACCTCTTTTCCATTTGGTTGGTGAGTACGTCATCCAACTGGTGTGGTGTTGCAACATACTACCTTTGGTCACTTCATTGTCGATTGTAGGTTTTTGTTGTGTCTTCGTAGAAGTATAATTTTGGTGTCATTTGGTTGTTGTGTGGGTTAAGGATTTTCTCTTTTGCATTGCGGAAAGAGATTATGCTAAACTGTTCTTTAGGACTGTTGCTAGGTGAATTGTGTGCCGGAGCACGGGCACATAGAGCTGACCCTATTGGCTGCCCTGCATAATTCACGTTGCACATTTTAATGTATTAGTGGTGCAGTTCGGGTTTGTTTGCACGGTGTTGTGGTGAAGTGGGATGTTATAAATATTTATAGGGGACTTAGTGTACTGACTGAGATCAGCTGTGAAGGTATCTATATCTATTAAGAGTAGTGTATTATAGATAACCTTACTTGCTACCACATATCTATATATCTCAGTCAGAATTATTCTGGAATAGTGTGATGACTACGTTATGTGTCTAGGGTATGTGTATGATGAAATGTAAGTCACAACAACAGACAGATAAACAATTTAATTTAATCCACTACTCTTGACAACACTGTGACACTCACATACATATAACACTCTATGAGAATATCTTAAGGAGTCACTGATAACTTTTCAAATAACAATATGTATTCATTGTTGTCATAAAGGTATATGTGTCCTGATTCAAATACAAAGGAACCAGGAATCACAATCAATTTTAATTACAAGTATATGTACAGACTTTATCAATATGAATATTGTAGTGACATATATTATTAAAAATATCCTATGTGTGTCAGTTGTGTAGTAGTAATATGAGGTAATACTGGTTTTGTTTTGTTCAAGCTCTGTTGGTATTTGTCATCATGACTTCAATAGTTTGTCTTTTGGGACTAGTATTGGAGATGTTCTCAGTTCCTGATATTAAGACAATTAAATTCCCCTCTGAATGTTATTTTTACAAAGTCATTTCAAGATGAGGGAACATAATGTTGAGCTCAGCTGGCCAAATCAGCTTATCTTGCGTGATGGCGGCAGGAAAGGACTCCTCTGCTCGAATTCTCCCCTGGGCTCTGGAGACTCCTCACTGATAGCTAAAAAGACCAAGGAGTATGCTGTCCGACTCTGGATTCAGCAAAGCTCTGACCAGGTGCTGCTCAGTACCATCAAGACCACGGTCCCTGAAATCAAGAAGGATGTACCTTCTACTTCATAACTAACTTATACTCTCTTTTTACACTGATCACAACACATCACAAACATTGAGTTCAGAGCGTTAGGCCAACTATCAGCTTCATGTGAAATACTTTATTCCAGTATTAACCTCCTTAATGGTTACCACGCCTCTGCACTTCCAGCATTATTTCTGTCTAATCAATAATCTAGGTGTCAGTGTACTGTTTGGCCATTCCATGCAGTTTTACTTTCCTCCGACACCTTCTGTTCAGGCGGGAGCATTATAGGCTTTACATCATGTTTGCTACTGAACTACACATATATACAGGCATAAATTAACAATTCACATTCAATTTTCATTAAAAGATACTGAATGTTTCAAGCTTACCACAATTCATGGAAACAAACACAGATACGTTGATTAGCAATGAATTCTGGCACAAATTCCCATCTGCTTATGTTCCAGGCTTTTATTTAGCAAAATATGAGCTGGCTTCAACGCACTGTTGCTTTATCAAGCTTATTTGCACTAGTGGTCTCGAACTAACGCTCCTAAGTGAGTATATCAGCGAGTCTAGCCAATGGAGCCACGTTTCGACAAGTGTTTGAAAAAATGTTACCTTTCCACGTCTCCCCTAACAACGATAGATAGTATTTATAGCCCGACCAATCGTGGTTAGTCTTTCATTTGTTGCGCTCCAATCAATTTGGAGTTTACATGGTAGGCTATTTCTGTAACGTAAGGTTTTTTCAAACACGTTATAAAAAAAAATTTTATGAGCAGAAATGATTCCATGTTGTCAGGCATCCCCACTATTTTATTTTGGTTATAATTTATTAATTCCTGGACTATTTGCGTAACGTTTTACATATTCTTTGTCAGCAAGCCCTAAGGAACCCAAATATCCAAATTTAAAAGAGCTACGTGGCTGCGTTCAAAATATGCAATTTCTTCTACCTACTGTTTCGAAGATGTGCTGTCTGGGTACTGTAATGTTTTCAAACGTAAACCCATCTATTGTTATCTTTCCTAATAAGCGTTTTTATGATTTTAAAACCTAACTCTGGGAAGGGTAGTGTATTTTATCACTGTTCGTCCGAAAAAGTTAGTGCATGTAGCCTAACACGCGTGATAGTAGTAATTGTGTATCGCGTTACGCTTGTTGGGGGTGGCATTAATAGCGAGACGCGTGTTTAATTTTGCATGCGTTCCTGATTTTATTCGCCCCTCTCTCTTTCTATTTGAGTCCATCTGTTCGTTCGTTTTGGTAACGCAGTATAATTAATGTTAGGATTAATTTAGGTCATTACGCAGTCTGCCTCTCAATGTTTTTCCAAGAAATACAGCACACGTTTCATTGAAGAAAGCGGGTATAATACAGTAAGCTTTTACTATCAACTTGAAAGCGTTACAATTTGCAGACGAAGCAGAAAACAAGGGGGATTTCGAGTACCTTCTTTGTGACAGCACTGTTATTTTACCATTGCTCTTTTCTTTATTAATTTTATTTGTTAGGCTTCATATTTACCTAATAATTTATATATGTGGATTAGAATATTCCACGACACCTCCCCTCTTTTTTTTTTTTTTTTTTTTTTTTTTTTTTTTTTTTTTTTTTTTTTTTTTTTTTCGTACGCCCGCTAATACTCGAGGCGAAATCTCAGGTTATTATTTATGTCTAACCTGACATTGATTTTACGTGAGTATCCCTTTTTTTCTTGTACAGAGACAGGTGTCCCTCGCCATTCAGGCAAATACTCTCCGATTTCGGAGGTACCCATTACAGCTGGGTCGGCTCAGGAGCCGCCAATCCCTGGTCGACGACACTCCTTCAAATGTCCTCGCCAGGTCTCGAGTTAATCCAGTCCAAATCCCGGTCGACGAAAAATCCTCAAATGCCGTCACCCGGGTTTGATCCTGGATCACCCGGTCGCCAGAGCGGTGTGGTAACCACTACACTAGCGCGGCTCCCAGACCTCCCCTCTTAAAACAGACATTATATGTCAGTCCTTTATTCTATATACACATAGAGAAATTTATTATTATTTCTGGGGTTTACGGTGATTCTCATCACACGGATGACGGCTTAAAAAATCCGCTCCCAAATTGGTTTTTCCAGATATATACTCAATGCTAAAATTATATGGAGCCAAAAGTAAAGACCATCGGAGTAACCTGGAGTTCTCATGCCTAGCCTGTGCTAGAAACGATAAAGGTTTGTGGTCTGTTTGCAACGTAAATGCCTTCCCATATAGATAAATATTGAATTTCTTTATCGCCCATATTACTGCAAGACATTCTTTTTCGCTAGTTGAGTAGTTGGTTTCAGCTTTATTCAACTTTCTGCTAGCATATGCCACTGGGCTTAATTCCCCATCCAATGCATCTGATTTCTGTAGTAGAGTTGCACCTAACCCAATATTACTTGCATCCGTCCTTACTATGAATTCTTGACTTAAGTCAGGTAATTTCAAAATGGGTTTACTTGTGAGCTTTTCCTTCAATTCTTGGTAAGTCATTTCACATTGTGGTGTCCATGTAATGCGATCTGGATGTCCTTTACGTGTCAATTCAGTTAACGGTGCACATATGGAATTAAAGTTTTTGATATACTTCTGGTAGAAACCACATAATGAGACAAAGGATCTCACGTCCTTCTTGGTTTGTGGTCTCGGGGCTTTCTGTAGTTTCTCTAAATTCTTTGGGTCAGGGGTCATGTTTCCCTGATAAACTGTGTGTCCCAAAAATTCCAATTCTTTACATCCAACGCAACATTTGGTTGGTCGGGCTGTTAAATTTGCCTCCCTAAGTCGATCAAACAGCATGTTCAGAGAGTCAATGTGTTCCTCAAATGTTTCTGTTGCTATAAGGATATATCATCCATAAAATTTGTTATACAGGGATTATTCAGAGGATCCAATAATTTTCTCATCATTCTAGAGAAGACACTAGGCGCATTCTTCAATCCAAATGGCAATCTATTAAACTCATAGTGTCCTTCTGAGGTACTAAAAGCTAGGTATGGTCTAACCTCAGGCTTTACTGGAATCTGATAGTATCCTTTACTCAGATCCACTTTTGAGAAATATTTAGCTTTATTTAGCCTGGCAAACAGCTGATTTGTATCCGGCAATGGATCCACCTGTCCTTCTGTAATAGCATTCAGTCTCCTGTAATCTATACAGAGTCTATGTTCTCCAGAGGGCTTCCTTAAGAGTACAACACCGGAACTATACGAAGACTCACTGTGCGAAATAATTCCTTCCTTCAATAGATAGTCTATCTCTTCCTTCAAAGCTTTCTCCTTAGCAAACGGAATCGAATATGGTTTCATACAGACAGGTGTGGAGTCTATTAGTTTCATATCATATTCCAATAGGTTTGTATGCCCTGGTCGGTCTGTTAACACCTCTGCATGATTATTTAGAACCTGTTGCACTCTCTCTTTCTGAGTTTTCGTTAAATGTGTACTGATTTTCACCTGTGCTGCTGTCTCACAGGGGTGTAATGGATATTCAAATGATGAAAGTGGTTCCTTTTTCATCTCCATGGCGATGGACAAGGTCAACAAGTGTGTCTCTTCCTGATGTTCTCTTTCCAAATATTTCTTCAGGAGATTCACATGATAGATTTTTTTCTTTTCCCTTCTTATCTATCTTATAATTTGTTCTAGACACCTTCTCTAAAACTGTATATGGACCCTGCCATCCAATTTGTAACTTATTCTGACTCCCAGGCAAAAGAAGCAGTACTTTCTCTCCCACAGCCAAATTTCTGTCTTTCGCCTTCCTGTTATAATAGGCAGCATGTTTCTTCCTGGCTTGTTTCAAATTTTCATTGGCAAGTTTCCAGCCAGTTTTTAACCGAGTGGTCAGCTCATTTACATATTGGTATGAAGATGTAATGTTTTCCTCTGCCTTTTCATCAGTCCACGTTCTTAACATAGCTTCGAGTGGACCTTTTATTGGCCTTCCAAACAATAATGTTGCCGGGGCCATACCGGTTGAACTATGGGGTACCTCCCGATAAGCAAAGAGGGCGGCGTGCAGGTACTGGTCCCATGTATCTGGTTTTTCGTGTGCCAACTTTCTCAGGATCGACATCAATGTGCCGTTAAATCTTTCCACTTGGCCGTTCCCTTGGGGATGATACACACTACAATGGAAGTGTTTGGCCTGAAAGATCCTGAAAACTTCTTCAGTTAGTTTCCCCTTGAACTGAGAGCCATTATCAGTCAAGATTTGATTGGGAAAGCCTAACCTTGTGAAAATTGTGAGCAATGCCTCTGCCACATGTTTTGAATCAATCGATGACAGGGCTACTGCCTCTCCCCACATAGAACAAGTGTCCACCAGAGTCAGAATGTAGCTGTTCCTTCTCTTGGTTCGGGTGAGAGGTCCCACAAGATCCACGGCAACTCTCTCAAAGGGTGTTCCCACTATGGGCATTTCCCCCAGAGTTGCTGGTGCAGTCCAATGTTTAGGTGCTACTCGTTGGCACTCTGGACAGGATTTTACATATCGTTTGATATCTTCAGTTATTCCTGGCCAGAAATAGTGACAAGCTATTCGCTGTCCTGTTGCGCTGATTCCCATATGACCACTGAAGGGAATCGCATGCCCTAGTTCCAACACTTTAGTCCTATATGAAGTGGGAAGGACCAGCTGTCCGTGACCATTGGATTCAGATCCAGCCTTCCTATATATCAGTTTGTTCTTCATATAAAACTCTCCCTTGCCTGGAGGTGTATGAGATTTGGGCAACTTCTTGAAACATGGCTTGAGTGTTTTGTCCTCAGCCTGTGCCTTCCTCATCTCATCTGGGTGAGTATTTATGGGATTATCCTCCTCCTTCTTTGTCTGTGATCTGGTCTGCACTGTTGCCAATATCACAGGTCTCTTGGGATTCCCCAAGAAGACATATCTACACCCCAATATTAGAGGGTAGATTGGCTCATTTATCACTGCTGCTTTTATGATTCCTTCCACATATCGCGTTTTCACTTTTATTCGGGCGACGGGAAGTGTCATGGTAGCTACATCCTTGGTTGCAGTTTGAATCTCCACTGTTTCTGTGGTGTATTGATCGGCCTGCACCAGGTGAGAACTCACAACGGAATCGTAATCTAAACCGGTATCATATAAACACCTTATAGTGACACCATTACAGATGACATCTTCACACACTGGGGGGTGGTATGGTTCCTGTAATTCTTCAGGTTTGACCTTCTTTTCCTTTTTCCCCGATGTCATAGCAGCAAAATGAGGAGGTTTCATTCTACAATGGTCAGTGTCATGATTGTTCATCTTACAATTTTTACACCACCTTTTTCCTTGGTTGAAAGATTTTCTTTCATCATATTTCCTTTCATCGAATTGTGGGAATTTATTTTTATTTTCATACCGTGGCCTATCAGACTGGTGCTTACCTTTGTTTTGATCCCTAGGATCAAATTTATTAAAGTTCTGTGGTGCCCTAAAGTTATCCACTTGTTTCTTTTTATTACCTGTTACCTCTGCTTGAGCTGCTTGATACCTTTCAGCAACATTTAGCAACTCACCCAGCCTCTCTGCACCTTGTTCCATGAGAAACTTTCTCAGGTCTGGAGCCATGGACTCTCTTAATTGCTCTATAAGGACCATTTCCTTAAGATCTTGGGTTTTCCCCAGAGAAGTCCATTTCTCCAAGTATGTCTCTATTCGTGCAGAGAACTGGTGATAGGTTTCACCTGACAGTAGTTTAGCATTCCTAAATTTTTTCCTATAGAATTCTGCATTCTTTTCATACCTTAACAAAAGAGCCTGCTTTAGCATGTCATAATTTTCCTGATCACCTCTGCTCATTTTTGCAAAAAACTTCATAAGCTGCCCCACGAAGTCCCTGAGATAACTTTAAGCTCCACCTTTCTCTCTCTAACCCATACGTGGTAGCTAATAGTTCATACCTATTTAGGTAGCTCTCTATATCATCGTCTTTCTCAACAAAATGATCTAAATGAAAATTCATAGCTGAGGTTGAGGCTCCTTGGCTAGCAGTGGCATCAGAGGCAAAGGGACTGGCACCATTTTCAGGAGCATGGCCCTGAAACTCAAACTCCCTTAGTCGTAATTCATGTTCCCTTTGTAATCTTTTCTCCTCCTTTTCTGCTTCCCTCTCTGCAGTTAATCTCTTCTCTTCCCTTTCTGCAGCTAATCTTTTGTCTTCTCTTTCTGCTTCCAATTTCTTAGCCTCTTTGTCAGCCTCAATCTGCAACCTCTTAGTCTCAGCCTCAGCTTGCAACCTCTTAGTCTCAGCCTCTAACTTTCTTTCGGCCTCTTTTTCTAATCTTCTTTCTTCGCGTTCAATAAATTTGTCACATTCCGTAGTGACATAGGCAACCATAACTTGCCCATCTAATCCTAACTCTTTTGCAGTCTGTACAGCAGCAGATCGAAACTTGGCCAGGTCCGCCATTGTCTATCAGGTAAATTTCTACAATGTCTAACCAACAATTTAATCTCTAAATATATCTAATGGACAACACAGGCACCGTGAGCTCAACCTTATTTAATTCCACCCAAGGATACCTTTTAATTCTTATATTCCCTGAAGTGAATTACCCCCAATATTTTTTAATAGGGAAAGATTCAAAATCCCGGACGAGCCCCCAATATATGTGGTGAAGTGGGATGTTATAAATATTTATAGGGGACTTAGTGTACTGACTGAGATCAGCTGTGAAGGTATCTATATCTATTAAGAGTAGTGTATTATAGATAACCTTACTTGCTACCACATATCTATATATCTCAGTCAGAATTATTCTGGAATAGTGTGATGACTACGTTATGTGTCTAGGGTATGTGTATGATGAAGTGTAAGTCACAACAACAGACAGATAAACAATTTAATTTAATCCACTACTCTTGACAACACTGTGACACTCACATACATATAACACTCTATGAGAATATCTTAAGGAGTCACTGATAACTTTTCAAATAACAATATGTATTCATTGTTGTCATAAAGGTATATGTGTCCTGATTCAAATACAAAGGAACCAGGAATCACAATCAATTTTAATTACAAGTATATGTACAGACTTTATCAATATGAATATTGTAGTGACATATATTATTAAAAAATATCCTATGTGTGTCAGTTGTGTAGTAGTAATATGAGGTAATACTGGTTTTGTTTTGTTCAAGCTCTGTTGGTATTTGTCATCATGACTTCAATAGTTTGTCTTTAGGGACTAGTATTGGAGATGTTCTCAGTTCCTGATATTAAGACAATTAAATTCCCCTCTGAATGTTATTTTTACAAAGTCATTTCAAGATGAGGGGACATAATGTTGAGCTCAGCTGGCCAAATCAGCTTATCTTGCGTGATGGCGGCAGGAAAGGACTCCTCTGCTCGAATTCTCCCCTGGGCTCTGGAGACTCCTCACTGATAGCTAAAAAGACCAAGGAGTATGCTGTCCGACTCTGGATTCAGCAAAGCTCTGACCAGGTGCTGCTCAGTACCATCAAGACCACGGTCCCTGAAATCAAGAAGGATGTACCTTCTACTTCATAACTAACTTATACTCTCTTTTTACACTGATCACAACACATCACAAACATTGAGTTCAGAGCGTTAGGCCAACTATCAGCTTCATGTGAAATACTTTATTCCAGTATTAACCTCCTTAATGGTTACCACGCCTCTGCACTTCCAGCATTATTTCTGTCTAATCAATAATCTAGGTGTCAGTGTACTGTTTGGCCATTCCATGCAGTTTTACTTTCCTCCGACACCTTCTGTTCAGGCGGGGAGCATTATAGGCTTTACATCATGTTTGCTACTGAACTACACATATATATACAGGCATAAATTAACAATTCACATTCAATTTTCATTAAAAGATACTGAATGTTTCAAGCTTACCACAATTCATGGAAACAAACACAGATACGTTGATTAGCAATGAATTCTGGCACAAATTCCCATCTGCTTATGTTCCAGGCTTTTATTTAGCAAAATATGAGCTGGCTTCAACGCACTGTTGCTTTATCAAGCTTATTTGCACTAGTGGTCTCGAACTAACGCTCCTAAGTGAGTATATCAGCGAGTCTAGCCAATGGAGCCACGTTTCGACAAGTGTTTGAAAAAATGTTACCTTTCCACGTCTCCCCTAACAACGATAGATAGTATTTATAGCCCGACCAATCGTGGTTAGTCTTTCATTTGTTGCGCTCCAATCAATTTGGAGTTTACATGGTAGGCTATTTCTGTAACGTAAGGTTTTTTCAAACACGTTATAAAAAAATTTTATGAGCAGAAATGATTCCATGTTGTCAGGCATCCCCACTATTTATTTTGGTTATAATTTATTAATTCCTGGACTATTTGCGTAACGTTTTACATATTCTTTGTCAGCAAGCCCTAAGGAACCCAAATATCCAAATTTAAAAGAGCTACGTGGCTGCGTTCAAAATATGCAATTTCTTCTACCTACTGTTTCGAAGATGTGCTGTCTGGGTACTGTAATGTTTTCAAACGTAAACCCATCTATTGTTATCTTTCCTAATAAGCGTTTTTTATGATTTTAAAACCTAACTCTGGGAAGGGTAGTGTATTTTATCACTGTCCGTCCGAAAAAGTTAGTGCATGTAGCCTAACACGCGTGATAGTAGTAATTGTGTATCGCGTTACGCTTGTTGGGGGTGGCATTAATAGCGAGACGCGTGTTTAATTTTGCATGCGTTCCTGATTTTATTCGCCCCTCTCTCTTTCTATTTGAGTCCATCTGTTCGTTCGTTTTGGTAACGCAGTATAATTAATGTTAGGATTAATTTAGGTCATTACGCAGTCTGCCTCTCAATGTTTTTCCAAGAAATACAGCACACGTTTCATTGAAGAAAGCGGGTATAATACAGTAAGCTTTTACTATCAACTTGAAAGCGTTACAATTTGCAGACGAAGCAGAAAACAAGGGGGATTTCGAGTACCTTCTTTGTGACAGCACTGTTATTTTACCATTGCTCTTTTCTTTATTAATTTTATTTGTTAGGCTTCATATTTACCTAATAATTTATATATGTGGATTAGAATATTCCACGACAGGTGTCATATGTGTAATAGTGTCTCTTTGTCATGTTTAATTGGAGTATTCTCTTGTATTCTTCTTACTATCATGTACATATGTTAATTTCCCAAACTTTTGTTTTCATTTGTTAACAGCTACGGTTTATAATTAGACATCTGCTGCTGTCTGAGGATTTTTTTTTCTTATTCTACCGTACTGTTGTGTTCGTTCGTGTAGTAAGGTCGTCTTGATCATCTTTATTATTGTCATCATTGTTTATATTTATGTTTGTTTTGTTTTAGTGAAGTGTATCTCAATTTCAATTCCAGTACCGATAGCATAAGAGTAGGTTGTGTATTTTTGCTTGTGTAGACGTAGTTATCTCGTTTGGTTGAGAATCACATGTATGTTTATGCCATTAATTATATATTGCAGTGGTGTTTAGTTTCACTGCTTAAATATTATGGGTGTCATGGGTACAGCAAATTATGCTGTTGAATAACTTCACACCATTATACTGAATACACCTATTTGAGTGGTACAGTCAGTATTTCTGACTAGGCATTACATATAATTTTGATTCTTTTTTTAGTACAATATCTGATAATTTTCCAGTGGGGAATACTAAAGGCATTTTTTTTTGTACATTGAGTACTGCTCTAAGAAATTGTAATTTAATTACATTATATTACGATGGCTAGCCTCTTAGATTTTTTTGAGGTTGGTAAAGAGCTAGCATTAACAGGCCCTGCTCTACAAGAATGGGCAGAAAAAAAATGGAAAGAAAAACAGGAAAATGATAGAATGGAACGGTGTGAGGAGAGAGAATTCCAGAAATTGAAGATTGAAGCTGATAAATTGAAGATAGAAGCAGAGAAAGAGATGAAGAAGATAGAAGCTGACAAATTGAAGATAGAAGCAGAGAAAGAGATGAAGAAGATAAAAGCTGACAAATTCAAGATAGAAGCAGAGAAAGAGTTGAAGAAAATTGAAGCTGACAGAGAAATAAATCTGAAGAAGCTAGATAATGAGTCCAGGAAGCAGGATTCAGGTGGGAAAGAATTCTCACGTCCCTATAGACTACGGTTACCCAATTTTAATCAAGATTTGGACAGTATGGACGTGTATTTGGAACGTTTTGAAGCAGAAGTTTTGGCTTGGAAGATAAAGAAGGAGGAATGGCCTGTTCTGCTGGGAAATTTGCTTTCAGGATCTGCGTTAGAAACTGTGTATAGTATCCCTTTAACTGATAGAGCAAATTATGACATAGTCAAGGAGAGGTTGTTAAGGAAATTTCGTCTAACGGCGGAAGGGTATCGGGCTCGTTTCCGAGACGTGAGACCAAGCGTCAATCAGGATTTTGAGGATTTTATTGCAAAAATTACTCAGCTATTAAATCGATGGATTGAGATGGAAGGTATTACTAAAGACTTTGATGGGCTTTTTGACCTTATGTTACGGGACAAGGTATTGTCATCGTGTTCATCTGAGCTTATTGCGTTTTTCCAGGAACGCAAGCCCAAAAACATCGGTACGATGTCAGAATTAGGACACCAATATGTGACCGCGCATCCAGGAAAGGTCATACACAGGGAGAGTATCTCTGAGACTTTCTCAGCGAGTATAGGAAAGATTACTAGAAAACCTTACAATCAACATAGATCTAAGAGTGCCGATAGATTTGGCCCCAGAAGATTTAATTATGATAGACCCTACTTTCGGGGAGACAGATCTCCTGCACGGTATGACAATTATCGGGACCATAGATCACCGAGGAAGAAATTTAACTATCAATCTGATAGAAATCAATACAGATATACTGGAGACAGACAGGATAGGTACCCGCGGAATCAGATCCAGATAGATGCGCCAAACGAGCAGGAACAAAAAAGATTTCGCAAAAGCTCACCTTACCAAAGAAACAAATCCTTTGAGAAAAAGGAGTCAGACCGAGTAGTCAGACACTCTCCAAACAATAGTCCGAAAAAGGATAGCAATACTCAGCTACACTGTAGTCTTTGTAATGGAACAGGACATTTGGCAAAGGTCTGTGCTAATAATTCAGAACGAGCGAATTCGGCTTGCATATTAGAAACCTTTAACAATGAGAATTGCGAAGGGTGTAGGCCATTATTTGAACCAGACGGTAAGCCTATGCTTATCTGTGGTCACACTCTGCCTTGTCTCTCTTCTCTTGAAGAAAATGGTCATTTGGAATTGCATCCAGGATTTGTGCAAAAGCAGGAAGTGTCTGTGTTGAGAGACACGGGCTGCACAACTATAGGAGTGCGTAGATCCTGCATTGACGACTCATGCTTGATAGGTAAGACAGCAAGATGTGTCACTTTCGGGGGTAACATTGAGTATTACCCTCTTGCCATTATTGAGGTGGACACACCCTTCATATCTGGTAGAGTACAGGCCTGTGTACTCGAAGCACCGATAGCGGATTTGATTGTTGGTAATGTGCAAGGTGTGCAGGAATGTACTCAGATGGACATTAGGAAATGGAGGGACAATCGTGTGCTTAGGGCCAATGCGGTGATTACTAGGGCGCAGTCAAAGGCAGATGACGCATTAGAAGCGACGCATCATGAAGCTAAGACATCGGAATTGGTCACTGGAAGTCAGGATACACAGGTGTCGGACTTTATCCAGCACCAACGGTCAGACGGATCATTGCGTAAATTGTACAACTTTGCCGAGAGAGGTGATGTAAAGTGCACGAAGTTGGCCAGACATTGGTTCGAGCTCAAGAATAATGTTCTCACGAGGTGTTTCGCTAAGGGAGTACAAACTCAGCGCCAAGTGGTGGTACCGTGTAATTTAAGAGCAAAAGTGTTAGAGGTTGCACATGACTCCCCTTTCGCGGGGCATATGGGGGTGGCTCGAACGCGCCAGAGGGTGCTGTCACAATTCTATTGGCCATTGTTTAGCAAGGACATTAAACTATATTGTAGGTCCTGTAAGATATGCCAACAGATGAGGCATAAAGGCAGAACTCCCAAAGCTCCAGTGCAGGTTACGGACTTGTCAGTACGACCTTTCCAGAAAGTAGCGATTGATATTATAGGCCCCCTCTCGGTCACTTCAGACAGGGGATATCGTTTCATTTTAACGATGGTAGATTTGTGCACCAGGTGGCCGGAGGCGGTGCCGATGAAGAGTATTACTTCACAAGCAGTCGCAGAGGCTTTGCAGATGTTGTTTTGCAGGTTTGGTTTTCCGGAAGAGATATTATCGGATAGTTCATTTCGAAGAAGATGTCAGAAATCACTGGGCTGTTGGGTATTGCCCAAACATTCACGAGTCCATATCACCCTCAGTCAAACGGAGTTTGCGAGCGTTTTAACGGTGCGTTAAAACACATGCTGGCAAAAGTGACCGCAGAATCTCCACAAGAATGGGATAGGTTACTCCCAGCGGTCCTGTTTGCCTATAGGGAGGCTCCCCAAGAGAGTACAGGATTTTCCCCTTTCGACTTACTGTATGGGGCAAACCCAAGGGGGCCGATGCACATATTGAAGGATTTATTAACTGGAAAATGTGCAAATAGCACCTCAGTTACGAGTTATGAGTATGTAGTGAGCCTCAGAGAACGTATTGTAAAATCTTGTTTGGTGGCACGTGATTGTTTGGCGGGGTCGTTAGCACGGTATCGGAAGTACGCAAATCGAAACTCCAAGCTAGTATCCCTGATTCCAGGTGAGGAAGTTTGGCTACTTTTACCAGCTAAAGAGGATCGCTTGAGCATTACGTGGCAAGGACCATTCAAGGTGGTTAAAAAAATGACAGATGTCGATTACCTGATTTCGGTCCGAAATAAGGAAAAGGTATTTCATGTGAATATGCTGAGGCCATATGTAGAACGACCTGAGTCATTGAAAGCAGTCACAAGGGCAGCACAGACTGAAGCAACAGTGGCATGTACGACAGTCATTGATGACACGGGAGATGAAAAAGGTGAAGGGAATATCCAGTTATCCCTCGTACCCCTGGTTCCTTCGGAGTCATGGAATATGGTGCGAATCGGGGATGACCTAACAGTAGAACAAAAGTCGGAAGTACAGATTATATTAGCGGAGTTTAAGGATGTCCTCACAGATCTGCCAGGACGGACAGACCTGATTTCTCATGATATCACTCTGACATGTGATCAGCCTATTAGGGTAAAACCGTATCCATTGCCCATGCATTTCAAATCAGCTGTCGAGAAAGAAATTGGTGACATGCAACGACTGGGGATCATTTCTCCGTCTGATTCACCATATTCTTTTCCAATGGTTGTGGTTCGCAAGAAGAATGGATCTCTTCGTATATGTATTGACTTTCGGAGATTGAACAGCATCACCGTCATTGATGCTGAACCAATACCTAATCAGGAAGATCTGTTAACACAACTCACTCACGCTACATATTTCAGCAAACTCGATCTGTCTAGAGGCTATTGGTAGGTACCCCTCGCGGAGGCTGTGAAACCTCTTACAGCATTTAGCACCCCCAAAGGATTGTTTCAGTTCAATGTCATGTGCTTTGGCTTAGTGAACGCGCCCGCCACATTTGTGAGGATGATGAGAAGATTGTTAGGACATCGATCGGATATTATTACATATATCGACGATATATGTTTGTTTCATGAGTCATGGGAGGATCACATGAGGGGGTTGTCTTCCCTATTGGGGTGTCTAAGGCAGCATAATTTAACGGCACGGCCGAGTAAAGTTTGCATAGGGTTTAAAGAGTTAAGTTTCTTAGGACATACTGTAGGTCATAAGCACCTGAAACCGGAAGATGTAACAGTTACAAAGATTTTACGGTTGCAGACACCTAAAACAAAAAAGCAAGTGAAAAGTCTAATTGGACTTGTGAATTTTTATCACAAGTTCATCCCTCAGTTCTCTTCCATTGCAGCTACACTTACCTCGCTAACGAGTAAGAGGATGCCAAATAGGGTCGTGTGGACACAAGAGTGCGAGATAGCCTTATCTAGAATCAAGAGGGTGTTCTCTAGGAAACCCATCTTACTGATGCCAGATTTACGCAAACCCTTTGTTTTGCGGACAGACGCATCTTCTGTAGGAATTGGAGCTTGTTTAATGCAAGACCACCAGAGTACCTTACATCCAGTGATGTATGTGAGTCGGAAGCTGTTGCCGGCTGATACTAGGTACTCCACGATTGAAAGGGAGTGCTTGGCAATTGTGTGGGCAGTTTCAAAGTTGTCCCGATATTTGATAGGTGCACATTTTGTATTACAGACAGACCATCGACCACTCTCATTTTTACAGTCGTCGAAATCGACAAGCTCAAAATTAACTCGTTGGGCTCTCCTACTGCAGCAGTACAAATTTACTGTTTTACCCCTAGAGGGTAAGCTCAACGTTGTAGCTGACACTCTGTCTCGTTTATAGAATGATGGTTTTTTTTTCTTGGGTTTTCCCCCACACGATGTTTAAGTGAGTATGCAAGATATGTGAAGACAAGAAGGATATGAATGTATACTTGGC
Organism: Oreohelix idahoensis; assembly: GCA_024509875.1. Classification (NCBI taxonomy): domain Eukaryota; kingdom Metazoa; phylum Mollusca; class Gastropoda; order Stylommatophora; family Oreohelicidae; genus Oreohelix; species Oreohelix idahoensis. The sequence continues at coordinate 102,423 of JAMPIV010000777.1, forward strand.
TCAAAAGCCGGATGTTGGGTGTTTGGAGTGCGCCCAGCCGCCTTCCAAAAGAAAAAAAAAAAAAAAACTTTGTTTTTTTTTCCCCGGGGGGGAGAGTAGATGTCACAGTGTGATTAACACAGCTGTGGACTGGCGGTGCTCCGCTGGGGGCGGGTACATAATGTCAGTCGGGTGTGAGAGGTGTTCTCATACACTTAACTTAACAACACGAAACTGCGAGGTCAGCAGGTCAGGGGTGAATGCAAGGGGCGTTCTGATTGGGCAGTGAAGAAGGGGGAGGCAAGCGAGTGACGAGGTTTTGGTGATGATGGCCGACTCGTATTGTCGAATGCAGGAGGATATTTAGTTGTGAGAAGATAAGGCATTCGGTTATCTGAGATTTTCATCAATGTGTTACACTTTGCTAACTACATATATTGTTGTGATTTTGTGGTGATAATTATTTGAATACATTAGACAGAGTTGGGAACATTGCTAGTGTTCGTTATTATTTGAATGCGTTCCACTCCACCCCTCTGTCTCTCATGTGTAGTATTTTTGAGGACTAAGGCATATGTGTATTTAATACAAAATACCCTGTGTCAGATATCAAAGTTTTGTTTTGGTTTCATGCGTCAAACATTAATTATTGAAAGTTTAAATTGCATGTCCACATTTATAACCTTAAAATAACACACCCAATTGTCCCCAGAACATGAGAGCTAACAATTATTTCAATCATACATCATGAGTTCTGATCCAGTCTGCGCAATGTTTTTCTAATATGTGCTGTTTATGAATTGTCTTACTAGGGAATAGCTTTCTGAACAAAGACATATAAGTCTCTATCGATGCTGTTATTGATTCTTTACTAATTGGTTTACTGTGTGATATTTTGTTGCGTACTTTCTCAAATGCTTCTTTCAGTGAGTTGAATTGTTCTTGGGCAATAAAAGCTATGTTAGTTATATCTTGTTTGTCTGTAATTTTCAGTGTTTGTGTAATGATTGCTCTTGTAAGATCTTTATAAACTTTTTGTGTGAGATATCTGTGGCAGTGATTCCCTATAAATGCTCTGCTATTATAAGCCTGTTGTATGATTTTGTGTTTGGCAAGTACCTTGTCCATGTGTGAGCAAACTGGACCAGACCTAGTACACAGATCTTGAAACTGAAGTTTGGCCAGCGCATCTTGTGCATTTTCAAGTCTAACTTTAAAATTATCTGTCTCCTCCTTATCCTCACAAAGTTCAATACCTACCTGAAAAATTCAATTTTAGCTCCTAATTCTTCTGCCTATTTCCAGAAAAATCTCTTCAAGTTCTTAAAAGTACTAATGTTTGCATGTATCTCTTGCGAATTCTCAAATATCTTTGCGTCTATTGTATCAGCTACCTGTTCTAGAAGTCTGTGGTGTTTCAAAACAATGCCTAATAAAATATGAAGGTAAGGAGGAGCTACATTTTCAATTTCAATCTCTAACATTGGTTTGTGTAAACAATTATGGTAATGTGCCACTTGCCTTTTATTCCCTTTCCCATATTTCATATATCTATTGTAATCTCTTATCAACATGGCCAAACTTCTTGGTTTGCAAGTTGTATGCTCTCTGGATGTCTTTGATGAAAATGTTTGGTTTGTCTGGAGCTCAAGGAATATACCCATGTCTGTGGTGTCTCCAGCAAAACAAGGAAATAATCCCCGAATAAGAAAACAACAACTTGTTTACCATCCCACTCTAAATATTTTAGTGACTCTATCTGAGCTTTCATGCCATTCATAAATATTTCTAAATTATCATATGTATCTCTGACTCTAGCCATTGATAAAAGGATGGTATTAGATTTAGAATTTGGTTTCTCTAAATTTACTACCTGCATTGTAACTTTGAATGAAAGAAGATATACAAACAGTTACTTAGAATTCGCTGGCAGCCGTCGTGTGCACAGGATTGTCTACCAAAGAACACCAATGGAACAGTCCTTATCTCTCACACAATTAAAAAAAAATTCATATTATAAATAGAAGATTAACAAGACTTGAAAGATAGATCAAATTATGTGGAAGTAATCTATCTATAGCTTTACATGTTTTCTGACGCTTATATACGTAGCTAAATATCATTATAAATGAATGAAAATGCAAAAAACAGATGGTGCTTTACAAAAAGTTATTTTTTTACTACCTTATTTAAGATTTGTGGGTATCAGGAATGCGTTTAAAGGGATTTAAATGCTATAAAATCTGGTGACAATATGCTTGTTCTTGTAATGCCACACTCACAAAACTGACTACCACACATTCTCAAGATATGAAACCAAAAAAAAAAGTATGTGGAAATAATCTTTAGCTTCCCTTCGAGAAGTCTTTATAATTATAAACTCAAACGAATGGGCCGATTTTTAGATATTAAATTAGTAAAAAGATTACTTATTTTATGAATTTCCTTAAATGATGACGCTGTTTTCAAAAGTCTGTAACTCCGTCAAAACTAATTTAAAACAAATAAAAATGCAATCAAACATAGAACACAGAACAAAGTTATAGTACACAAAAGAATTTTAGCGCTGTGTTTATCCAGAACGAGTGTGTAATGATTTATATTTTACAGATTTTACACACACAACAGCTGATTTTCCCCGCCAAAAACTTAAATAGTCTTTTACGGTGAACACGAAAATTTTATACCCGGTGTCAGAATTCCGGTCACCGAAACTAAAAGAGCGCTCTGGTATAGGGCACAAACAGCCGTGGGGTGTATATGCCCCCTTTTAATACAAGACTGGAAACTTGGGAATTTTATCACAAGGAGTCATACGAGAAATTATAGATTTCCAGACCAAGTGTTTCACCCGTCATAAGAGGAATTATAGATTTCCAGACCAAGTGTTTCACCCATCATAAGAGGAATTATAGATTTTTAGAACAAGTGTCTCACCCGTCATAAGAGGAATTATAGATTTCCAGACCAAAGTGTTTCACCCGTCATAAGAGGAATTTCTCAGACTTAAGTGATTCGAACAGCATCTAAATACAGGGCTGTGGGTCCATTCTAATCTGCGCCAGAAGAAGTGTGTATTTCTCAAAATTTTGGGGTAAGTGTAAACAATTTATTTACTAATGTAAATTTTACAGGTTTCTTGCTAAGTGGTTATATATATATATATATATATATATATATATATATATATATATATATATATATATATATATATATATATATATATATATATATATATATATATATATATATATATATATATATATATATATATATATATATATATTATATATATATATATATATATATATATATATATATATATATATATATATATATATATATATATATATATATATATATATATATATGAGGCTGGCAACCTCAACATATGAAAATAATATATGCATGAACCACTGCTGTTAGAGATGGTGATTGTTTCTGACTAGTTGTGCGGGAAACCCGACAGAAGAGCGACCCCAGACACAGACGGGAGTAGCGACGAGTAATGAGTAACGATACATCACATGTGCCTTAAGTGTATAGAATCATGTTGTGAGATTTATTTACTTACTTACTTACTTAGTCGTTCCTCTTCTACCATGAGGTGTAGAGGTTTGGAAGAGAGAGCGCCAGACCATCATATCGGCTATCTTCCTCCTGGCCTGGTTCCATTCTAGTCCTCGGTCCTTCAAAGATTGTCTAATGTTGTCCTCCCAGCGGACTCTGGGTCGTCCTGGGGGTCTGGATCCCTGGCTCTTTGTTTCCCATGCTTGTCGTGGTAGCCGATCTTCTCCCATTCTGCAGACATGGCCAAACCATCTTAGTTGGGATTGTTCTACTTGGGTCTGCAGGGGGTGGGATTTAAGGCCTTGACGTATCGTCTGGTTGCGTACCATGTCTCTTCTTGTTACTTCAACCACCTTCCTCAGATACCTCATTTCTGAGGTTTAGATCTGGCTTTTGTGGGTTGTAGTCATTGCCCATGACTCGCATCCATATGTCAAGACTGGGACATAGGTGGAGCGGTATACAGCCATCTTCGTTTTCTTACCAACCGCTCTCTCTTGCTGAGGAATCCTCGATTTATGGCCAGAAAAAGTCTCCCAGCTGCTGCTTTTCGAGTGGCCAACTCTTCTTTGATGCCTCCCTTTCGGTCAATAATAGCTCCGAGGTATTTAAAGTGGTCTACCTGCTCCAGGACATGTTCTCCCAGCTTAATCTGATGTCTTCTTTCTTCTCGTTTATTTACCTTTTTTAATTGTAATTCAGGCAAATCATTATGCATGCACTCCAGACGCAATTTCCTAGTTGACACCTAGAAGGATATTGGTGAATTTTCATCAAATTCCCTGAGTTACATTGTGTGCTCGGAAATTTAATTCTTCTGAGAGGTTAACAGTCGTGGGTGGAGCGCATGACAATGTGCCTGTTAGTTTGCGGAGAACAAATGTACTGAGGCATTTGTTTCTTTCTAATTTGTCACAGTTCGTGGTTACAAGACATCAGACTTAGTATACGAGCGGCCTTTCATGACTACCGTTACAGATTTTGCAATAAATAATTTATTTATAAAGATAACATAAGTGTTATATATCAAAATGTGAAGAAATGAAACCCCTATATCATGCACGTAACTAAATTGATCAGTGGTTTTAAACATGCATTCAGCTATAAATTTTCGCTATTGACGGGGATCGATCATCGGCCTCTCTAGAAGGCCGCTCGTATACTAAGAGTTAAAACATATTATTGCTCAGGAGACTCTAAGCTATCCATATATGTGATTTTTATGGCCATATTATTTGTCGTTTGGATTTTCATATTCGTCACTGTTAGTCGTCAATTATATACTTTTCCATAAGTCGGCCATCTTTCCCCCCTTCTCTATCATTTTTATTCAAAATAAAACAACTTGTTTGGGTTACGTCAGAAATACACTACTAGGCAGGAAATGTGAGCTGACTGTGTGCGTGTATATACATTTCAACTGCGAGAATATAGTACGATGCATGCATGGGGCGTCTTGTTTTTCAAATCTGCTAAAGGCAATACTGTCGCGCGCTCATTACAATGTGGCGTTTCACAACGCAAACGCGTGACAATGGTAGCATTTCTTCTGTCGCTACTTCATCCACCTCCCTTCTCCTCTCTCGGTCTTGGAACAAATACTCCTTGACCCTGCAAAATGTTATATTTAATTCTCAAGGACGAACTAGGAAAGCGTGTAAGATTTGACGGCGAGATCATTTTCTAAGCATTACCACTGCACAAAATTCAGCGCTCTACTGGCGTAGAGACGACGATAGGCAATCACACACGGGCGGGTTTATTTATTATCATAGGAGTAAAATCTTACTGAATTTAGCGATTATCTCACAGATTTCGCTACAGATAACACCACGTTTAGTTGTACTGTACAGCAGAGATAACCCCACGTTTAGTTGTACTGTACAGCAGAGATAACACCACGTTTAGTTGTACTGTACAGCAGAGATAACACCACGTTTAGTTGTACTGTACAGCAGAGATAACACCACGTTTAGTTGTACTGTACAGCAGAGATAACACCACGTTTAGTTGTACTGTACAGCAGAGATAACACCACGTTTAGTTGTACTGTACAGCAGAGATAACACCACGTTTAGTTGTACTGTGCAGCATAGATAACACCACGTTTAGTTGTACTGTACAGCAGAGATAACACCACGTTTAGTTGTACTGTAGAGCTGAGATAACACCACGTTTAGTTGTACTGTACAGCAGAGATAACACCACGTTTAGTTGTACTGTACAGCTGAGATAACACCACGTTTAGTTGTACTGTACAGCTGAGATAACACCACGTTTAGTTGTACTGTACAGCACAGATAACACCACGTTTGGTCTTACTGAACCATATACGTTCATTGATCGCCCTTCAGCTCCCCAAGCAACATAAGCTACAAGAAACGTATGCCAAGTCTACATGTCCCGTGCCATCAGCGCAAGGTCCTTCCATGCTCCCTTCATCCCTTTTATTATGTCATCAGTTCTCTTCTGTGTGTGTTCTTTGGTCTCTCTCTACCTCTTCTACCCTGGGAAATATAGAACAAGGACTGCCATGTTATACTATCAACATGTTTATATTGTGTTATATATCTTCTTGGATCCTTAGCCCCTGACTGAAAAATCAGTCAGTGGCCATCTCACTTAGTGGCGTCTTGTAGGGCAGCAGCAAACTGTCCCCATTTTGCACGGTCAGTGATCATCCTTTGTGCCACGCCCCAACTCTGGTGCATGCTTTTGCATCTCAGCCTCCACAGTTAACCGCCAGGTTGTCCTTGGTCTGCCTCTCTTCTCTTTCGCCGTCCTTCTGGGTCCATAGCATAGCAGTTCTGGTGATGGTGTCAGGGTCCCTTCTGAGGACATGGCCGACCCAGTTCCAACGTCTGCTGCAATAACGGTGTGCATGCCTTTTTGACTGCATCGTGTAAGCAGTTCCTGGTTGGAGATAATATTCGTCCAAAAAATTCGAAGAATTTTCCTTAAGAAGGTTATGTGGAATGTGTTATACGTGGTTAAATAATAATTACCGTGTTTACATCCGGTTGTTTGTTATCTGATGTTGTAACTGACGATCGTTAGTGTTAACATTAGTGTTATTCACAACGGGCTGATCACCCGTTTGCTAATCACTTCGATTACGGAAACAACAGCAAATGGGTTGATTTGCCGTTGCCCTAAAGACGCCACTAGGCGTGTTGGGAAACAACGGCAAAGAAAACCTATCTGCTGTTGCCCTAAGACGCCACTAGGCGTAATGGCCACTGACTGCTTTGACGGTTGGTGGCTAAGGACAGAAGAAGAAGAAGAAGAGAAGAAGATAAGTGTTATTATTAAAACCTGTTAACATACACAACTGAGATAACACTATTTTTACTGCTACTAAACCATACTGGCAGCATTATAGTCTTGGACAAGCAGACAGTGTTATCAAAGTAAGAATACAAAAGGGGCGATGAGATGGTAATTGCAGCTAAAAAAAAAAATAAAAAACCAGACCGAAATCAAGAGAAATATATTCCAATACAGAAATAAAAATTTCCAAATTAGATGTTCAACGTCGTGTAATAAGAATATTGTTTAGATTTGAAACATGGGCAGTCTTATAGTTTGGCTTTGAAACAGAAAATCTTATAGTTTGGCTTTGAAACAGAAAATCTTGTAGTTTGGCTTTGAAACAGAAAATCGTATAGTTTGGCATTGAAGCAGAAAATCTTATAATTTGGCTTTGAAACAGAAAATCTTACAGTTTGGCTTTGAAACACGAAAAACTTATTGTTTGGCTTTGAAATAAAGAAAATTTTATTGTTTGGCTTTGAAATAAAGAAAATTTTATTGCTTGACTTTGAAACATAGAAAATCGTATTGCTTGGATTTGAAACATAGCAAAATCTTATTGTTTTGGATTTGAAACATAGAAAATCTTATTGTTTGGCGTTGAAACATAGAAAACACGACAAACAACAAGACAGAAATTCCATAACAATTTCTATACAAAGAAGTCCTTGCGCAGGAAAGAATGACTGAAGTGGTATGACAAGATTACAAATATAGAAGAGACGGACGAGTCAAGATACAAACAATCGAACAAAACGTGATATAAAGGAGCCATCGTTGATAGGATACATACTGAGGAAACCCTTGGCTGGTACCAAACTGTATCGGCTACTCCTGTTACTTTAAAACTAACGTTTTCTCATCGGAGAGTAACAAGCAGCACAATTGTCTATTGGTATGTTACAGTTGTGAAATTATATATTACCGCAAACTACGAGGAGAGGGGGAACATGCTTGATCTCCATACAACTGTGCCAAAGCTTGTACCCTGGAACAGCCAGGAACCGCAGCTGAGATTCAAAGATGTGTGCAAGAGATATGAAGGCACTAGACATAACTCCGGCAACCTGGCAGGATGAAGCTGCTAATCCATGTGGCGATGCTCCCTGCAGCGCCACCTTACATTGAGCGAAAAGAAGCTCTCACAACAAGCAGAATAGAAATAACACGCCGAAAGGAACGCCAGGGTAAAAAAGCAGCTGAGGGCTATCGCGTCAGGGGCGTATTCCAACAGTCAGTTATGATTGATGGGGGGCTACAACAATAACAACTACGACTACAACTACTACTACTACTACTACCACTACTACTAATACTTCTACTACTACCACTACCACTATCACTACCACTACTACTACTATTACTACTTCAACTACTTCTACTACTATCACTACCACTACCACTAAAACTACTACTACCACTACCACTACTACTACTACTACTACTATACTACTACTAGTAAAACCAGTCAATAGCAATACATAGCAGTCTTTGAACCACAAACGGCAGGGCATGAGAAATAGAGTACGACTGAAAAAACACGTGGAAGGAAATTAGGAACATGCAAAAGGGAATCAGAGAACACGGACAGACCTTGAATGAATGGCACTGAACTGAAAGGTTTATCGTGATTAAGTGAACGGCCTATACTCCAGACAGAGCAAAAGTGTAATGCATGAATGAATGTGTAACTTGTTATAGATTGACGATAGTACGTAATATGTTTTTTCTTGCTCTACTTTTTAGCTTTGGAATATCGGCCAAACAAAGCAATAAACTTCGTTGTAGGAAGCTTGCATCAAAGTACTTCATGTAGTCCTGGAGTAGTGATTTCTGCAGCAATTGTTTTACAAAGTGATATTGCTGACACTGTGCACATTTTTATAAGACTTAAGTCAAGTATGAGACTGCAGTCGCCTTATTATTTGTTTTCTCATCGGAGAGTAACAAGCAGCACAATTGTCTATTGGTATGTTACAGTTGTGAAATTATATATTACCGCAAACTGTTTCTTAGCCCCCTAACAAGCAAAGAAAGCATTTACTTTAACAGAACACAGTTCCCTTAAATACAGAAGAAGAAAAAAACTGACATGATGGCTTCAAGAACAGGCATCAAATGCATAATTTAGTTGTAAACCAATAGAAGATTTAGTTAAGTTATCAAATTTAACGTTTCCAAACTTTCTTCTAAATTTGGAATATCATTACAACTAAAGACACGCTGGATCTATATAATCATACATAGTTATAGTGAGGTTGTTGAATGTATTCATTAAAATCTTGGTACGAAAAATTAGTACTGACTTGTGTTCTCACACACTCAATCATGACAAACACGAAAGTAAAATCTAAACATAACCGCCCGAATAAAGGGCGATTATTAATACTATGTTTCCAGTAGAATTGAATCAGTAATTCCTCACTAGCGCGGTGTGTATAAAAATTATTTGTATAAGTTAAATATTTGTACTAGAAACCCTAAAATGCTGCGTAAATAATTAACATACGAAAATATAAAGAGTGCTTTCTTGTCAGACTTAATTAGATTTTATTTTTATCAGTGTCAATATTCAAGACGAATGAGGCTGTTATTCCATGTCTTTAATTAGCTGGTTTGTGAAAATTAACCGTGAGTTAAATGTGGTAAAATCATAAAACTGTTTGATTACTACAAAAATAATTTATTCTATTTCATGAACATTTGTGTAGGGTTTATATTGATCGTCTTACTGAACTGTAGATACTTTAATTACTGGGTCAACACGTAAATGAAGTAACGACATATATATGTAATTTATTTACAGAAATGTAGATTTTTGCTTGTTATCTTTCGGTCAAAACAGGAACGTGTTAATAAGTGAATAATGAGAACATTTAAATGGGGGGAATAACAGGGAGAAAACAGAACTTTTGATTACTAGTACCATACTAGAATGTAAACAAAAATATTACGATGACCAATAATTAAGGTCTTTCAATGTCTGACTTCTTCTGAACACTCTAAGATGAGTTCGTAGAGTGCTTAGTGGATAAGATCTATCAATAAGGAATTGAGTCTCATAGAGAAAAGGATACAGGAAGGATGGATGTTTTCATCTTCTAAAGGGTGGTTACTGTGATGATCGAAAATCTCTGTCGCGTTAGGCAGATTAGTTTGACTCCAATCCATCCCAATTTTTCTCCCTTTATTTTTATATAATTTTGAGGGCCCCGCCCTTTTAAAATTCTGTACTCGTATGCTATAGTGCCCTCTCTCGCCCCTTTCAACTCCCGCACTGCGACTTCGTTCTTCTCTTTTCTTCTTTTCCAGTTCGTTTTAGCTAGGCGGCAAAATGGCCGAGCGAAAACGAAGAGATAGGTAGCATTCTTTGATTTTACGAACTACTGCTCATTATAAATTCCCCTGCGCTGTCCGCTGACCAGCGATCGTCAGGTTAGAATAACATTACATAACGCCACCTGCACAGCAGAACCTTCGTCCGTACACTGGAAACTCAAATGTCTCTGATGTCGGGTTCAAAATATACTGTTCAAAAAAAAGAAACGCATAGCTATCCGAGGGTGCGTTTTTATGAGTTTGTAAGTATAATTTGGTGCTAGGGTATATAAAAACCAGCCTCAAATGTTCTTTACAAATACTAATACAAAGTAAAACCAAGTGTAAAGGACAATAGTTATCAAGAAACAATACAAAAGAGAAAATAAAATGGACAAATACTAATATAAATTAAAATCAGCAACTGCTAAAGACAACAGCTATTTAAATTGAATACAAAATTTAAAAAATTAAATGACACTAAATACCGCTATTATAACCAAATTTCACGTTGAACAGGGTAGACCGAGATGGAACGAGAAGAGGCAATAATGGTCAGCTGTTAAGTGCCCACCCTCCACCCATCACCTCATCAAAACAACAACAACAACAAAAAAAAAGTTCTTTAAAGTGTCAAATGCACGTGTTGACCTGAATTGCATTCGTTTTTGTAATCGTTACAACGCAGTGGTCAATAGTGTTTATGACGCAATTTTTGACCACAGCTCATGTTGCGTGCACGTGAAAGCAACAAAATTTGGGGTGAACACTATTCACTGACAACGCAACTGAAACCTTATAAAAGGATAACGCTACTCACACAAAAATCAGTTCATTTTCAAGCAGACATTTATGGCGTCTCTATCGATAAATTTAAGGAACATTGCTATTGGCCGACTGCATGCAGGCGAAAGTCAAAGTCAGGTTGCCAGGCATCTAAACGTGCATCAGAATACCATCAGTCGACTTTGGCACCGGTTCGAAGCCACTGGCTCAGTTGAAGACCGGCATCGCAGTGCACGACCCAGAGTGACAACAGCAGCGGAGGATCGCTTTATTCGGCTTCGTCACCTCAGAGACAGGTTTACAACAGCTTCCTCAACTGCCCAGTCATTGCCTGCAGGACGTCATGTGTCTGATCAAACTGTCTGGAATAGACTGCATGACGCTGGACTTTGGGCACAACGACCTCACCGAGGACCTGTCCTTACGCGCCGCCATCGCCAAAATCGACTTCTTTGGGTCAACCAGCATCGTCCCTGGGCAGCTGACAATCAATGGAGACGTGTCTGGTTTAGTGACGAATCTTTCTTTTTGTTGCAGCGTCATGATAGACGGCGTAGGGTCTACCGTAGGCGAAATGAACGTTTTGCCCAAAATTGCGTTGATGAAGCTCCGCCGCACGGTAGTGGAGGTGCAATGGTGTGGGGAATGATCAGTTACAACGGAAGGACTCAATTGGTGCACATTGAAGGAGGCTTGAATGCGCAACGATACGTCAATGAAATTTTTCGACCCCATGTCCTTCCACTTTTGGCTGCCCAAAGGTATGTGTTTCAACAGGACAACGCCAGACCCCATTGTTCACGGTTGACCACGCAGTTCCTGACTGCCAACAACATTTTCACCCTTCCCTGGCCATCCCTGTCTCCAGACATGAGTCCGATTGAGCACCTGTGGGATGAGCTGCATAGACGTGTTTGTCGCCGAGACGTTGCTCCAGCCAATCGTCGTGATCTGTTCCAGGCACTCCAGGAAGAGTGGGCAGCCATCCCACAGGCCCACATTAGACGTATGATCGCATCCATGCCCAAGAGATGCCAGTCGCTGATCGATGCAAGAGGAGGCCACACACCATCCTAACGGGAAAGCCCGTACGCCAAAAAACTCTCGTGACCCAGATGCAAAACAACTGTCAATTGATTGGTTGAACCCTAAGGTATTCTTGTGTGCAATTTGAACAATTAACTCATTAAATTAAAAAAGTTATTGAATGTCAAAATTATGGCTGTGTGTGTGCCTTCAGTAGCTATGCGTTTCTTTTTTTCAACAGTATAAATTGTTTTCTTAAATCGGGGAAACGCGAATTCTTTGAGTTTTTGCACGTGCAAAACGACGCGTTGCTAGGTGTTCATGGGTCAAGAGCCAGGATTTGGTTATTTAAACGTTGTTTTAAGCATCTGATACACTACGTCAGAACCCACAGTTTGATCTAGAGTAGACAGATTGTTCTATCTGAGGCTGAAGAAACGATCCTTTTTAGATTATGTTTACTTCTTGTTGACTTAGGGTGAGTTAAGCTCTTTTAAATATATTAAATGCTTAGTTATTAGTGTATATATTTGATATCAGTAAATTACTTTTTGTGACAAATCGCTTACCAAATAATTCAGTAATGTGAAGTGCACAATCTAGCCCTGGTAAATCCGTCACGCAAGAGCTAACATATACTTTTTCTGTTTAACCAACCCTTAGTTTGTCAGTGGTAATAATTTGGGTTATCATGTAAATAGAAAGCTGGCGAACTTTGTAAATTACATCTATTTCCATAATCTTAATAGTGACGTGTGTTTGCTAAAAACAACTGAAGTGTAGGGAGGAAGTCATTTTCGGGAGAACTACTTAGGCGGAAGGGAACCATGGCATGTCTATTTCGTAGTTAAATATAACTTACAAGGCAGTTCTAGAGTTTTAACCACAAGCCAATGAAAGAGTTCTATACCATGTAAAGTTACGATATTGCCAAAGTGCCGAAGCACATTACATATACGAGTAATGTTGAGTGCGCATCATGGGGCATAGCGATTATGTTAAAGTGGAGTTGGAGAGAGATCGCTTTGCACCATGTTGTACACTCACCAAACACAAAATAAATGCGATCATTAACTATGACTACGGAGTAGCGTAAAATGACGTGGAGGACATAGTGACAGGATTCCATAGCGTCGGCTTGTGTGGCAAGGTCCACTTATAGCAGTGTCGTTGATTCTACTTTCAAAGTGTTTATATTAGATGTAGATTTCAAGCAGAAATCTAGTGTGATTCTAATTCAATTGGGGATAAACCCATCTCGTCAGGAGTTATGAGATTCGGGTAAGATTTAGGCTAGTATAGCCACCAGAGATATTTGAACAGTTCAAGGGTATCGTAACCGTCATGGAAGGGTATGGATGCCCAAAGAAAATATGTATGATTGCCGACTAAAAGAAGATGTGCAGGAAGGCACCGAAGTGAAATACTATGTATATGGAAGGAAGACAAAATGTGTCCAGTGGAATTCCTAAGAATAAAACATATGAAGGAAATAATAATTATGCTATGGAAGCACTAAAAGAAAGATAAGTCTTGATAGCCTAAAGAATTTGGAAGATGCATGGACTTATGCAGAAATAATTTATGAAATGCCAGAATCGATGATTTAAATGAAACTGTCAAATTGTATTAAGAGCAATGTGTCGCTCATATAAGTTCCTGTGTTGAATAAAGTGAAAGTCGTTTAAACACAGAAGTTTTCGAGAAATGATTTCCAGTTGGAAGCATGAGCTTGTAGAGATATAACCAGTTAATATTTGATGACAGTTAGTCAGATGAAAAGACTTAGAACACATAGAACAGTTCGATTACGAATAGAAAAACTGTGGCCAGAATTTTGGTGACTACATTTCAGAACATTAATACAATATTCCTAGACATCATTCAACATACTGGAGCCAGAAGGAAAAGTTTCTTAACAGATAGGACCCGAGAAAATTCATGGGGGCTCGTATATGCATTCAATTTTTGGATTTTATTATTTTCCTTTTGATACAGTTTGGAAACTGCTATGTTGATTTGGATGAGGACACAACTTCGATGTTACTGTAATAGGTAATGTAATGAGGTATATGTATGTACAAATAAATTTATTCTATGTATACGGTGTGGAGACGTTGAGGTTGAGAATTGGTATAGTGGATTAAGCGACCACCCATATCGGAAAGTCAGCAGCAGGACATTCCTAGCAACATAAAACAAATACCGTACATAAATGTTCAATTTAAATTTATGTTATTATTTGTATTTTGCTTTAAGGTAATGTGTGTATGTTTGTCTCAGTTCCAGAGCTACATCCGCAGCCATTGCTAAACCAAGTTGAAAACAAGCAACCAACGGAGCGAACGTATGATTCTCCCTCCTGTCTAACCTTCAGCAAACAGATAGCTTTAAGTATATCAATTACCTATCAACTAATCACACACTTCGCACAGCACACGAAACGGGTGGCAATCATCAGAGAAAAGCATAAACCGCAATGTGAACCCGGTAATCACAGTCTGACGCCTTCAATCGTTATGCAGTAGTGGTTCACTACTCACCTGCTTAGCATATGTCAGAGCTTAGTGGCATCCCATATCTCATTCAACGCAGCTTAGCCAGTATAATTGCAGTTGTAGTACCGGTGTTTCTGAACGGAGTACCCGGTCTCGACTAAACGCCCAACGACACCATCGGATTACTCAATCAAGTTCCAGATACGAGATAGGAGGGCACGTCTGTATATTCATTGCGCGTGGATAGAAGCGAAAAAGGTACAGCCGCCTTGGGGTGAACTGTGTTTCACCTGACTGTCTTATTGTGTTACGTGAACTTGTGACCTCGCGTAGCGGAAACTGACCTGTTGCGTCCTCTGGATTGGAGCTGCACCTGCCTGAATTAATTATCAGAGAAGAGACACGAGTAAATTGAGTCTCTACCCATATTCAGGTTAGATCACTCTTGTAAACCCAGCGCACAAGGATAAGGGCCTTCTTATCCAGTGGATTTATAACCTTCTTCCAACTTAGGGCAGGAAAAAAGACGCTGACTTGGTTTTTCATAAGCAGCTGAAGGGTTGTTAGTTTATATGTTTGTTTTTCTGTCGATGTCCTATCTGCTGGTTGCGTTTCTTGATATATGCATATAACTATATATGTACTACTACAACTGTTGATTTAATGCCTGTTGAAAGGAAGATCAATTTTAAAAAATTAAGTACCGGTAACGCTGTATTGGTCATTAAAGTTTGCTACTGTCCGCTGACAAATGTTTGTCCTGGAATGCTTGACCAAACAAATCAGTGGCGTATCCTGGTAATGCGAGCTAGGCGTGCTGCTACTTAAAATGAATATGTACGCCTACTATTTAACTTCTTCCTCTCTTAATTTAAAAACCAACTATATTCAATTATGCAATGACAGTTATTAGGGGTATATGTCAATTATTTCCGAAATACTAATTAACTTACAACTTGAAACTCACTGTCACTGTAATAATCTGCATTCCCGGCAACTAATAAAAATTAATCACAAAAAACACTGGACGGACACAGCCGATTTTTACAACTCGAGAGCTGCAAGACCACCGCACGCATGTTCGTATTGTATTGACGTATCTGGCCATGACCCCGATCCACACAAACCAGTATTCCAACGTAAATCGGAAAGGTGCAGCACGCATAGTGACGGAATTACCCGAGAAACATCGGGCGATTGCTACCAACCAAAAAAAAAAACTGCACTATAAAACGTGTCTGGGAAACTGAAACAAGATATACTCGTAGATTCTATGCGGGAAAATCCGTTATCCTGATGGGTGCGGTCCGAAAGCAGAACATTATAAGAGAAATATTTTATAGAATAATACATTAAATTTTTATTTTCCTTCGGGCATAGGTGTGCGCAGCACGCACAGCATTCATAGAGAATACGCCACTGAAACAAATCTCTATAGGTTGGGATGTGTTAATGGCACAGTTGCTTGTGAATAGAGATAAAAAAACTAGTCCGCACGTACTACTGGAACAACTGACCAGGGTGTAGACGTGAGTGAAATGATTTAAATTAAACTGGTTCTTTGTCTATAAACATTGAGATCTAACTGATAATTGGGTGCAGCTGTGCACTCATGTGGGAGTGTGACTTGAGGATAGAAAATGTGTTCCCTCCTCAGACCTAAACAGAACTGGGAGAAGAAAGGACGGCTGCCGATAATTCCCTGCAGCTATAGACTATCTTATATGCCTTGCTTATATCTTGCATACATCACATAATATTATCAATAATGCGATTATTCCAATGGATACTGAACCTTATCCAAGCATGAACTATGAAGAAAATTATTTTTCCACAGTGTCTACAAAGTCTTGTCTACCATTCAGACAATATCAAATACTTTCTTATTAATGCATCAATTTCAGAGATAAAAACATCTCATACTGTCAGTGTACAAAGCACTTCACGATTTGTGGATTCACTTTGTGATTTTTTTTTTTTTTCCTCGCTTGAGGTCGCATATTTTTTCCTCGCATGAGGTCGCATTAGCCCTGCCCAAACCCGGCCCTGGTCAAGACCACATGTCCCAACACAAGAAGACCGAATGACAACATGTGTCACCGTAGTGATCTTCTGTGTTCTCACACAAGAGACCTAATGACATATGAATGTCACTGTACCGGTCCCTGTGTCTAGACACATGATCCTAGCCAAAGGCCAGATATTAGGCCGTGGGGTTTTTGCAGCATTATTCATGCTGAGTTTGTGAACACCTGTTCCTTCGAGAAAGTAACAAAATATAGGCCTGGAAAGCCTGTCACAGGAATTAAATACTCCTGTTGAACATAATGAAAAATAGCAAAGCCGTATGCCAAATGCATACAAAACTTGAAATCACCAAGCATTACTTTTGTGTGCAAAATATATACTGATAATTCCTTTAAAAAAAGGAATAATATTACAAGACAAAAGAGAAAAATATTGATTCTCCCAACCCGCTCTTGATTGAATATCTTAGCTTTCGCTTTACATGTCAAAATGAATTGTTTCAGTCCCACACTGCATACCAGAACTTTCCAAAACAGTGATTTTTTTTTCATATAAGCACTATGCCTTATAACCAAGGTTGCCACTCAAGTTCTAGAGATAAACCCAGATTTTTTTCTTAAAAAAACCCCAGAAATCCCCAGAATATTTTATGCCTCAAATACACGGGATAGACGATGCTTACACAATCTTTTAGTGCAACCTTAGCACACATAAGCTGTGTGCTACCAATTTTTAATTATTTCTTCATTTTTATTTTATTTTTTATTACAAAAAATTCACAATTATATAAAAATGATTTTATTAACCCCCCAATATATGAACTCTTGAAAATGAGATATTTAACAGTAACATACTTAGAGTAGTTACATTAACAAAATTTTCCTCAAATCAAATATAAGTTGTAACTGGTTACTGTTGAAAATTGTCACTTGTCAGAGACTCGGCATCCATGTCGGCAACTTCTCCTTCGTCAAGATCATATGCATGAATTGACAACGTGGAATCTTGATTGTGGAGATCCAAAATCTTTGCATATCTCTGCCGACAACGTCCTTCACGCACATCTTCAACCACGCTTTTACTCGAATTAAACTTATGACAAACTCCATCTTTGGCAACTGCTTGCTTGGCTAGTATTCGATTGGAAACTGTTTCACACAAAAGCTTGTTGCGCTTCAGTGATTTTTTTGAGCAATTGTGCTGTCTGGAAACATCTGCTTGCATATTCAATCAAATGATCAGCTTGCGAAAACGGAGTATTATGTTCTGCCATTAAAGCCGACAACAGTATCTCCGCTTTAGCAATTTTGTCTTGGAGACAGGGCTCTTTTGGTTTGATGAAAAACTTGTTAATGTTCAGAGTTTTGCTTTTGGCTTCGAAGTTTTTCATGTGCTTCTGTGTGCTTTTATGTGTCAATAAAGCTGTTTTGTTGGCATTAGTTAATGTACAGGAACAGACCGTTCAAATCGCAACATAGCGATTGCCAGAGTCCAGCTTTATCCAATCCTTCAGTTCGCTGTCTGTTGGCCATTCCTCACAAAAAGCCTGATGATACCATGGCTTCACTTTTTTTACGCGGTGGCGTGTGTGTCGTCATGCTGCTACAACTAGCTAGCTTACCTTCATCATCGCTCATTTTATAATCTTATAATAACACAAAAAACAATATACTGTTTATCTGCTTAAGTCTAAAATTTAAAAAGAATACTTTAAAACACATCGCAAAATAGACTGAGTATTGTAGATGACAGCCATTAACAGGATAACAGGAAATAGAAAGTTGATGTAAACGAGTAAAAAACAACGTCATAGATGTGGTAAAACAAGAATTAAATTTAAGTGGAATAAAAAATATAAAGCACATAATTTTTTTTACATTTAATTATAATATAAATACAATGTATAATGCTCAGTGCACAGAATATACATACATTGTAAACGCCAATTGTCAAATATACCCAGATTAATGCAGATTTGGAAAAAACTATACCCAGATACCCAGACGGAAGCTCAAAAACCCAGATCTAGTAAAAAAAATACCCAGCTGTGGCAACACTGCTTATAACTGTAAACTAAGGGATAAGGTTATTCTTGATTCCCGTCCTCCTCTTTCCCTCCACTTAACGAGACCATTTTGTAACAAGCCTGATTTCATTCAAACATGTTCAGTTTTGGCGCGAAGCTTGTCTGACAATTCCACAATTGAAAATACCGTGCACAAATTTTCCTCTTCGTCTGCTACTGTATAATCGGTGTGATCAAAGGCGATTTATTGGGCTTCCGGACTCTCAGTCTCCAGAACGTCTTTGATGTTAATGCCATTGAGTCTGGGAAAGTACAAAACGAAAAGCATGTTACAGATCGGCAGAAGAATTCGTGGCCAGTTACACAATTCGTAAATCACGTAAACATATTGAACGTGGAGGTTTACAGAGCAACAATTTTTAGAATTGTCCCGATAATAGGCCGTATGTGCAATTTTCAAGTCTGGAAATATTTCATAACAAATGTCAGCTTTAAATGAAAAATACAATTATATTCTCTTGACATATGCTTTTCCAATACTTTCTATGATTGTCTGGGCAAAATTTATCTATGCTATCTTGCCGATTGCACTAGATTGAATTCTTCACCTATTTTCTCCTGAACTTGTTATCCTATTGAAAACTCTAAGTATTTAAGAAAACATATATACGCCGCTTAAGGGGAGGTTAAACCCCCAAAATGAAAAACACAGAATTATAAGATAACAGCTATTTCTGGTCATTTATACATGCAAAATGACTGAAAAAAATACAAAACATTGAGGTATATACTAAAAACGTGCGGTCTATGGGGGAAAACTGTAGAAAAAAGGCAAATTTTAGCTTTTTTGGGTAATTTGTTGCCCACGATATCTCAAATGTGAGTATAACTTGAGTTATGAAATTTGGCTGTTTCATTTGTTAATATATGATAATGATTGTATACTAAAATAATTTTGATTGGTTTGATATCTGAGTTTTTTTAGATTTTAACATACCAATCGACAAATAGTTGAAATTTTTAAGGGGGGTATCTTAGCTTTTTCTTAACAGTGTTGTAGTTTGTTAACATATACCCTTTGTTTTAGTTTACTTTTATGACACTATGTGTACAGCATGTGGCCCAAAATTCACTGCTGTATCACTATTAGTTTTTGAAAAATCATGGGTAACGAGCCCATATTTGTGTGAAAAATGCGGTTTTGAGAAAATTAAGAAAAAAGGGAAGAATTACACTTTTACACAAATTTTACTCACCTCAGTATCCCCCTGCTATGTAGGAATCATTTCTGGTATTTTCCTTTATTGATTCCATGGGCTGTTTCATACTTCGCAGCTTACTTTTTCATTAAATTTTTTATTTCTGCAAACTGTATTCGCTTTTCGTCAGTTTCCAAAAAATTCATAATTTCTCTGGTAAACACGTACTATGTGGGGGGAAGCGATTGCTCTACCCTCAACAGACTCAGTACATGTAGAAGAGGCTTTGCTCTCAATATTTACAAGATTAGGATTCCCTTATCAGATATTAACTGACAATGGTTCACAGTTCAGCGGGAAACTGATGGAGGAAGTTTTTAGGATTTTTCAAAATATACTCATCCACACATCATCATCCACAATCCAATGGACAATTGGAAAGATATAACGGGGACTCTACTTACAATTTTACGGAAGCTCGCACAGGAGAAACCAGAATCCTGGGATTCGTTCTTGCCTGCAGCTTTATTTGCGTATAAGGAGGTACCCCACCATTCTACAGGAAAACCTCCAGCAGCGTTATTATTTGGACGACCCATCAAAGGACCCCATGGTTAATAAAAATTAGCCAGTCAAGATTATTTTTACAAATGAAACGATGTTTAAAAAAACTTTAATTTTGTTTGCTTCAGGGAAATGAAAACCGAAAAATGTTTAAAATCCATGCATTAGAGCAAAGATATACCAGTTTGTATATTTTGCATATATAATTAGGTAAAAATACACTTACCTGACATACTTTAAAAATTTATATAAAATCATCCACAAAGATTTTAGTGAAAATAAACATACAGAAATGTGGGTAAATGAATGTACTTTACAGTGCAATATATATCTAAAATTTGATATTTTCAATGAAATTCTTCATTTTAGGGGGTTAAACCTCCCTTTAAAAAATAAGTTTGGTCTTCGTTACTATCTGCTTTCCTGCGTCCTTTACCTGATATTCTGATTAATATATACTACTCGTCAAAAGTCAAGGGTCACCCTATTATTTTCAACACACTTTTATATAAGCGCATAGAATGATTAAATGAAGGAAGTTTTTAGTAAAAATGGGTGCAATATCTTCCTCTGACAGTCCTCTATGCACGTTAAGCATAAAAACAACTCACCGACAACCATGGTGATCACGTGCAATTTGGTTTGCTGACAATAAATTCACATTTTTAATCTGTTTTTTCAAACTTCCGTACAACCAAACAGGTGAAGTAATCGTGCTGATTGACATTCCACGTGCAATGGCGACTTTTCGTGAACAGAGTTCACTCTTAATTTGTTTTACAATCAGCAGACGTAGGGTAGTTTCATCACTTGCAAAAACCATGCCACCGAGAAGAAGTCTTGACACCTTACAAAGAATGAGGGCTATAGCGTGGGTTGAAAGTGGTTTATCTGTCCGTGAGGCTGCTAGACGGCTTGCAGTGTCACACTATACTATCCAAAGAATTTTGGAGAGATTTCAGGCCACAGGAAGTGTGGAGGATCACCACCGGCCAGGTCGCCCTAGATGCACCAATACACATGATGACCGGTACCTCCTGTTGTTAGCCCTGCGCCATCGAACAGTGACTTGTTCCACTCTAAGATGTCAGCTGAGACAAACTGTAAACGTTAATGTCAGTCAAAGCACCATTCGCAGACGTTTACATGAATTTGGACTGGCTTCTCGACGTCCTGCAGTCAGAATCCCTCTTACTCCTGCTCATTGCAGAGCCCGTGTTGCTTGGTGTCGCGAGCACATCCGATGGACAAGGCAACAATGGAGTCAAGTTCTCTTCACTAATGAATCTCGCTTCACTGTGTCATTCAATGATGGCAGGATTCGAGTTTGGAGATGACCAGGAGAGCGATTTACTGATGACACAATTAGAGAGGTGGATCGTTATGGTAGGGGTTCTGTCATGGTCTGGGGAAGCTTCTACAGACACGGCAGGACCCCACTCTACATCATCCAAGGCAACTTGACCGGCCCAAGATACCAGAACGAAATCTTGAGACCAATTGTTCAGCCTGCTCTGGAGGCAATAGGTGGTAATGCCATCCTCCAAGATGATAACGCTCGACCCCATCGAGCTCGTGTGGTGAATGAGTTTATTCAGCAACATGGGATCATCAGGATGGCATGGCCAGCTCGTTCACCTGACCTTTCTCCGATTGAGCACCTCCGGGATGTCCTTGGTCGAAGATTGTCAACAAATCACCCCCTGCCAATAGATGTTGCACAGCTGACTGCATTTCTGCTTCAGGAATGGAAAGCTGTTCCTCAGGACACTCTTCGGACCCTTGTGGACTCGATGCGTCTACGCTGTCTTGAATGCCTTGCTGCAAACGGTGGTCATACCCGATTTTGAAATGTCTATTTGTCCAAAATCTTTTGTGTGATTTTTTAAAAGGTGGGTGACACACTTCACAGCTTCATTGCGTTTGAATGTGTGTTTCCATTTCTTTACGTGACGTGTCAATTTGGTATTCAATAAATGCAGTTTTGACTGATACCAATTACGTTTATATCAGATTTGTTTTATGGTTTCAACCAAGGTTTTTCTACGTGGCCCTTGACTTTTGACGAGTAGTATATTTTTAACACACAATTGCAGCCGATTGTAGTTGTATTCACAATTCTTCTGAACTTGTTATCATGGAAGCCGAGGTAGCGTAGTGGTTAGTACTCTGGCTTCTTAGCACGGTGGTCCGTGGTTCGATCCTCAATTGAGGTGGGATTGTTTAGACCGCAAACGGCTCCGGGGTCGAACCAGCCTCAAGAATTGGGTAACAGGGCAACTATAGGAAGGTTAAGACTCTGGGAAGATTAAGGCGGCCGGCGTGATGCTGACTACATCACCCCTAGTGTACCGATGGCCAAGAAAATATGGACCTAACACCATATTCCCAATATGTCTCAATTGGCATGTAACGGATCCTTGACCTTTTATCCTTTACCTTTTATCCTTGACCTTGTTATCATAGCTAAATAACGTCTGCAAAGACTGTTAAACACAGGAACTCTTGTTTCCACGTTGTCAAAAATTGCAGACACCACTCTGATACCGTCTGCTAGTCCATCTTATGTAAACTTACTTAATGTGACCTTTAAAAGGTAAGAAACATCCGTATTCTCTCCCTCTGAAAAATAGCCGCAATGGCTTATCGTGAGACTATGGATAGTTTAGATCGGATGAATTAATGTTATCTACTTCCCGAAACTTGGAACAAGGACATTAGTTGAGCGGTTTTCTAATTGTTAACACAGGTTATATTTAAATGTACAAAAACTAACTCTTACTTGAAGTCCAAGTAAACAATGATACAAACATCTTTCTGTACTTTGAACTCATTCTCAAATACAGTAGAACTCCATTTATCCGAACCCCAATTATCCGAACATCCAATTATCCGAACACTTTTTCCAGAAAAAAAAAAAAATCAGTCTCCACCAGTCACGTTAGACTACAGTTCTGAATCTTTTGATGCGGCAAGCTTCAAATGTGTGTGAACAATTTGTAGACAATGAGATGGGCTAATGGACGGTCGCTTACGTACATGAAGTCAGTTAGATCATAAAGTCCGTTAATATCTGGTTTACCAATCCAGTGT
The DNA here is from genome assembly GCA_024509875.1 of Oreohelix idahoensis. NCBI lineage: Eukaryota > Metazoa > Mollusca > Gastropoda > Stylommatophora > Oreohelicidae > Oreohelix > Oreohelix idahoensis. Next base: position 125,822 of record JAMPIV010000777.1, read on the forward strand.
ACGTGTGAGTTCTAGGCAGAACACTGGCTAAACAGACAGTTCAACTTAAAATAATTGTGTCTGCTACTACAGCAGAATAATTTTGGTGTACACGTATTTCTCTGTGCGACCTGGCATCTTCCAGTAGGCCTAAAGCATATAAAAGGAACCGCAATGTTTTGTCAATTGAAACGAAAACAGAAATTATCAAGAGACTAGGAAAAGGTGAAACTGTGTCTTCATTTGCGAGGATTTTCAATGTTGAGAAAGCTACCGTCTCTGACATCAAAAGTAACAAGGATAAAATTATGAGTTTTGCATCGAAATTGGATAGTGAAAATGGGTCGAAGAAACATAAAACCATGAGAAATGCGAAAGATTTGAAATTGGAAGAGGCTTTGTATATATGGTTTGTGCAAAGAAGAAGCAAAGGGGAACCTATCTCTGGCTCTCTATTGTGTGAAAAGGCACTTCAGTTCAACAGTCAACTTGACGGTCCTCCTGACTTTAAGGCTAGCCAGGGATGGTTAAGAAACTTTAAATCTCGTCATGGCATACGAGAATTGGAGATTCAAGGGGAATCTTCATCTAGCAATGCAACTGCCGCTGAAAATTTTAAAGAAACATTCTTGGCTTTTTTGGAAGAAGAAGGTTATTTACTCGATGATGTGTATAATGCCGATGAGACTGGCTTATACTGGAAATCATTGCCTCAAAAATCACTTGCATCTCAGCGCGAAGCAGCTGCCCCTGGGTTTAAAAAGTGCAAAGAGAGAGTAACAATTTTGGTAGCCGCGAATGCCAGTGGAAGTCATCGTTTACCGGTGCTAATGATCGGCAAAGCCAAAAAAAAACACGTTGTTTAAAGAATGTGACATGTCTCCCATTGTGCTACAAAGCACAGAAGAGTGCTTGGATGAATAGTGAAATATTTCTTGATTGGTATACAAATCAGTTCATCCCAAATGTGAAGAGGTTGAAAGAACAAGAAAAGAAAACTGGAAAAGTAATTCTTCTACTGGACAATGCACCATCTCATCCAGAGACGGATACATTGAATGCAGTTGATGCAAATTTTAAAGTAATTTTTCTGCTTCCCAATGTAACAGCACTGATTCAACCAATGGATCAGGGTGTTATAGCAAAGCTTAAAAAGATGTACAAGAAGGAAGTCCTGCGTCGTTTATTGTTGGCTGAAGATGAAGAAAGTGTGGTGGCGTTTTCAAAAAAAGCTTAATCTCAAAGACTGCTGCTATATGTTAGCTGATGCTTGGACCACCCTGTCACAAGATAATCTCAACAAGGCTTGGAATAGATTGCTTGGGAAAAAAGGAGGACACAAATGATGATTGTATAAATGAAGTTGTGGAACTGTTTCAAGCAATGCCCGGATTTTCGGACTGTGACAAAGATGATGCACACATGTGGCTAGAAGATGATAATGATTCTGGTTTTCAGTTTTTGAATGACGAAAAAATTTTGTCTTTTGTGCAAGAAGAAAACCAAATACATGTAGTGACCGATGATGAAGACTCCTCAGAAGTACATGATGTACTTGTAGATTATGAAGAAAACCCAAAACGTCGACCAAGTCCTGAAGAGGCCTTTATAGCACTAGAAACAGCGATGGCTTGGTACGAGCAAGAAGATGACAGCTGTCCTACACAGCTTCTGCTGTTGAAGAGAATGCGGGACTTAGCAGCCAAAAGCAGACTATCCAGTTTGGCGCAAAAGAGGATTCCTCATTATTTTAAATAGTGGGCTACATCTGTGCAAGTACATGTATACGTAAGTTGCGCCTGGTTTTGAATTGTTTGTAATGTTATTTTGAAAACATTTCTCTTTCTTAACAAAAATAATTAATACAAGTAGTACATGCACTGCAGTGTAATGAAAGATTTTGGTGATACAGTGATCTAATACAGTGTGGGTATTATTATTATTACAGTACAAGTAAATATGTTTTATAGTGTATTTTCCTTGTGATTGTTAATTATTTTTAGAAATATGTGTACATGTACTCGATACATCATGTAATTCAATTATCCGAACATTTGATTATCCGAACGATGCTCGGTCCCATGGGGTTCGGATAAATGGAGTTATACTGTATCCAATATCATAATTCCCGCCGTAAGTACTTCGGTCGGTCGGTCAGCCACATTTTGCACACCGTCATTTGCGCACTTTTTCTATTTTCGAGAGAGTACATTAACGCTCAACCACAGCTAAGGTGGTTGAAAGTTAGACAATAATTGTATTGTTTCCCCTTATATGTACTCTCGCGAAAATAGAAAAGTGTGACGGTGTGCATTAAATCAACAGACAATCAAGATACTCTTCTGTCAAGTTTAATTCGGGAAACGGATTTAACTCATCATTTCTGTTAAACATAACCTTAAAATGTAAAGAAGCTGTACCGGTATATTTACAATACACTGTAATTCACAGACAACATCTTGTTGCAAAAAATTTAAGTGATTGGCTTCACAAATCATTAAATACTGTTGTAACAGCGATTAATAGAATTAAGTCCCATGCTCTAAATTCTCGACTATTTCGAGAGCTTTGTACTGAGAATGATGAACAATTTGAACGCTTGCTGGTGCACACAGAAGTCAGATGGCTCTCAAAAGGAAATTGTCTGAAACGCTTTTATGCTCTGTTTGAAACTGGTAGAATTCTTTAAAGACTCGCATGCTTTGCTCAGTACAGAACTAACGAAATCAGGCATGACATTGCATATTAGTCAGATTTATTCACAAAGTTTAACGAAATAAATCAACAACTGCAAGGAAATGATATTAATCTTATAAAAGTCAAATCTGTCGTCTCTACGTTTCTGGCCAAATTAACGCTATTCAAACGTAATATTGGCCGTCGCGAGCTAATCCAATTTCCCTGCCTATTTGAGTTGGAAGAGAAAAACAAAATACCAGAGGATAATCTTCAAGTATATTGTGCACACCTAGAGATGCTGCTTAAAGACATGTCTCAGAGGTTTCAGGATCTTCTTTTGATCACTATTCCAGATTAGATAATAAATCCATTCCTAGACACGTGCAGTGAGGAACTAGGAAGGATGGAAGAGGAACTGATATCGCTGCAAAATGACGCTGAGCTTAAGCCAATGTTCACAAAATCATATCAAGACTTTCAGTTGCAGAAAGAAGTCCCTGAACGCTATCCTTCAGTGTGGGGGAAAGATTAAGATGTTCTTTATTGCTTTTCCAACATCGTTTTTAGTAGAGCGCGGTTTCAGCGCGGTTGTCCAACTTCTTTCAAAGCAAAGAAACAGACTGCAAATTACTGAACGGAGGATCTGAGACTCCTAACTTTGAACCTGATGTTGAGAAGCTGATATCACTGCCCCAGGAACATCCATCTCACTGAAGTTAAAAGAACAATGAAGTAGGTTTGTTACTAATATACTCTCGTAGACTTCTTGTGACGGTGGGGTGCTGGGGTTTTCCTTGTAGACGGAAGACTGGTCTCAAGGCACCATATATTGTACTATGTGGCCGGGGTATGTTGGGGGTTGCTGTTTATACGAAGAGTCTAGTTATTCGACTAGCCTACACGCTAGAGATGGAGATTGTTCTTCAACAGACTTAAGGTTGTACCAGGTTCTGGGATGGTCCTCTAAGGTGTATTTGTTTGGAGCAGTTGGTAAGACATTATAGTTTTCTCAACAGACATTCCTTTCTTCCATTCATGTTTATGGCATAGTAATAATTTGACAACCTCCCTTTGGTGTCAACGTGATCTTTATTGATCATAACGTATGTACATGATGGTGTGAAGATTAAAACATGCATTATTCATTCAATTACAAGTGCAAGTTGCTCTTATTATCATAGCATGGGGAATCGACATCATATGCATTAGGCTTATTCAGCTCCTGGCTACTTGTTCTTTCAAATACCAGTTTGCGTTGATGCAAACACATACAAGCAGTTTTAGTTCAGATAGATTAATTCATTTTCTCATTTTTATTTCAGAGCTTCATATTCTACCTAAACGTTGGTGCTTCTATAGGGAAATTTCACATCTCTGCATTTTACTCAAGGTGCAACCTGCAGCCATTTGTTTCATTTCTAAATCTGCAACAATCATTTCATCTCGACATGTCAATTAATGTAGAGTAATTAGTTGCGACTACTTACAGTCTTCCAATATAGAATTCAAACACATAAATGCCCTTTGAAGTTAAGTCACTATCATCTTCAGAATTTCTAATCCCACAATTAGAATAACTTGATTTGCAGTAAAACCACTGCGTTCTAGACACATCTGCTTGTCTTTCAAGCTAGGCACGTACTCTACCAAAAGCTTTTTTCTGGGTCGCTGGAGAAATGGCATCTGTTCTAAATTTTCTGAGCTCACGATTGGATAAGAACTAATCTACGCTATTACTATCATGGTCTGTTTCTACTATAAATTTACGGTTTAATTTTTTTTATTTTAACAAATTCCTATCAACCAAGCTATAGTCTGTTTTAGTTAGAAGTGATAATTCCTAAAGTGACGGACTCACTGTCACATATAGATCCCGGGGCTCCGCAAATGTATCCCGTAGGGAGACATTTGAGTACTATCAATAACAAAAATCATCCAACAATTCTAAGTCTAAAAAAAAATTAAAAAAATTTTTTTTCAAGTTCAAAAAAATTTCTAAGTCCAAAAAATTGTCGGGAAAATTTAACGAAATTCCTACATCTGAGTTCCAATGTTTATATGGGACTGTCGTCTATAAAGGGGCCTTAATAATGGACATCATCTCTAAAAAATGTATATCATCTTTCATATTACAACCTTATTTCCATCAAATTTACCAATTGGCAACACTGGCCAACAAAATTGTTCACAACATCATTAACGTCATCACTCAAAATATGAGGAGTGGCAACATTGGGAACTTGAATACTTAAAATATCTTATCTGCATAAGTCAACTGCATTAACATAATCCATGTGCATGTTGACAACATATTATTAGTCATTGTGGGGAACAGGGTGTAATATCATTTCTGTTTCTGTCATTGGTTCCATATCCTAAGGCTTCAAGTACCCTAAAAATATTGAAGTTATTTTCTTCCTGATGTTCCATAATCATGGGTATAATTTATTTATTTAGTTTCCAAGTATTTTACACTTTATTCGTAGAGATTTTGAAGGTCTCCAAATCTTTATTGTCCTGATGATCTTCTTTTCATAAAACAGTTTATCCTTCCTTGGTTATCCATCATGTTTTCTTTTCGAGTAAATGATCTAGTTGCTCATTGTTATTATTAAAAACATCTCTAGGCATATGGGTAAAGATTTCTAAATTATAATGTAACCATTAACATGCAATCATATTTTACACAATAAAAGCATTAAAACCTCATGGTTGATCCTTATTTATTTGTGTCTGAATGTTTCCTGTATTTGACATTTTCCAAATGGTAAGTGTATAGATTCGTTCCAAGTCCATCACTGTAGAGATTGTTCTATATTACATTTTTTCAAAATATGTGATGTTTGTCTCCGATATCCATACCGGTAATACGTCTGGTGGTGATCATGTCCATTTATGACTCAGCCATTTCTAATTGTTTGAAATCTTTCTTTCTTTTCTTTTTTTCTGTCAACACGTTATTGTCTTATGTGAGCCATAGCTTAAAATTATTTATTATTACTAGTCTTTTTCAAGAAAAATCATCTGTGTACTAGCTTTGTTGCAATATCATACATCAACTTATTCAATCAATCATCAAAACAATACGTTTACAACATGTCTTTGAAATAAATTTTCAATATTCCCATTGAAGACAAGGTTCTTGGCACTCTGGCTACTATGTATCCTTACTAATCTCTGGTTCCATGTATATAGTGTAACATTTTTTTTCTTTTGTTCTTTTAAGTTCAATGTATCATTTATGGCGTTCCTAAATTCCATGCTAAGGGGATCCTGTCTAGTTCTCCTGTTATCACTAGAAATACATCCTTAGTGAACCTTATGAGCTGTATCTGTCAATATTTCTCAACAACACATCATACAATCATTATAGAAAATCAAGTCGAATATCTTAATTCAGTAACAATATATAACAAAGATATTTTATTATATTACAGTATTTGCATTGTCAACACCAGTTCTGCCTTCGTAGGTCGAAGGTTTTTCAGAACTATATGGTGTTTATAACATCTGCTGCTACAGCCAGATGATCAATTTAAATTTCTTAAATTCACAATAATTTAAGTTAATTATTATTATGGGGTCGGCGTCTGTGGCCTAATGGATATGAACGCAGTTTCATAATCCAGATATACCAGGTTCGAAACCTGCTGCAGGCGGTTTGGTAGCAGATCGCTTTGTGTGGATTTTTAACAATGGTATAAGCGCCGTACCGTTTAGAAAGCAATGGCAAACTACTGAATGAAAAAAAAATTGCCTAGAAAAATCACAAAACAGCCAGTAAAAGCTGGGGTTTGATTGCCACGTCCTGTAAAGGATAAGCAACTAACTATTATTATGGGGCATGAGGGTATACGCATTCCAATGTTAATCCATGATGCAGCAATATGTATGTCCCATCTAGGTATTCTTTTATAATTTCATATCCATCTATTGTATATATATATCCATGACACGTCAGTCCGTGGGGTTACATTGTTTTTGGTCCATATCTCGTAAGGGGCAACCCGATCTCAGTATTGTCACAATGTGTCAATCATATTTCAATCCTCTGGTTTATTTTATTATTTGATTTAAAGTACCATAACCATTTCAATATAACCATTAGCAAGCAATAGTCATGTGCATTCTATCTTATTATAATCAGGTTCGCAATATAAGACAAGTGACAAAAGTATCAACAATATCTTCTCCCAAACTGTGGAGGTATTACGCAATCTCTTGTTTCTTGTGTATAACAAATATTTAATCATTTCATTCCATTATTATATTATTTTGTCCATAACCTCTGTGGTTCCATGGAATTTTCATACTCCATTTGTATATCCTTTGTCTATGTTGAGCCATATACTTATGGTTCTCTTATGTGGTAATCCTTTGTCCTTTGATTTGTTTAATGTCCGTGGAAATCCATAAAATTTTCCAATTATGTTAACGTCTTTCCTTCGTTATCACGAAAAGACTACAATATTAGTAACCAACATTAATGTGGGGTATTTGTGCATAAGCCTCGTATCAAAACATCCTTTGTGCTATCACAAAGTTTCACCATAACACTGTGAAACCTATATAATGTCACAGGCAATTTTCATAAAGAGGTGCTTCTTTTTCTTGTGTCACAGGCAGTATCAGGGAAAAAGTGGCAATGTATTTTCTCTATGATTAGCATACACAAATGCTATCAATAGGGTTTCTATCTGCAAAATCAGCATGCGCAGATGTCATTGGGGTATTGGGTAAAAGGCAATATCTTGAAATTGGGGCAGTGTATTTTACATCAGCTTGTCATACAGGTGGGTAATTTTTTTTTTTCAGTCATTTGTTTACATCAAGAATTTGTGGGGGTGGTACAATGGTATGCATTAACAGTGACGTATGTCAATCTTGTACAATATGCTGTGCTGTAGTATACTTTGTATCTTTCCAACTCTTCTGCAGAGTTAACTTAATCACAAAAAATGCAACATCAGCATTTTCTACTATCTCCTTATATAATAATTTATGAGTGGGTCTATGAAGGATGTAAAAGTGTAAATGGGTAAGAATATTAGCAACAATGTTTAGAACAAGTAAGAGGACAGTATACTGTGGAGTCGTCTAGAATAGAGGGAAAATAGACTATCTCCGGATTACAACAATATTGTAATTCAAAAGGATGAAGATCTTTTCTGGCGAATACATTTACAAGTTCCGAATGTCGTCTCAGAATGATAGAAAGAAAAAGGTGTGAGGAGTAAGGTGGGGAAATCTTATAATGGTTGTTAAAGATACAATCTATTTTGCTGAATGCCATATTTTCGAAAAATTTGTCATGTACATACTCAAAATCAATACACCTGAGGGAAGAAAAAATATAGCATGACATATATGGGTATAAACTGTAATAGTGTGGATTATTTATTTTGTTACAAGGCATGTAAGGAGAGAACAAGAAAGTATTCAGTAGGGTACTGGAAGATGAGACTGTATTTCAGAGCTAGCATTTGCTGATGATGTTGTCCTGATTGCTAAATCAGAGACATATCTCCAATCCAATCTGCAAGTCTGGAAGGAAGAGCTGGAGAAGAGAGGGATGGTCATAAGCAGCTCTAAAACAAAATCCATGGTGATATCACGAGAAGAAAGAAGACATCAGATTAAGTTGGGAGAACAGGTCCTGGAGCAGGTGGACCACTTTAAATATCTCGGAGCTATTATAGACCGAAAGGGAGGCATCAAAGAAGAGTTACTGGGAGGTCTCCACTCTTGGTGGCGGAGAAAGTGTTCAAAGCAGGCCTCGGCTGCCTGAATAATGGTGCATGGAATAATGGAAAGGGATCAGGCGACCTTTGTCTTTACTGACTGTGTGTGGTACGCCACTCCTATCGACTGCACAACTTCTATACACAGCACACAAACGTTTGTGAATGTTCACCCACTTTCTCTGCCACCTCATCTCATCTCATCTCATAATCGGAACCTCTTCTACCCCGTGAAACGAGGTGTAGAGAGGGCCCATGTGCACAAGGCCCATGGGCAGGACATGTAATCGAAGTGACTTGGCAAACAGGTGATTAGCCCATTGTGCCCGAACTTGCCCTCATGTGTACTCATTTTCGCTATAAAACCTCCGAACCATCGAGACGTCATTCCAGCCAAAATGGACGGAGCCTCATATACCCGAAGGTGTCGAGGGATGTCCTTCCTCATCTGCACAAAGGCATTTATAGAGGAACACTCAGGTCATGTGAATAGTAACTTAAGACATGACAGCAATTTAAGACACAGGTCAACATAAGACAAGGGGAAGATAACCAGGAATCAATCCTGTCACCAACGTAAATCACCAGTTCCCTTTTCTTAGACTATCAAAATAATTACACAGGTTGATGTCTTAAACAATTATGCCAAATAGACAGCAACAGTGAGGTTCACTGTCTGGTACAGTTTGTGCGTTAAGTTTCCTGTAATTTACACATAGTCGTATATTATTGTCCTTTTTTCTAACAATAACTAGTGGTGAAGCGAATGAGGAGTTACTATGTTCGATAATCCCTAATGCTAACATCTGTTTAAGTTCTTGAGATGTTTTATCTTGAAAATGAATCGGGACGGAGTATGGACGAAGTTTTATAGGTGTACTGTCTTTAAGAATAATGTCGTGAGAGATTATAGAAGTTCGACCTGGTATATTGGTCAACATATCAGAGTAAGTCTCTAACAGTTTAGTAATAGCACTGTTTTCCTGTGAGGTAAGTGAAGATGAAATAGCAACATCTCTGCATATTTTTTTCGCCCGTAATCAGATTAATTATAACCGAGTTCAAGTTATTGTAGATAAGTAGCTGTACAAGAGCACATAAAACAAAAACACGAATTTTGATGAAAGCTTTTAAAAGAGTCCTATTTTGTTTAATGTCGACAATTTTCACATCTGATTTTCAGTGATCTTCACATTTATTTTTTCAAGAAGTTTCACTCATAAAAATTAGTTCAGTTTACTTAATGCTAATATAAAATACAATACAAAACAATATTAATTTGTAAAATAAAATAAATAATAGCTCTGTTAACATTTAAAAACAGATATATTTCTTACTTTATTAGACGTCAATGACGGTTACATGTGCCAGTAAAATCAAAGCAATAATACATGATAAATGCGTTTTTTCTACTTTGCTGGGTATAAAAAAAAAGTATTAATAAAGTTTTATTGTGAATCTTATCTCAACTGGCCTGCTGGTGTGAGGCATTTATAAGTGTTAACGTGAAGCATTCACGGTAATGGGCTATTATAATGCAACAATTCCTAGCGAAAAAGTCTTCATTCCTTTCTATTATCACGTATAACCTAACTAACATGAAGAGTATGGCAAAATCCCACAGAGAGCTGTTACGTTTAACCGCGGCTTTGTAGGAAAGTTCAAAGAAAGAAACTAGTACTGAATGGCATCAGGACTATTGAACTCTAAAAGAAAGTTGAATGTAAAATCAAACTCCATAATTCTCGCCGTTTGTACGTCGGGCACATCTACGGGATGCAACTGTGGTTGAAAGTTAGACATTAATTGAATTGTTTCCCTTATATGTACTCTCCCGAAAATAGTAACACTCAACGAAGAAAAGTCGGTGAAATGTGCAACACAAAGTGAGTGACAGTGATATATGAATAAAATGTAAATTTTTGATTGCAGAACCCAGTTTCATCCCGGAAGCGGATTTGACTCTTCATTTTGTTAAAAATAACCTTAAACTGTAAGTTTTTGATTGTTTCTTCAAGACAAAATTGTAATTGAAAGTATTGCAGTCATATTGTTGGAGCTACTCGCTGGAAATGAAACGGTTTATTGGAGCATAGATACCATGATTTCCGATGATGTCGTGAGATGACGTCTGTTTCACATCATGAATTCGAATAACCACGGTCATATTTACCGCTCAAAATAATAGGATAAAACGGACCAATATAACAACCAATGAGAACGCTCCTTTTTCTGGTGTGTATAAGGAAAACTTGTATGCTTAAACATAGAGGCCTATTTTGTGTAACTGAAAATACGAAGATATTTAATTTCTCAAAGACTAAAGATATTTAAACGAAAGTTATAGCTAGTTTAAACAACGGGGATATTACTTAAGAGGTATGTGTAAAGACGTCCTCATCATCATCATGTGACGTATTCTTTCCATAACGTTGTCTCCATTACAGCTGCTCTGAACGCATCACGATTCTGGGCAAGTCGACCTGCATCAGCCAAAGACAAGTTCAGACTCTCTGTGATGTCCTGGGTCCACCGTCGTCTAGGTCGACCCCTTCCCCTTTTTCCAGGGACCATGCCTTCCATCGCTGTTTTTTCCAGACTATTATGTCTTTTTATATGACCGAAAAATTTCAGCTTCCTTATTGCGATGGTATTTAGGAGCCAATGTTCCTGTACGTTTAGTGAGTGCAGTACTTCTATGTTGGTCTTTTTTTCTGTCCAGGGTATTCTCAACATCCTTCTGTAGCATTTCATTTCGAATGATGTAATCTTTTTTGCAACTGTTTTATTGAGTGTCCAAGTCTCGCAGCCGTATGTTGCTACTGGAAATATACATGCTCTGATCAGTTGTTTCTTTGCTTGTGCCTTGCCATAGGTTTTTCATCTGTATTAGTTTATGTGAAGCAATCGCAAGTCTTCTTTTAGTTTCTACTGCACAGTCGCCAGAGCTGTTGATGATTGATCCTAAGTATTCGAATTCATTAACACTTTCCAGTTCTTCGTTATCAATTTCAATTTCTGGTTTGGTCTTTACTTTGTCTGTTGTTAATACTTTGGTCTTCTTGGTATTTAGATATAGATTCTGGGCCTCGCTGTGTTTTTTGGTGGACAGAATTAATTGTTCAAGTCCTTCTGGGTTGGTCGATAGGAGGACTGTGTCGTCAGCATATCTGATTTCCGGGATCTGGTACCCGCCGATGTTAAATGAGTCAAACTCTGTGTGTTCTTGGTCATCTCTTACGTTTCTCATGATATTCTCGGCATAAATGTTAAACAGGTAAGGGGAAAGGGTACAGCCTTGTCTTACTCCTTTCTGTACTTCAAACCATTCTGATGTTTCCCCCTCTATTCTTACGGCTGCCTGTTGTTCTTGGTACAGCAGTGCGATGAGCTGTATAAGGTGGTTTGGAAATCCCATATTTTCCATAATCGCCCATAATTGCTGATGTTGTACACAATCGAAAGCCTTGGTGTAATCAATGAAACAAGTAGCCATTATGACGTCCTCAAATAATGTTATTCTAAGAGAAAAATCGTTTTAATTGACATTTATACATCAGGGTAGTCCTCCATATAGTTAGTTAAATGGTGCATAGAGTTAAATGCATTTTGCTAACTAAACAAATTTTAGCTAGACTGATAGAGATAAATTACCAGTATAATACTAACTTTAAATGAGTAAAATCGGTCCCCACTCAAGAAAGATAATAGATTTTAAAATTTTTACACACTGAACGCGAAGGCAAAAAGACGCATTGTTTTGGGATTCCTAACACGCTTTTGCCCCAATCATCCGCGAGGTACGCTGAGGCCCTATATAAGACCTTGAACTTGGGCTGAATTGAGGCCACAACATTTTCAAAATATAGTACTGAACAGAAGAAAGCGGGAAACGCTTGCTGTCAAATATTTTGCAGCTGTATCTTCGTAGCAGATCTAGATACCCATTTGCAGCCTGTTATAGCTTTATATTCTACCTGAGGGTAAGAGAAATGTATATATATATATATATATATATATATATATATATATATATATATATATATATATATATATATATATATATATATATATATATATATATATATATATATATATATATATATATATATGTGTATAATTATGTACCTTTCCTGTGTATAATCCACTTGTGTGTTCGCTAGTGTGTTATATGTGTTAAGAAAAAATTACAGGACGAGTGTGCTGCCGGCTTGAAAGCAAGCATGTGTTAACGTTTAGGGACGAAAGCCAGCATTGGGAATGTGTAAGATAATTGAGAATTATGGCAGAATCTACGACTGTAAGTTTAATAATGTATTTGATTGAATATTTCGTAAATGAACGTCACACTGTACAAGAACATAAGAAAGGATGTCAGGAATTGTTTACATGCCCTTTAGCACGCTTCCGGCGAGACATATCGCCGAAGGTAACCTATGTTCTGCCAGCTGGAGGCGATATGTTTCGCCTTGCGGCTGTCATCGGGAAACTGATTTATAATGTGTGTACACGTGATCTGAACCCCGGATGCAAAAATTGACTCTTCTGTGAAAGAGGTTTAGCTTCCGTTTCCGATCTCCTTTAGTAATGGGTGCATCCGCGTTTATTTTCTGTGAATTTTTTTAATCGAAATGAATCGGCATCGAACACGCGGCCATTTTTTGTTCTAATTTTATTGGATTCTGACGCCATGCGGTGGGGATGAGATTTTTGTCTTTATAAGCGCTGATATCGGTTCTCAGAATATGTTTGATGGCTGAGATGGAAACGAAAGTAGAATGGCTTTTCTAGTATGTAAAATGTTAGGGGTTAGGATTAGGATTTATTGGAAAGATTTAGGATTAACGGCCGAATGTCACTGCTGACGAGAGCGTTTATTCCTTTGCTACTGATGATGGGTAACGAAAAGATCGTCATTTGATTTGTATTGGTCTATTGGTCAAATGACTTTCATTGAGATGCAAGGGATATGGACCCTTCGTTTGCTGGTTATTTAAAAAAAAAATTTTTTTAATTTTAAAATTAAAAAAAAATATTTTTTTATTATTTTAAATATTTTTTTCGTTTTTTTAATTTTTCCTGTCCTCTCTTCCTATCACATCTAACATGTACACAAACAAATTTTATATCATCAGATTCACCATTCATTTATTTATATAAATTCCAAAAATGATAGCAATTGACCAAGAAACACAAAAACTATAGACATTAAGGGTCACCCACTATAGAAACGGGACGCTGTGAAAAAGAATGAAGCTGCAGGCGAAAATTTTCGCCAAAGAATGCAGCGTGCTAAAGGTCAAGGTGTTACTTCATAATCTGTACTTAACCAACTCATTGTAAGGAAGCATATGATTTATAAGGAAAATGTAATCACATCGAACTGGCTGTGGGTGGTATTGAAGTAAAGTGTTATGTGCAACTGTTAGCACATTGTCTGAGTTTGTAATGTTCATTGTGTGTGTGTGTGTGTGTGTGTGTCTGTATATATATATATATATATATATATATATATATATATATCTATATATATATATATATATATATATATATATATATATATATATATATATATATATATATATATATATATATATATATATATATATATATATATATATATATATATATATATATATATATATAACTAGCGTGGAAATGAAACTTCCTTACTTATTTATTTAAATTTTGTAAAAAGCATTTGAATTTTATTATCATTTTCCTAACCGAAAAGAGAAACGGTATAGGATCAATAAATTGTAAGGTGGCACTAGGGCAAGGGCGATACACTTGGCGCCATAACAAAGTGCTAAATGAGCTTGCTGCGACAATAGATCGGGCAAGAATGAAAGCGAATAGCAAAGTCCTGCCAGACACCGCAAACACATACTTTCTGAGGGCAGGAAAGTCAGCACACCCCAAACCGAGTAAACCTGGTAGCAGTTTACCATCTCTTCTTGACTGTGCAAACGACTGGGAGATGGCGGTAGACCTACCTGGACGGGGGCATATCCAGAGTGTATCAGAAAATCGCGGAGACGGCCGGATATAGTGCTTCATTCTGCAGCAACGTTTCAGGTCATACTGATTGAACTGACCGTGCCATTTGAATCCAGATTAGACGAGCAACATTCATTCAAAGTGGCCAAGTATAGCGATCTGGCCGCGGATCTGAGACACGATGGATTCAGTGCAAGGGTCATGGCGGTTGAAGTGGGCGCAAGAGGGCTTGTGGCTGCATCAGTGTATGATTTATTGAAACTGTTGGGGCTGAAGGGACAGTCTAGAACAAGGGCATTGAAGAGGCTTAGTGAAACTGCCGAAAAGGCATCAGGCTGGCTGTGGAACAACCGCAATGGACGATGGACATCGTAACAATAAACGCTGCGGTACAGAAAACATCAAAATTTTTCTAAGTCCACAACGCTGAGGTTTTTTTGGTGTACGAGTGAAGGAGATGCGACTCTGGGGCAACGGGCGATGTATACTATAGGGAGAGTGTCAGGTAAATTTCAGTGGCGTGCGGCGCGCAGCTCGTCGGCTGCGCGCTAATGTCTCAGCGTGTGTCCTTAGTTGTGAAGGGCGACGGAACGAACGGAATAATTTGTCTTCTCTTTGTTACAATTACTTTTCACAATTGCCTCCGCGGCTGGCGTTGTGGATTTAAAAGTTGCTGCCATGGGTGAAATGGGTTCATTTTCGATACAAGACAACAGGAAGCTGAGACGCTTGGGAGTCATGACCCAAGTGGGCCCGCCCCCCTTAGAGTGTAAAGGAGTAATCGGGCCGAAACACTTGTCGGATGGGGGGACTTCTTCTGATGATCAGATTGCTTCCTGTTGTATCGCTCTGTAAAGAGTTTCCTATCATCATTCAGTGTTACTTAATTGTTCAATTTGAGTTAGGTTCTGTTTGTATGTATATTACATATCTAATAAATTAATTCATCCCCTAGCAGAGTCAAAATAATTATAACCATTATTCAGGGTGGGATCTGGAGAGGTAGCACTCAGACCTTCAGTAACAATTCACTATCATCATACTTGAAGGTTTATACAGCTTGACCCTATCTTGATTGTCGATACACCCTTACTCTTTTCAGAGAAGGGAGTATTTCTTATAAGACCAGTCTCTTATCTGGCGCTATACTGGTATCCTTGGATACATCTTTCTGTCTGGGATATCATATATTCTAATAACATCTGAACCTCTCATGACATTTGGGTCCTGTCCGGGATTTCACTTACTACCCTGGGCTCTCGCGACATCTGGTGTCTCCTTCCGGGATTTCATTAATACCCTGGGGTCTTTATTTTAAAATAGTCACTTGAAAAGTTAAAAGTAGGAAGTAAATAAATAGTTAAAAATAACTCATTGTAATAACATGGAGTAAATAATGGAATTTTGGTGACTGGATGAGCTGACAGTGGTTGTATTTAATTAAGTTTTGCATAGTAATTTAGTTGGTACCTTGTTTAAGATTTATAATTTGTATACTGATAAGATTGCAAGACAATGGCAGACTTGGCAAAATTTAGATCTCCTACTGTACAGTCGGCAAAAGAGTTTGGATTAAGTGGGGAGGCTCTTATTCAGTATGTCACTACTGAATGTGACAAACATATAGAAAGAGAAGATAAAAAGTTGGAAACTGAAAGATTACAATTATAAGCTGAAGTTAAAAGATTACAATTAGAGGCTGAAGCTAAAAGATCACAATTAGAGGCTGATAGGGAGGCTAGACAAATAGAAGCTGAAGCTAGGAAATTAGAAGCTGATAGGGAAGCTGAGGTTAGGAAATTAGAAGCTGATAGGGAGGAAAAGAGATTGCAAAGGGAACATGAGTTGAGACTGAAAGAACTTGAACTTCAAGGACATGTTTCAGGAAATGGAAGCAGCCCAACTACCTCTGACATGAGTGCAAGCCAGGTGCCTCAAATGGAGCCATGAACTTCCATTTGGATCCATTTATGGAGAAAGAAGATGACACTGTCTTATCTCAGTAGGTACGAGAGATTAGCTACTAACTATGGCCTAGAGAAAAAGAAATGGAGCCTTAAGTTATCACAAGGGCTGAGAGGAGCTTCTTATAACGTTTTTGCAAAACTGGGCAAAGAAGACCAAGAAGACTATCAACTTTTGAAGCAGGCATTGCTAGTCCATTATGAAAAGAATTCTGAATTTTATAGGAAGAAGTTTAGAACTACCAAGCTACTTTCTGGAGAAACTTACCACCAATTCTCTGCAAGATTAGAAACCTACTTGGAGAAGTGGACTACTCTTGGAAAAACCCAAGACCTAAAAGAACTGGTCATGATGGAGCAAGTAAGAGAGTCTATGCCTCCAGACATGAGAAATTTTTTTATGGAACAAGGTGCAGAAAGATAGAGGGAGATTTTAACAGTTGCTGAAAGATATCAAGCAGCTCAGAAAGAAATAGCTGGAATTAAGAGGAAACAAGTAGAAAATAGTAGGTCACCCCCAAACCAAGATGAGTATGATAATAGGGACCAACACAGATACAAACAAGACTATGACAAACCCAGATTTGATCACAGAAACAGGAACCCTAAGGTACAAGATAATAAACCCTACAGACAGGGAAATAAGTGGTGTAAAATGTGTAAAATGAACAACCACAATACACTGGAATGTGGTAAGAAAGTCGCTCAATTTCATGCTGCCTGTATGATAACAGTGGGAAAGAGCAGGAAGGAACCGACAGCAAGTCAGGTAGATCTCCAACATCCCCCCATCTGTGAAGAAGTAAAGTGTAATGGTACTAAAGTTATATGCCGTTACGATTCAGGATTGGAATATGACTCAGTTGTGAGTGCGACTCTGGTGCACCCTGAGCAGTATACCACAGACACAGTGGAGATACAAGGGGCATTAAAGGGAACAGCCACCATGACACTTCCCCTAGCCAGAATCAATGTCAAGACTTGCTATGTGGAAGGAGTAATTAGTGCAGCAGTGTGTGATGATCCGAATTACCCGCTGGTGTTAGGAAGAAGATATGTTTTCTAGGGAGCCCAATAAAACCTGTGATCATGGCAATACTCCAGGTCAGGTCAACCCCTAGTAAGGAGGGAACACCACTTAATATTCATCCTAAAAAGATGAAAAAGGCCCAGGCTAAAGATAAAACTTTAAAACCTTGCTTTGGCAAATTGCCAAACAGCCATAAACCCCCAAAGAAAGGACAATTTTATGTAAAAGAGGGACTGCTTTACAGGAAAGCTAGAGCAGGACAAAACGGATATGGACAGCTGGTTCTACCCTCTTCATATAGGGACAAGGTTATGGAAATAGCACATGTTGTACCAGACGGTGGTCATAAGAAAATTGGTACCACCTGTCAACGGGCATCTGTAAACCATTATTGGCCAGTCATAGCAGAGGACATCACTCAGTATGTAAATGCCTGTGCACAATTGTCGCAAAATTGGTTTCAAGTCATTGCAAACGGGTTCAGGTAGATTTATGAACCCGTCAACGATCGATTGACCGCTTTCAAAATGGCGGTGTATCAGCGAAATGTGTATCAGACAGAGGAAATCGCCAACGATAAATAAAAGCAGAAGGGAATCATTAGGAAAAGGATTTCACATTTTGGTCCAGGAAAGGATTGTGTATAACTGTATAAAAGAAGAAACGGTAGGAAATTATCATTTACGGGAATATATGCGTATTACGGCTGCCCACAGTTACGCTAACAGCTGGTAAACCCACTTCTGTTCTAAATATTAAAATCAACAAATAACAGTTTGGGAAATTACATGGATAGGAAGATAGAGATTTATCGGCTGTATAATACTAGATAAGATGGAACAATATGGATATTATATATGCCGAGAATGAGAAAGGCAAAATTTCAGTCGACGCACAGATCGGCTGAAATCGCTGTTCGGGAAAGATTTGTCAGGCCTAGGTTTAAGCCGTGACGTCAGTACCCTCCGATACGTCCGATCTATACGTATATAAGCGTATCGGTAAAACTGGAGACACACACATCGAAAGAGGTTGAGACAGACAGACGGACGGCAGATAATCGCCACTACGCTACATCTATCTGAAGTGTGAGCGAATCGCCATAAGTTTCAGTCAGTATCTGGAGTCTGAGGGTAAGCGAAATTAGAATAACTACCGTGTATAATAATTTTTCTTTTATTTCAGGTTCATATGTAGAGTTTACAAAATATGCCTGATATAATGTATTGTTATTTTGAATATGATTTAAACATGTGCTTTATGGATGATTGTTGTTTGTACTAAAAGGTATTCAAACTAGCCCCACAGCCAAATAGAAAATATTTATTATATTAAATGCTGTATCTCGTCGATATTAAATGCTTTTTCGTTTACGAAGATAAAGGCAGTCCCACGACCAGAGATTGCCATAGGGAAATGAATGGTATACCGCGTTTACGAGGTTAAGGTGACTAGTCCCCTTCCTCGATACCTTTTCCTTCCCTAGTTCGAGCGCACAACTGAGTGCCCATTTACAGCTGGTAAAATGGAGTGTTCCACAGCCAGGTTTCAATTCCAAAACTATGTAATTGTACTACCGAAGAAAGCAACTTGATCGCTTGGTCACTCATTTGATTTATTTGTGTATTAATTTTGTGTAGATGCTAAGAATAGCATCAGTAGTTGAATTTGTACTTGATATGATTTGGAAGGATCAAGTTATAGATCAGAAAGGGATGTATAGGAGCGGAATAAACCAGATGATGTTTATTACTGATATGTTAATATTAATTCTGTATAATTGAAATGATGTTACTTACTATGACTGTATAACTTTGACACCTGATGACTGACTAGTCTGACTTATGTGCTAGTCAGTTACACTTAATTGAACTGTTGATATTAATGCTATATCACTGAAATGATGTCCTTACTTACTATGATTGTATAACGGTGACATCTGATGACTGACTGGTCTGACATCTGTGCTAGTCAGCTAGAAGTCTAGCCAGATACTAGCCAAGGCTGATATGATGTTTCAGGTTCCATGAAATAACTCAAACCAGACTGTCCAGTATCAGAAGCCTGTGTTGTTCATCAGAGGCAATCCCACAAAAGTGCAGGACCCCAAAGAGTGAACTTCAACTGGTCATTGGCATCCCTACTGTTGGGTCTACCAAGTCTGATATCAGCAAAGGACAGTTCAGTGTCAGCAGTATCAAGTTGAAAAGATAAGTGTCAGTTAAGACACTGACCACCAATATATAAGAAACTGCTAATAGTGAAAATCCATAGTTCAGTCAACTGATGACAATTAATTGGAAATTCAAGAGACTAAAAACAGTGATTGCAGATTGCAGTAACTTTAATATTCAAGATCTTGAAGTCTAAACAGACAATAATAGTAATTGTGTGAATACTTTTATATATATATATATGTGTGTATGCTCTTTTCCAACTAGTAGAAATAGAATATTAGTGTAATTAGTGTAAATAAAATGGACAAATGGAAAATTACTGGGGGAAATGGATTTCGCAGATGATGTAGCATTCTTAAGTTCAACACCAAGACAATCCCAAGATGCAATAAATAATTGGTGTCATCTCTCGGTTAAAATAGGTCTCCAAATAAATGCCTCTAAAACTAAAGCTATGAACTTTTCTAACGAGACCTTTGATATCATCTTGAACGGGGAAAAACTACAGAAAGTTGAAAGTTTCAATTATTTAGGCAGTAAAATGACTCAGGATGGTGACACAACAAGAGAAATCCATACTAGAATTGCTTTGGCAGCTAGCGCCTTAAATAGATTATCTAACATTTGGAAATTACGATCATTGAATATACATACCAAGCTTCGTCTGTTTAATTCAAATGTTATCTCAGTGTTAACATACGGCTGTGAGAGTTGGAAAATAACAAAATCATTGGAGAACAAACTGAATACATTCGAGAACAAATGTCTTAGAAAACTCATGAAGATCAGTTGAAAAGAATTCAAGACTAATCGACAAATAAGAGAAGACTCTAAGCAGAAATATGTCTCCGACTATATAAGGAAAAGACGATGGTCATATATCGGTCATGTCCTACGAATGCAAAACAACAGAATACCACTACATGCGCTCACTTGGGTTCCTGAGGGTAAGAGGAAAAAAAGGAAGACCAAAAGAAACACTCAGAAGAACAATAATAAGAGAAGGAAGAACGTTGGGCCTAAATAATGTGCAAGAGCTAAGAGGAGTGGCGTCACAACGAACAACCTGGAGAGCACTGGTTTCTGCCTTATGCGCCGTGTTTGGTGCTTAAAGAATTTATTATTATTATTATTATTATTATTAAACTATTTTAACTGTACCTGAGGATTTATTCACTTCTTCCATTTGTGGTTTCAGTGAATGTTCATTTTACTTATCCCCTAGAATATAAGCAATCATAGGATAGTCATAGGGAGGAGACGCCTTAAATCCTGGTACAACTTCTTACCAACTGGCCAGGGTTTTCACAGTCTGACTATTTCTATGATAGCCATACACCAGTACTTATTTCTAAGACTGGGGTATTACTTGTAAGACCAGAACTCTGTACTGGCATACTATCCTGGTAGCATATGACATACCTGGATTCCTATATAGATATCTAAATCTAATTAACCTTCCGCTACAACAATGTAGCAAGGTAAACTCCATACGTGGAGAAACTCATCAAGACCTAGACACGCATTGGGGCGAACATAGGCCTGAAAATAAACATAAACAGGTAGACAGAGTGGATAGGATGGCACCTTTTCACAAACAGTCTTCCATAACACCAGTTACCATGGCAACTCTCCGTCTCGTACCGAGAGGGGAACCAACCCATCCCGCGCCGACACAATTGTGTTCAAAATTCGTGGAACTGGATAAAAATAGAATCGTTTGTCATCCAAATTTGAAAACGAAACTGAGGGATTCTCCCAGAAAAATTGGAAGTGAGCGAGTGGGCAATTGGCCTAATGCTCAGAAAAACATACGGCTATTAAATTAGCATTATGAGGGCACCGACAACAGTAGTAGTTGGCCGGCCCTACACAGTCCATTGAAAGTATTTACATGGACATTGGATTGAGATTATATATTATATTGCCATGCAAACGGGAGAATTGATTTCTTGGTGCAGGAAATTAATTTCCCCATATGAATCATATTATCGCTCCAGTGAGATTTAGCTGAGAGAACCCTCTGGTGAAAATAGGCTCTGCTGGATTTGGGTAATAATTACAGTAACAGAGTCACTAGTGAATCTAGATAAGGGCATTGCCAGATTCCAGTCAAGTCTGAGCTCAGACCATTGTTGGCCCTTATCACTTCGGAGGGGCACTATGAGTTCCATATGTTGCTTTTGGGGTTGAAGGATACTCCGAGTGTTTTATTCAGGATGATGAGAAAATTACTGGGTCCCTTACATAACTCAGCTATCACCAATTTTATAGATAACCTCCTCATAAATATTGGAACCTTGAGGAACATCTAACACCTCTGGACATGTCATTGAACAGACTCAGAGAAGAGTAATGGCCAATATTGATTGATAATCAGCATTTGACAGGCAGTAGCAATTGTGCTGTTTATTAACACAACCGGAGATTATCCTTGGATCACATAGGGTTGAGGCAGATTTCTCGAGTCGTGCCTACTTGAACTGACCCATCTGAAGGAAACCAGGATAACCGTAAGGCAGAGTAAATCCAAGATTGGGAGAATGTCGTGATTATGAAGCCAGACAAGAAGCTCCATCAGTGGGTTTACGCTTTTGGATTGGGAGGTTATGTCGTGAGATGACGTCTGTTTCACATCACGAATTCGAATAACCACGGTCATATTTACCGCTCAAAATAATAGGATAAAACGGACCAATATAACAACCAATGAGAACGCTCCTTTTTCTGGTGTGTATAAGGAAAACTTTTATGCTTAAACATGGAGGCCTATTTTGTGTAACTGAAAATACGAAGATATTTAATTTCTCAAAGACTAAAGATATTTAAACGAAAGTTATAGCTAGTTTAAACAACGGGGATATTACTTAAGAGGATAAGTAAAGACGTCCTCAAATAATACGTTATTCTAAGAGAAAAATCGTTTTAATTGACATTTATACATCAGGGTAGTCCTCCATATAGTTAGTTAAATGGTGCATAGAGTTAAATGCATTTTGCTAACTAAACAAATTTTATCTAAACTGATAGAGATAAATTACCAGTATAATACTAACTTTAAATGAGTAAAATCGGTCCCCACTCAAGAAAGATAATAGATTTTAAAATTTCTACACTTTGAACGCGAAGGCAAAAAGACGCATTGTTTTGGGATTCCTAACACCGCTTTTGCCCCAATCATCCGCGAGGTACGCTGAGACCCTATATAAGACCTTGAACTTGGGCTTAATTGAGGCCACAACATTTTCAAAATATAGTACTGAACAGAAGAAAGCGGGAAACGCTTGCTGTTAAATATTTTGCAGCTGTATCTACGTAGCGGACCTAGATACCCATTTGCAGCCTGTTATAGCTATCGTATTCTACCTGGGGGTAAGAGAAATGTATATATATGCGTATAATTAGGTACCTTTCCTGTGTATAATCCACTTGTGTGTTCGCTAGTGTGTTATATGTGTTACGAAAAAATTACAGGACGAGTGTGTTGCCGGCTTGAAAGCAAGCATGTGTTAACGTTTAGGGACGAAAGCTAGCATTGGGAATGTGTAAGATAATTGAGAATTATGGCAGAATCTACGACTGTAAGTTTACTAATGTATTTGATGGAATATTTCGTAAAGGAACGTCACACTGTACAAGAACATAAGAAAGGATGTCAGGAATTGTTTACATGTATTAATCAAGGTGTTACTTCATAATTTGTACTTAACCAACTCATTGTAAGGAAGCATATGATGGACAATTGGATCAACTTATGATTTATAAGGAAAATGTAATCACATCGAACTGGCTGTGGGTGGTCTTGAAGTAAAGTGTTATGTGCAACTGTTAGCACATTGTCTGAGTTTGTTTGTAATGTTCATTGTGTGTGTGGATAAATAGTGCTGGACCATACAAGGTTTGCGATTATTTGTATTTTCCAGGTTTTATCCTGATATGACTAACCGTCTTCGAGACATTCAATTCTGAGGAACTCTGTTGGTGCGAACCGTTTATATATATATATATATATATATATATATATATATATATATATATATATATATATATATATATATATATATATATATATATATATATTATATATATATATATATATATATATATATATATATATATATATATATAATAACATAAGTGACATTTTAAATATAACTTTTATATTTAACTTGTGTGGAAATGAGACTTCCTTACTTATTTATTTCCATTTTGTAAATAGCATTTGAATTTTAGTTTCTTGTGTCTTTATTCACCCATTCTGAAATTCAATAACCACACCGGCTTCTGTACATTTGCCTGCACGGGGTTAGTCTATTTTGCAATTCGCAAGTACGGGTGGCAGGAAGAAAATGGTGTATGTGCAGGGTTAGTCTATTATGCATTTCGCAAGTAGGGGTGGCAGCATGGCACATTTTGATACAAATGTATTAAGCATAAAGAAAATATTATGTATGTCCTGTAAAAAGGATCCTGTTACACTCCCATTGAGGCACATTGGGAATATGGTGTTATGGAGAGGTCAACTGGAGATAGATGTGAAAGAAATGTAAAGAGCGGTACAGGTGGACTTTGCATGCGTTTTGAAGGTCTATACTCCTTTGCGATCTGTAGGGCAGTGATGATAAAGATATACGACCTCTTTTCATGTCTCTTTTTGAATACTTTCAACGATTTTACAAGGGGACGTGTAGTTCTCGAAATTGTCTTGTTAAGATGATTGTCAATTAAATTATTTTTTGGGGGAGGAGGTGACAACAAGACTATTCATCGTCATCAGCATGCAGTCCCCGATCACGAACCCATGGAAGTAGACCATGCAAGACAACAATGGCGTCTACCTGACACCCACAGACACCATAACCACACTGGACGTGATGTACAAAGACATTCATATGGACCAGTACAAAGACAGAATGTGCACAATGTGTCCACAATCATCTGCTACACTTGTAATAAAAAAAGGACATATGTCTAAGAATTGCAGAGAAAGAAACGCAGATAACCACCACAGGCAGTTTCCAGCTAACCCAAGGTATACACAGGGAAACTACACCTATGAACAACAAAGACACAATACCCAGCACAGTTTCTCCAGAGGTCATCCAATGCAGGGAAACGGATTTGGCACACGTTAGGAGGGATCTCTAGCCGTGTCCGAAGCTGTGGTAGCAACAACAAAAGCTCCAACTATAGGTCCCATATACAACATAAAAAGCGAGGAAAACTGAATGAACTCCACACAATAACAAAAGAACCACCATTAGTTCACAATAATAGCACCCAAAATGAAGTCACCATACATCGCGACCCAAGTTCCTGTCTAATCACCACTGAGAAAAGGAATTACAGAGCGCTCATACATACAGGAGCATCTGTAAGCCTCATAAGGGAACAACTTTATAAGCAAATAAAGAAATATGCACAGTTCCAGCATTCCAGAACATATATGGCCTCTGTAACTGGGGAAGAATTGAAATCTTTAGGCATTGCCCATGTCGCATTTAAGATAGGCAGCCAGACAATCACACATGCATTCGTTATCACTAGAGGCATGAGTATAAATTTATCCTAGGAAGAGATTTTCTGTCAAAACATCAAGCCCGGATATATTTTGATCTACGGAAAATAAGAATAAATGGAGAATATGTAGAACTCCAAGATGACATCCATATTGCATCACTGATTCGTTTAACAGCCCCGGTTACCCTCTTACCAAGTTCATTAGTCATAGCCAAGGGTAGGATCAAAGCGTCACAATATATAAAACCTGGACAAACTATTCACGTGGAACCCATACCGGGAGAAGATATAAATGAAGACCCAATGCTATTTATTACGGAAGGAATATCGGAAGTCACAACAGAGACTTCCCGGTTATGATAGTCAACACATCTGGTAAAACGACAACCATTGCTAGAGGTGCTATCATAGCTCAGTACAATCATCCTCCATACGAGACACCTACAAAACTAAACAAGGGCCAAACCAGTCTATAGTTGGGACTGTTCTATTTGGGTCACAGCGGGTGGAGGATTTGTAGGTGTGCCTTGACATCGTCTGGCGGAACCATGTCCTTGTTACTTCAAACCACTTCCTCATACCCTCATTTCTGAAGGTTTGGATCTGGCGACATAAGTGGAAGCGGTATACAGCCCGACAATCTTTTGATCACGTATGGAAATTTTTCCTTCCTGAACCTGTTTTCGGACACAGCCAGCTCTATTCGCCCTCGCCCGAGAACAAATCAAGAAAACTTGAAAAAGATGTTTATTTTAAATCAGGGAACATTCTTTGAAACAAATCCACGCACATTTCACAAAAAATGTTGTTCCATCAAGAACTTATTTTAATATTGAATTAAAAAATATTTTAAAAATATATTACAGTTTTTGATTTACTATGACGGGTTTTTGCTAGTTTAAAATAATTGCCAACACATTTCAAATTGTGAGAAGTCTATTCGTGATCAGAAGCAACTGAAACTTTCCTACATCATGTAAAAGTATTACTTACTGTACTTAAAATGAAAGTGTTAATTGTCAAAAACTAGATTTTCGCCTAATGAATTATACATATGAATGAAGTTACAACATTTTTTAAATAAAAATTTTTTTTGGCACTCATACTGTATATATTGCATGCCATGTTTAAAAATCACTGACTAATTAAAATAAGTGCATTCCATAGCACTTTTCCATTTCTTCCCTTTTCATATAAAACACTAATGTTATCATTATAAATAAATTATTTAATTTAAAAAACCAGTAACGGTAGTCATGTCCTCAAATAAGCTCTTAAAAATTGTTTTTCAACACGAATACTAAATTAAAACTTCTGGTCATTTCATGACATTTTCATCTCAGTTAATGATACCTAATTAAAATTAAATGACTATTTCTCGTATTTTCCTTAACGAGACAGTCTGTTTGTAATACACATTGTGATTTAACACGAAGAATCTTTCGTACATATAATTTTTTTGTTTAACAATTATAATTAATACAAATTCGAGGTACAATTATATGCAATATTACATATTAATTGAGCGCCCGACTGAAAGAGTGGCTGCCTCTCGCGGGCAAAGGTGCCAGGTTAATTTTACGGCTTATCGAACACGCTCCAATCTAGCCAACCTGTAATTGGGTACCTGACTTTTGTGCTCATGAATTTAGGGAAGGAAAAAGTGCGCGAGAAAGGGAACGTCACCTCACCTCCGATGCTGGACCCAGTATAGTCGTCCCCCTCTAACACTTCACTCCACTACGACGGCAGTAATCCTGCAATAGTGACCAACTTACCTTATGAACTTATTATACGTTACTTACTTAGTCCGTTTTCCCCTTCAACCGTGAGATGTAGATGTTTTGGGGAAAGAGAGCGCCAGACTATCCTATCGGCTGTCTTCCTCCTGGCCTGGTTCCATTCTAGTCTCGGTCCTTCAAAGATTGTTCTAATGTTGTCCTCTCCATCGGACTCTTCTGGTCGTCCTCGGGTCTGGATCCTTGGCTCTTTGTTTCCCATGCTTGGTCGTGTATCCGATTCTTCTCCCATTCTGCAAAGACATGGCCAAAAAAACCCACTTAATTGTGGACTGTTTCTACTTGGGTCCTGGCAGGGGAGAGGATTTAAGGCTTGACGTATCGACCTGTTTGAGTAACCATGTCCTCCTTCTTGTTACTTCAACCACTTTCCTCAGATACCTCATTCTGAGGTTTGGATCTGGCTTTTGTGGGTTGTAGTCATTGCCCACGACTCGCATCCATATGTCAAGACTGGGACATAGGTGGAGCGGTATACAGCCATCTTCGATTTTCTTACCAACCTCTTCTCCTTGCTCAGGAATCCACGATTTAAGGCCTGAAAAAGTCTCCCAGCTGCTGCTTTTCGAGTGGCCAACTCTTCTTTGATGCCTCCCTTTCGGTCTATAATAGCTCCGAGATATTTAAAGTGCTCGACCTGCTCCAGGACCTGTTACTCCCAGCTTAATCTGATGTTTTCTTTCTTCTCGTGATATCACCATGGATTTTGTTCAGCGCTTTATGAACCCATCAGCCCACTCTTCTTCTCCCAGCTCTTACCTTCCAGACTTGCAGGTATTGGATGGAGATTGGCCTTACTGATTTAGCAATCAGGCAACATCATCATTCAAGATGCCAGACTGCCCACCACTACACGCACCATACCGCACTACACGCACCATACCGATACCTGTTTGGAATGAACATTGAAATAATAATTTCCCACCATCAATTTTTAGACGAAATTAGAAAAATTTATTTACACACTTTAAATGAATACCATATAAAGCAAACACAAAAACATCTTTACTCTTCATCTCTCCAGTATTTTGCCCTATAAAGGAAGGAACGGTGGAAATATCTGCCTAATGGATTATAATAACTATAGCACGTTTCACTAGCTATGGCCTCAAACAAATGTAATTATGTGATTAACCGTCCAACGTATTAATGCCATTTTTTGCATACGATGTTATATTGGGTTAGACTCAACAAATATATACTTTATATCTGTGCATCTTGTCTAGTTCCCATAAACGGATGAAATCCTTTGATCTTTGTCGGCATACTAATTATTGTGTATCGAGAAAAGAAATTTTACCACTTCAGTCACAGATTCTGTGAATTGATTAGGCATAGGCGTGTCTACTATTACAATAATGTGGTCATCACGTTTGCACATGAATACCTGTTGAAGATGATTTCTTAAATGATCTGCATGCGAGATACTCGTGACATTGTTTGTCATTGACATTTAATGCGCTACCAAACTGGCCCTTCATTGATCTAATTTTTTCAATAGGTATCACCTCTTTGCGGTTCATAAATATCATAATGGAACGTTGCTCCTCTAATGTGCTTGTAAATAACGGTAAGAACATCTTTAAAGAAATCAAACTTCATCCGAATCATAATCAGATGTCTCTGAAAAATTGATAATCAATCTCGGTTGAATGAAGGACAAACCATCATTCTTCCAATATTCCTCTTCCTCTTGTAACACATGGTTCTCACATTTCTTCCAATAATCCCTGGCTATATTGGAGATAGCGGCTTTTGTATGATAATCCCTTTTATTTGTGGATTTTGAAACAAATATGAGTTCAGTATTATTTAGAAGCCCATGATGGCTGCTTCCTGCATGTGCAATTATTAGGCGCTGTCCTTTGCTGCTTGGTACTAGTCTCTTAGTTGTCCAATCAGATGATTGCCATTCTCGTTCATTACTGCGGTGCGCATTGATCCAAGTTTAATCTAAATACACAAAATCATAACAATCTCTTCTCATTTCTCTGACCTCGCGTAAATATTTGCTTCTCATTGCAACTATATGAGGCTTCTCACAAATAAAGTTTCTACCACCAACATATTTTCTAAAAGTGAATCCCAAACTCCTAATAGTCCTCCATAGTGTAGATTTGGAAATATCAATGTCATTATTCTTTCTTAACCAAATTTTCAATTTCCTTAAAGTCACTGCCTCATTATTGTGAAACATATTGCAAATTTCTCTGCGGATCAATTCTTTGTCAAAATTATCCACCACTCTTGGCCTAATTTTCGTGTGTAAAACACTGGAATTAGACATTTCAGATCTCACTATCCAGCGGTGCAATGATCGTTTGCTTATCCCAAAGGCATGAATAGTCCTCTTTTGTGGGTTTGAAATAGAATGATACAGTTTTCCTCGAGTAGCTTCATTGCAGAAATACTTAAAAATCCTATTTGTGATTTGCTGTAATGTCATAAAATGTACTCGCAGACTCATTTTTCCTACTTAACCACACATTTTTTTTGTAGACACGCCACTGATTGACAATGTGTGAGTAACACCGGATATAAACTGTTTTATGTTCAAGAAGTGCAATTTCACGCCAAAATCATGCCAATTGTTTGATAAACCAATCATGTGCAAATGAGGTCGTATAATTTACTGTAGACATTTCAAAATGTGTGTGTGTGATGTGTGTTGGCAAGTTGACTTTTGATATTATATCGCAAAGAAACGAAAATTGAAACCAATGGCTGCATTTTAATGAAAAATTTTAATTCATAGGGTCTATACCATTTCAAATTCACACACAAAATTTTACTTATATGCGTTATATATTCGTTCAGATATAGCATTTTGAAGTTGGGCAAAGCTAGTGAAACGTGCTATACAACGCAGAGCGATATACCTATTTATTTTTTTTTTAAGGCAAGAATTACTGTACAGTGCTTCGTGAACCTGTCCAGTGTTCCCTACCTGATGGTAGCATGCACTGGACAGTGCGTGTTGCCGGTTAAGTGCTTCCTGCCTCCTACACCGGTTCCTGCGACCCAATTTTTCGGTCACAACCCATAACGAAAACCACTGAACTAGATATATCACTCAAATGATGGTGCACGAGATCATTCAGATGACTCAAGCTGGATAGCGATAAGAGAGAAATGATTCGCAGATGGGTTTTTGTTTTTTAAATAATTTTTTGAAAGGCGAAATTAAAGCTATAGATACACATGGTAAAACGACAAGAAGGAAGAGGATGAGTGTGGGCACGGGGGGGGGGGGGGGCAGAAAGGTACAACACTTTTCCCAGAGGCACGCGGAGTAAGCCTGGCTGATGCTTTAACGAAATAAGGCTTTAACGGTTAAGGAGGACGGGATATTCTGTATCCACCAATCGCATCGTATCAATGAATGGTGTTGTATCAATGTATCATGTTTTATCAGATTATCATGTTGTATTAATGAATCGTGTGGTATCGACTAAGCGCGTTGTAATAATGAATCGGGATGTATTGATGAATCGCGTTGACACAATCGGTCGCGCTGTAATAATGAACTGGATTGTATAAATACCACACGAAAATAAGAATCTTCAACTCAAATGTGAAGTTAGTCCTATTGTATGGCTCTGAGACACGGAGAACAACAAAACAACAACCAAAAAGTTACAGACTTTCATAAATGGGTGCTTGCGTAGAATAGAAGGATTAAAATGGTATGACAAGGTTACCAACGTGGAACTGATGACAAGAACTAGACAAGTGCCAGTGGAACAAGAGATGAGAAGATGATGGCGATGGATAGGACACACGTTGAGGAAACCTGTTGATAGCATTACAAGGCAGTCCTTGTTCTGGAACCCCCAGAGCAAGAGAGGCAGAGGTAGACCAAGAAGCACATGGAGAAGAGAGCTGGAAACGGAGGTGAAAATGATGAGAATGTGGAAAGAACTTGAGATGATGGCACGTGACTGGAGGACTTGGCATGTGTTTGTTGAAGGCCTATGCTCCTTTGGGAGTGGAGGGTTATGAATGAATGAATGTATGAATGCATCGCATTCACTTCAGACCTCAAAACTCTGTCCAAATAGAGTAAATCATAAGTGTCTACCTGTGTGAATGTGTGTGTCCTCCCTTCTCCCAAATCAGCAGTCTCTAACACCTGTCAGGTTGTTAACAACGGGAAAGAGGGTGGGAAAGACTGGGGTGTCTTGGATGACACCCTATTCACTATTCATCTGTCATCATTATAATGCATTTACGAGAATATCATCAGACCCTAA
Source organism: Oreohelix idahoensis (assembly GCA_024509875.1). NCBI lineage: Eukaryota > Metazoa > Mollusca > Gastropoda > Stylommatophora > Oreohelicidae > Oreohelix > Oreohelix idahoensis. The sequence goes on from JAMPIV010000777.1 coordinate 156,964, forward strand.
CTTCCCCACCATCCCCTCACCAATCCTTATTTATAAATGCCTGTTCTTGTTATATACTGTTCTGCTATACTGTGTTGTTCTCTATGCCTGTTGATTCTCAACACCTGTTCCACAAGTAAGGGAGAACTACATGCGTACAAATAATCTAATATTGGAATTCTCTGTTGTTCACACTTCTTACATTTCAGCGGGAAATACTGGGAAAGGACATTTTGGAACCTCTATATTCAAACAAAATATTACCAGCTCAGCAGACGAGAACACGTGGTAATTTTTAGACTCCGCACGAGCTACAACAGACTGGGATATACCATGGGGATTCAACAAGCTCAAGATAAGAGCAACCTATGAGTGTAAATGTGGCGCTCATAAAATGACTGCTGAACATCTGCTTCAAAGATGCCCGACGTAAGAGGAACAAAGAAAGCGCATATGGCCGTCACAAGTACCGTTCCTGGACAAAGTCACTGGAGATACAAATAGTCTCAAGCTTACCTCTGCTTTCTTTGAAAATATTCAGGTAGAAATCTGAGAGTGTACGAAGAAGAAGAGAATTATTAAACATTATGGTACCACTACCTTGTTCTGTGTGATCAATACCCACAATCCATTAGTGATCGATTTCTTTGTCGACCGATCTAATCGTCTCTCCTTTTGACGTTTCATTTTTTTGTTTTGTTTTAATCAGCAAAAAGGTTTCATGGCTATTAATTAAGGTAGCATTACAGCTTCTCCGCCATTATTCTTGTCACTCTTTTGACATGGATGCTCCGATACAGGGTTTTCCCGATGAAGAGCTCGAGGAGATGCGCATAAAGGATGATTCCTGATGCGCATAATGGATGATTCCTGATGCGCATATTGGATCATTCCTAACGCACATTCATTCGTTACCCTTTAGCTCCCCAAGGAGCATAAACCTTCAACAAACGCATGCCAAATCATCTTGTCCAGTGCTATTGGGTCAATGTTTTTCCATGTCTTGCTCACCATTTATATTTCTATCTCCACTTATCTTCTGCACCTGTTTACTGTCTTCTGACATTTGTTTCATCTTGTGACGGTATTGCCTCCCCTGCTTTGCAGTACTGGTCCAACAGTGGCCAAAACTCAAGAGTATTTACTATGGGCCTTCAAAGGTGTCTACCTTCGCACAAGATTACTCTTGGCAAAGATGTGGATAGAAGGGTAATGACACTTCTATCACAAAGGGAGTCTTCACAAGATATTCAGATTTAGCAATAACAATTCTGCTTTAGCTGAGCACATTAATTCTAGAATCTGTCTACCATTTTTGTGAAGAATTAAGCAATGATTAATTTTAGCTCGTTAAGCCCCCACCTATGATTTACTCTGTGGAATTCTTATTATTCTGGTATAGCTCTGTTTAGAATGTGTGTAGTAAATTGACAGACAAACATGCATTACATTTAAAAGGATTAAATCGAAGTTAAATTTGTAAAATTACAAATAAACAAAATTTACTAATCACTTAAGTGTAAACAGTTTGAAAATAATTGAATAGTTTAGAAGAAAAGTTTCTTTACTGATTGGTAATAGAGATGATGAAAAAAAGTTCACTTTGGCAGCGTATATTTTTCACTTAGCTGCCAATAGTAGTTTCTGCTTCCGCTGATGCGTTCTTTTTCAACTGCTCTAGCTCGTCGCTGGTCAAGGTTGTAGGGTGTAGCTCGTTTCCCAGAAATGCCAGGAAGAGTCTACAAAGTTGGTCCTCCGTCTTAAAGCTTAGGCCACTGTTCACTTCTTGTTCCAGAGATAGTACTTTTTGCTGGTACCACCAATAACTATGGTAAAGAATAGAACGAAAGGCTCTCCTGAGTATTGCGTTTTCCAACCCATGGTTATGGGTTCCTATCTTCCCATTTCACCATCCCATTTAACTCAGCATTTACCCTCGATGAGCATTAAATTTAATCCCTCTGGATAAAACTTTCTTTACATTTAAATTGAATAGCTTTTATAGTTACTTTACATTTAAATGAAAAGGTTAATAGTACAGATAGAGTCTGTTTACATATACATCTCCACTGATTGAAAAGTGTTCACAATATAAATTGAATATGTTTTCATTTATGTTTACACTGATTTGAAAAGTTTGAAACTTCCATTAACTTTTAAGTGAATATTTTCACATAGACATTTACACTGGTTTGAAATTAAGTATTATACTTAGAATGCAAATCATTTCTTTTATCTTTTCCTCCCTGCTCCACATGGAACCTGGGACTACTTTATGCTTTTAGTTCTCTTTAAGAAACTAGCAATAAAGCAATCACCAGCCCGTGCAATGGTGGTTCATGAATCATCATTCTATACGCTGAGGTTGCCAGCTTCAATTGACTAGGACATCCACTAGCGATTTTCACATATTAAAATTCACATGGCAATATACATATATATGTTAGTTCACATGTTAGTAATGAGAAATATAAAATGACAACTTACGCCAATCCTGACTCACAGACTCTTTGCTCAGATGAATAAAAGAGACTTGAATCGGCCTCTTACATGCGTCTGGGGTGTCGTTAATTTAATACGTTCCCTCTCTGACTTTGTGTGTTTCCTTCAGTTTCTTCAGACAGCTGCTTTCCTTATTAAAATGATAGAGATTTCATGGCCTGTTTTTGTTAAGTCCTGATAAAAACTCAAATAAAACGTGTCCGGTCTGATAAAATGGAATTCTGAATTCTAGGCTTCACTCTGGCAAAGTCTGGTGTCTTGGCAAGCGATCTTCACAGCAGTTTTGACTGACTGAAGCGTCAAGTTATATTCACTGCCTCCCCACGTATTCGTTGTTATGAAGCTCAGATGATCAGCCAATCTGATTTGAACATTTTGCATGACTCATCTAGTGCAAAATTTCAAACATTACTTTTCTGAAAATGGGCTGTAAACATCCGATTGACGGTCAGGCGAGCTCACAGACATATCGGTAACCTCACACGACAATGTGTGTAAGATGTAACAAATTATTACTTTCGCTAAAGTAATGTCTTATCTGTTGCTTGAGCACACACAAAATCTGTCTCTTTACAACCTTGGCGGAGATGCACCCGTGCCGTTTGAGTGATTATGCAGATTGCGCTGGGCGATGTACCTGTTAATCTGTGTCCTGAAATCGGCGGCGCCTGCGATTAACCAACTTGGTTGTCGATAATGTTCTCTCAGCCGCTCCTGCAAATGTTTAGTATTATCATCCACAATGAGTGTCAGATAAACAGATAAGACATAATATACTGAAAGTAGCGAAAGAATGTAGATACAAAATATCTGCTACTTAGCAGAGAATGAAAGAAAGAAAGTGTAACAAATAGAAAGCGCGCAATAACATCAGTACCGAAAATGTAACTGATTACTGCCATAATGAACCAGAGATTAGGCAGAAGAAGGGGTCGCCGCAATCCATTATGTGACACATGTACTTCCAGTGGATCCGAGTGTGGATATACACAATTTATATTATAGAAGAGAACTGGAGAAGTGAAAATGATGAGGAAGACACGGAAAGAATGTGAGCTGATGGCACGTGACAAAAGAATTTGGCACGTGTTGGTCAAAGGCCTTTGCTCCTTGAGGAGCTAAAGGTTATAGACTGATTGATTGAAATGTCCAAACAAGGAGTAATAATTGACATTTGACTAATACGTTTTTTTTTAAATTTCCAGAAAATAGTATTATTAATATTCAGAAATAATTAATTCAATAATTAATAGAATGTCCTGAAATTTACATTTTTTTTTTTTAAATAAAATAAAAAATGACCAATAGACTAATAAATAAATATTATAATGTGATGGGGCCGTAAAGACACCCCGGAGGCCCCCTTCATGTTCATGGCATATTTATCGCCCATATATTTTCGATGTGCGCGCAGCCCACGTAACTGTCAGCCCACGTGACGGAGCGAGCAAGCATCGCTGGGATATGAAAAGTCTGACGAAGTAGAAGATATATTACTAGGCCACAATAAAGCCTAAAAATTAGTTGTGGTGTATAATTGTGTGTTATATTTGATAGTTGTGAGTTATATTTGATAGTGTGGTGTATATTTGTGTTTTCGTGCCTAATAAAGCAATAAAGGCGAGTGTTATTTGCATGCCGCAATTAATACGCGCAGCGCACTAAGTTGAGTGATTAGGACAAAGAAACCAGAGCACGTGAGCTATAATTGTTAGCGTATTTTGTAGAAATTAGCATTAGTATTCTGTAATTCTGAAGTTATATTCAGCGTGAGTCTGTTCTAATGTTTAAGGAAATAGATATTTCTAAAGGAGATTTCTTCCAGGACATTATGATTTAGTCTTGAAATGATAGATGAATGAAAATAATGTGTGGATAGGTTTTATTAGGCACGCTAAGCCCAAATCACATATGTGAGAGTTTAAGAGCGATTATTTCATTAGTCAGAAAGGCAAATATAGTAGGGAACTATTTCATACATGGAACTGGACTGAGATGTTATCTGGGACTGTAATTTAGATAGTATTAACTAGTTGGGAAGATGGCAGCCGGGGGGCCACGTGCTGATGACTGCATAAATAAGGCGCCAGCAAGTCTGCATAACACGCTTAGTTACCGCGCGTGATAAGCCTACAATGTTACATGGAAGAGATAGTTTTCGTGTTAAGTCTCCTTTAGGTGATGAATTTAGTTCTAGTTGTAAAGTCAAGAATAATTATATTTTATTCTTTGATGCGATGGTAATTGAGTGTATTTCACGATTATTGATTATTCCACTGTATATCTTTAGTGGGTTACTTTGAGTGAGGTGAGGATAGTCATTTAGATTTCTGAAGAGCGCAAAGCCACTCCTTTGTGCGTAAGGCACTTTGAGACAGAGGTGTTTCTTTGTTTGCTCCTAGCGGAGCATGGAAACACCAATGCGGCTGGTGTCCATTACAGGCCCACAAGAAGCATTGTTATGCTATTGCAGTGGTTGTTTCAGTAACGATGTGTTTCATGTGATGAGTTCCCAATCTCATCAGGGGTCATATACGACACGCTTGTAGCCAGGCGCACCAGTCGTCACTTACGACATGTTCAGAGTGCAGGATCGAATATTGATGTGGATCGGTTGAGAGGTAGTAGCTTATTCTCATTAATGAGAGTATTGGTTGTACATATTGTTTAATTCTATTTGATACATATTTTATTATTATTTAATTATGGTTATGTGTAGAAGGGTTGGTGAGAGCACGTGGGCTCACTTGGAGATATATATTTCTCTTCTCCGCTCCTGAGGGAGCATGGGGCCACCAGTGTGGTTTGCCTCCGCATGAAGCATTCATATGCTCGTGCAGTAGTGGTTTCGGTAGCAATCTGTGTTACACGGTGAGATTGCCAGCCTCATGCACAACACCATACTAGTATCGCTAGACGACATGCATGTGTGTGTGCATGATAGTTGAATATTCAGTTTCACGCAGTGTGGAAGGACAGTTTGACAGGTGAGAGCATGGTGTTTCTGATTATTTAACTATGATTTTAACTAGTTGTTGCTTTGTTTGCTTCTTCAGATTAGCAATCGAGCACTGGCTGGGTGTTTGGTGTTTTTTTGTTGTTGGTTTTTTTGTCTAATGTTTGCTTCAGTGTGCTCTATGTCACTGAATGGGTTGTAAAAATAAATACAGCCCCTGCCTTAAGAATCAAGAGTTTTATTGTTGATCGGGTCGGTTGCGAGTGTGCGAGAAAGTGATCACATATCACAATAGCATCATCATCATCTCGCCCACCCTATCACAATACACATAAAGGTATGTTTCAGGCACACGTGAGAAATAACATAAGTAGACAACTAGACAAAAGAAAAACAACAGACGTGAGTGGCTTACTGGAGAATCGAACTTCCGAACGGCGCCACCGCCTAGCTACGGAGGCGAATCACACTATCCTCCTGCCAACTACTTAGTCGTTCCCCTTCTACCGTGAGGTGTAGAGGTTTGGAAGAGAGAGCGCCAGACTATCCTATCGGCTGTCTTCCTCCTGGCCTGGTTCCATTCCAGTCCTCGGTCCTTCAAAGATTGTCTAATGTTGTCCTCCCAGCAGACTCTGGGTCGTCATGGGGGTCTGGATCCCTGGCTTTTTGTTTCCCATGCTTGTCGTGGTAGCCGATCTTCTCTCATTCTGCAGACATGGCCAAACCATCTTAGTTGGGACTGTTCTACTTGGGTCTGCAGGGGGTGGGATTTTAGGCCTTGACGTATCGTCTGGTTGCGGACCATGTCTCTTCTTGTTACTTCAACCACCTTCCTCAGATACCTCATTTCTGAGGTTTGGATCTGGCTTTTGTGGGTTGTAGTCATTGCCCATGCATACATATGTCAAGACTGGGACATAGGTGGAGTGGTATACAGCCATCTTCGTTTTCTTACCAACCTCTCTCTTGCTGAGGAATCCTCGATTTATGGCCTGAAAAAGTCTCCCAGCTGCTGCTATTCGAGTGGCCAACACTTCTTTGATGCCTCCCTTTCGGTCTATACCTCAATACTGTGTCTAGTAAATGATAGAAGAATGAAGCACACGGACAACTCCATCAGTGCTTCCACCTCCTCCCTTAGATCACACAAGGAGGATCTCAGCACAGTGCATGAACTCCATAGCACCGGCGAGAATCCCAATGTGTGTATATAGGAATCACACATTCTATAAATATTTTTGGGGTAGGTTTCTAATTTTTAAATATGTGCCTGGGTAGCGGTCTTATGGCCTACTCTTTACGTATTTAAAACTGCCGTGGGATTTTTAACGTGCGCAAGTTGCACATGAGACCTATTTTTTCGCCCTTATCCGAGAATGCTAAACATCCGATCTCACTACCCAGGAGACGGGGGGAGGGGGGGGGGAAGTATAACTTCATTACGGCCACTGATTCTGAAGAAAAAAAATTCCATAAATTATATTCCCTCTACTGGGAATCGAACCCGGTACCTCTGGGAATCGAGGCTGACGCCATACTCTTAGCCACTCCGACCCCTATAAATTAGTTGGATAGGTGTGATTAACTACAACTTTGAAAATAGCGAGTTATTTTTCAATCATGTGGCCGTGCGTGCTGAGTTATGTTGATCGTATTAGTGGAAATTCGTATCACTGCCCTTCAGCAGACTGGTTATGTTGATGAAGATTGTATGACTGTCAAAGCTCACAACAAAACAACAGCTCACAAACACTGATGGGACTCAAGCCGGCGAGTGACTTCACACTGACAGCAATGACTAAGAAAATTCAAAACGTTTATTTACAGTTTCCAAACATCTGTGGGATTGCGACTCATCTACCTCCTTTCATTCTATGTCTACGTCGCTGTCTATCTGCATCTAAGTGCTGTCTCTAACTTGCCTAGGTTGGTCGTAGCTGCAGAACCATTGCTGGCGATAACCGTTATTCTGTCCTTGCCCACTCTTCATATCTAAAATTGCTGTATTCAGTAGTGGATATTTCTTTTGCTACTCTGTCTTGTTCTCACTCTGATAGTAGGTACTATTATGGCGCATCTTGGAAAGATTAGCCTAAACCGCCAGGGGTGGATATTTCCGCCTATGTCTATGTTCCCTACTGACACGTTGGTAACTGTCTATAAGCTGCACTTTGGACTATACAGGTTAACGCTGTTGCTTACTTCACATACCTGTTAGACTTGTAGTCTTGAAACTTGATAACGAAATCTTGAACTGGCAACATTGTATGTCTTGACTTTATATACACAAACGTGTCTAACTTCTAGAATGGTGGGGTACGAGCGACTTGCTGGTTCGGCAAACAACTTGGTATAATAATGTAACCACAGCACCAATCATCTTCAGTGGCTTGTTCGCCAGAATGAACCATCAAATAGCGCTCGCCACTGCACAACTTTAATACTTGCAATTCTCTGCAACCTACGCTAAGCGCGTTCAAAATCTGACTAACTATATTCTTTCACCGATTTATTATTACAATTTTGTTCGAAGCTTCTCAGTTAACATCGCTCACTCCCTACTACAAAAGTCTCGTGCAACTTGTTTTGTTCCCCTTGTCAGGACTCACAAAAATCCCAAAGGGACGTAATAATAATTTCTCTCCCTTTGCTAACTAAGTCAAAATCCTGTCTCCTACTCTATTCGTAGAACTTTTAATAGCGTATGCAAATTTCTAAAACCATAACCACCGACATCTCGACAATATACTAGCCAAATCTACGACCTTTTTCTTAAGGTGCGCCCCAGTTTCTACATAGGGTACTGTGACAAGTTGAAGATTTACGATGTCCGGCACCCGTAATTAAGGGCTTGGGACAGAGCGACCGTCAAGCATTCAAACAGTGGTCATTAAATTGTGGCAGGGAAAATCGGAACACGGGACTTTTTTGTTGACGGTGTATCTATGGAACGCTGTGACACGTTGAAGTTTTACGACCAACCAAATGTGTCCGGAACCTGTAATTATGGGGACTGGGACTATGACAACGACCGCCAGCATGGAAAGTCGGAAAATAGCGGTTGAAAATAGGTTTTTTTTTTTTTCAACACTACAGTTACAAAATTTGCAATGTGTAACTTTTAGAGTACAAGAGTGGGTAAATGACTGTGCAAGGAATGAAAGTTTTTTTTTTCTTTGTTTTTTCTAAACAGCTGCTCATTGCATTTTCATTTTTATACTTATTTTCATACTATTGTCAATGTTTCAATGCAAAGGGCTTTGTAAATTTACACGGGATGTGAATAAAAATGTTAAAATAAAAAAAAATAAAAATAAAAAACCGTCGCTTGAAAAGATGGTCAGACAGATTATGCGATAAAATATGTCTCTGACCGTCTGAGACTTTCCCCATGCTATGTCCAGCATAAAGAGTAAAATCTATAAAGGGGAAAAATGAAATGCCAAATAAAAGCGAACCGAGAGAAAAATGAAGGAAAAAAAATGATACTGCCGTAGGGCTGGAGGTGTGAGAGATCACACAAAAGGACAGAGACAGATATTCCGTCACAAATATATCTACATAGTAAATGAATACTATGATTACAACAACAAAAATGTGCAATGTATATTTAGAGTACAAGAAAGAGTGTGTAAATGAGTGTGTGCAAGGAGTGAAAGGTTTTTTTTTTTGTTGTTGTTGGATACAGCTGCTCACTGTATTTTCATTTTTATACTTATATGCATGCTATTATTGTTAATGTTTTCAATGCATATGTCATTGTAAATTTCCAAGGAATGTGAATTAAAAAAAAAAAAAAGTGGAACACGAAACATTTTTTGACGGCGTAACTGCCTTACATAAATTAGAATGTATCTGTCAGGAAATAAAATAATACCGTAGTGCATGCAAAAAAAAAAAAAAAAATTAGTGGAACACGAAACTTTTTTTGACGGCGTAACTGCCTTACATAAATTTTTATATAAATAAGGATGTATCTGTCACGAAATAAAATAATACCGTAGTGCATGCAAAAAAAAAAAAAAAAAATTTATCAAATCTAATAGTTTTCTATTTAATAATTTTCTAAACCAGATTTTCCCACTCGACCTTATATCTTTATATTAGACCTCAACCTCACGATTACAATCAACTGTAGAATGTTACTCACTTTTATTAACCTGATGTTTTTTGTAAATGAGTGTGTGCGAGGAAGTGAACGTTTTTTTTTCTTTCTCTCTTTCCTTCTATACATCTGTTCATTGTGTAATTGTCTTTTCACTGAAATTTCTTTATGAAAATATGTAAAATGAACATGTTTTGTAAACTCAAATGGAATGCGAATAAAGATTGGAAAAAAAAATGATGTTTCCGCTGCGTGGGTGAGCGCTTGCAGGGCTGTAAACATTTTTATTACAACCATTAATGCTGCTGTTGCCGCTGCTGTAATGCAGCTGATGGTGTTGCCTAGGACTGATCTTTTTAACGGCAGCCGCTGACATGATTGTCACAGCAAAATGTTTGCTAATATCGAAGGTATAGAACACTATCTCACTCCGAAACAAAGAAAGATGATTCCTAATGTCGAACGTATAAAACACTGCCTCCCTCCAATGTATATATACAACGGAGGGTGTCTCCTACTGCCGAACGTATGTAACACTGCCTCCCTTCAATGATATATACAAAGGAAGATGTCTCCTAATATCGAATGTTTAAAACACTGCCTCCCGACGATTGACAGATATCAAGGAAGATGTATCCTAATGTTGAACAACACTGCGTCCCTTCGACGGATAGATACAAAGGAAGATGTCTCCTAATGTCGAACGCATAGAACACTGCCTTCCGCCAATAACATAATTTGCCTTCATATGTGGCCATTCAACTTCACCATAAGAATGCACACTTGTCAACCTGTCTACTACCATCGTAGGAAGCAAAAATTTAAAAACGCACTTTTTCCTTCGATATGTAAATGCTTTTACACCAAAACATGTTCAGCGGGTCAGTCTATCTGAATCCAGCGAAATCATGGGAATAAGACTTTATCCAGTATAACATCATGCTGTACGCACACACAAGCTAAGAAGATCCTAATCGTCATTAGAAACTCACAAAGACAAGAGCAAACCCATTATTCACGACAATTCGAACTAACGAAACCTGCACAAACCAACGCATACCACCACGAAAGATCCAGTAGCACAAGAAAACAAACAGTGGCCGCCACAAATAATCCGAATGTGCAAATGGAAAACATGACGTGCCAATCTTTTGGCAAACAACGGGAACATAACGAACGCTAAGGATGAAAGATGTGAGAGAGGAGGGTGAACATATAGAGAGCTAAGGATGAAAAATGTGAGACAGAAGGGTGAACATAACGAACGCTAAAGATGAAACATGTAAGAGAGAAGGGTGAATATAAAGAGCGCTAAGGGTGAAACATGTGAGACAGAGGGGTGAACATAACAAACGCTAAGGATGAAACGCGTGAGAGAGAATGGTGAACACAAAGAGCGCTTAGGATGAAAAGTGTGAGAGATAAGGGTGAACATAACAAACGCTAAGGATGAAACATGTGATAGAGAAGGGTGAACATAAAGAGCGCTTAAGAATGTGAGACAGAAGGATGAACATAACGAGCGCTAAGGGTGAAATATGTGAGAGAGAAGGGTGAACATAAAGAGCGCTAAGGGTGAAACATGTGAGAGAAGGGTGAACATAAAGAGCGCTAAGGATGAAACATGTGAATGAGAAGGGTAAACATAATGAACACTAAGGGTGAAACATGTGAGAGTGTGAGAGAGAAGAGTGAACATAACGAATGCTAAGAATGAAACATGTGAGAGAGACAGAAGGGTAAACATAACGAACACTAAGGGTGAAACATGTGAGAGTGTGAGAGAGAAGAGTGAACATAACGAATGCTAAGAATGAAACATGTGAGAGAGACAGAAGGGTGAACATAACGAACGCTAAGGATGAAACGTGAGAGACAGGATGGTGAACACAACGAATGCTAAGGATGAATTACGTGAGAGATATAAGGGTGATCACAACGAATGCTAAGGGTAAAAAATGTGAGAGATACAGAATTCTGAACACAACGAACGTTAAGGGTGAAACAAGTGAAAGAGACAGAAGGGTGAACATAACGAACGCTAAAGATGAAAGATGTGAGAGAGAAGGGTGAACATAACGAACGCTAAAGATGAATTATGTGAGAGAGAAAGGAGAACATAACAAACGCTAAAGATGAAAGATGTGAGAGAGAAAGGAGAACATAACGTACGCTAAAGATGTGAGAGAGAAAGGAGAATATAACGTACGCTAAAGATGAATTATGTGAGAGAGAAAGGAGAACATAACAAACGCTAAAGATGAAAGATGTGAGAGAGAAAGGAGAACATAACGTACGCTAACGATGAATTATGTGAGAGAGAAAGGAGAACATAACGAACGCTAAAGATGAATTATGTGAGAGAGAAAGGAGAACATAACAAACGCTAAAGATGAAAGATGTGAGAGAGAAAGGAGAACATAACGTACGCTAAAGATGAATTATGTGAGAGAGAAAGGAGAACATAACGAACGCTAAAGATGAAAGATGTGAGAGAGAAGGGTGAACATTGTGACGGAATTGTTGTCCTTTTACTCCCCTTCTTTCCCTCCTACTTTCTCCATTTTTTTCTTCATTTTACGCACATAAACCTGCCTCATCGCCTGTCATGAAACGAGTGTGTAACCCCACTTCTTAGTTAATACACTATGTCGGGATACAAATATGCCCCAGCCAATCAACAAGCAACGTTCACCAGTGTCTGAGCCAGAATAAATTACACGAAGTATACGCCAGGATAAAAAAACTTAAGCCCTGTTTTTCGGATGTCGGTTGCGGCCATCTTGTCACCCAATATGGCGGAAAAAAACAGAATAAAATTAGGCATAAGCCTTGTTTTTTCGGGACTCGTCTCGGTCACGGATGGTACGACGGATTGTACTAAACTGCATGTAACCAATCAGCTTGCCACGCCGAGAACCAACCAAAAGCTTTCATAAGCAGTAAAAGCTTTCCATCTACCTATTTATACGGAAGAGTTTAAAACTCACACACACTCAAACACGAGGCCAGCACGACCTACTGGGACAAGAGAAAGCTGTCAACCTTTGATTTATTGCTTAACTGCGTGATCGGGAACTCTTGCTTCACTAAAGTCACTGGACTGTTTAAATCTTGGAGGGTAAATATATTTACTATAAACTTGTAGGAAAATAGACCTACAGCAGATATATAATGTTGGTATTTGTTGTGTGTCATTTATACTACCTACACCTGTATATATTTTTAATATAAATTGTTTCACTATGAATGTTTCAGGTTACTGATTGTATCTTGGGGAATTAGGTATAATGATTGTATTTCCTGATATGATTGATGAAGACGAAAACCAACTGAAATATAACCAAAACAGTCCTTGTTAGGACTCAATCTATTGTCTCACATAACTTCAGTCTATTGTCTCAGATAACTCCAACCTGAAATATAACCAAAACAGTCCTTGTTAGGACTCAATCTATTGTCTCACATAACTTCAATCTATTGTCTCAGATAACTCCAACCTGAAATATAACCAAAACAGTCCTTGTTAGGACTCATATAACTTCAACCTATTGTCTCATATAACTTCAATCTATTGTCTCGTATAACTCCAATCTATTGTCTCCTATAACTCCAACCTGAAATATAACCAAACAGTCCTCCTCTCATATACTCCTATCATCAGAACACAACAATATTGTTAGGATATATGTTACCAGCCAGTATAGCACTTGTCAGAGAGGACCTGGTATATTATAGGGGGAAGGAGATGGTTGTATCACACCTAAGTGTACATATTACTGAATGTATTAATGTATTGAATACATATTATTGGATGTATTCATGTATTGAATTTATATTATTGGATGTATTCATGTATATAATTTATATTATTGGATGTATTCATGTATTTAATTTATATTATTGGATGTATCCATGTATTAATTTATCAGAAATAATGTTTTGCAAGTAGACACCTGTCTTGTCTCGCTATTGCTAACTCATACTGAGCCATGTTGTCATTCATCCTACATGCAGACACCTGAGACACGCGCTCATCTCATATACACTAGAAATAGGTGGGCGTGATGACAGAAATTAGCCCCTATTTTTACTTGTTACAGGTTGTATTTTTGTCATCAAACCTTAGATTCTACCGTGAACAGAATCTGATCATTACAAACACAAAGTTCCCCCATCGCATACATGCTTACATTAGATGTGAACCAACAAAGAATGAGAAGTCAGTGATCGACTATGCAATAGTGCGGAAGAGCTCATTCAAGTATGTCTTGGATGCTAGAGTCTGGAGGGGGCCACAGATTGGAAGTGATCACTACCTGCTGACCATCAAAAGAACAACTGAATGAGTTGCTCAGCCTAGGAACTGCCTAACATCACTGTGGCGATGTAATGCCGGAGAAGTTGTAGATGTTATAAAGACAGGAACTAGTAGATATATGTGTCAACAGTGTGAGGTCAAGCTATGTAGGACCCCGAGTCTAATAGTTGATGATGATGATGTGTTCTCAGGGAACCTATCTCTATCTCTCTCAGATCTCACACTGTGCAGTATTTTATAGTTATGATGTAGAATTTATATGGCTAGTGTCTAGGGTAATGCAGGTGAAGTGATGTGTTAATTCAACAAACACAAGTATGACACAATAATATCAAAGTAAGTAAGACTGTGCTTAAATTTAAGTAATAATATTTTTTACAATTTTATTTGTCCTGAACCTAACTTTTCTGGAACAGGACTGTCAATTCAATCAAATAAATGTGATTAAGTGCATCAATTTAATGCATAAAGTAGACATTCTGTCTATTACTAATAATGCTAACTCTAATAAGGTGTGTGTATCCCCACTATCTTATATTAACACTGGGTATTAGATGGTGGGTTGGGGTTTCTTCATCATCCCCTCTTTTACAAGTTTTTATTATTTAGTGGAATCAGTTCATGGATATGTCCTCAAGTGCCATATAACCTGGACTTAACTTAGATACAGTGAACAATGCTGAAGTGTAGATCGTCACTGAAAATCTCCAGTCTCTCCCACGTTCTGGAAATGCAGGTGGCAGGGGGCTTGTACTAGAAAGAACAGCTTCCACCTCACACACTAGTATGCTTCTCCAGTAGTTCTGGGTCTTTGGTATGATATAAAACCCTGAAAGAGAAGGTTATGGTCCCTTCTTTACAATATATTTATACTGATTCCACAAAGTAAACATGATACATTCAAAACAAAGAGAGTCAGCTCTTCACGACAACCCATTTCATCCACCTTAGTTGGTATGACAGTTTTTAACCAGTGTTTACATTCTTCTGCCCATATGGCTACAACGCCACTGTCACTTCAAACATTTATTTTCTTCCATATAATCAGGTGGGGCATACACTCTCCTTCTGGTAACCTGTAAATATTTTCTTTTCCAAGCATTCTAAGTAGGTGTTCATGTGTCATTAGAACTCTGTGACACTGTAAAGGACTGCCAGTGGCATGTAGACTTACTGTCATAATGTTTTTTATGTTAATAGTCAGATACAATTACATTTCTTATAAGACTGCTTTAGGCATGTACTGCTATGATGTCGTAAGTCTTTTCCATTGGCAATGTCGCACAACACAAACTTTTTGGGCGCCTGATCTAGGCTTGCCTCTACATATAATAAAGATATCAATAAATCATTTTTCTTACCGCAATCAATGAAATAATACACTAGTATAGATTAACTGGCGTTCAATGGGCACAACTCTTGATCGCCGCCATCCATACGCAAAGGCAATGGGTCATACAAGGCTTTGCTACTGTTCTTAATCTTACTAGGTTCAGAAATATTTCTCAAGTGGCAGCGTTCGCTTGCCCACTCTTTAGTTTTATTTCTCCCCTCTATACTAACAATACCCAATCAAAATGAGGCAAGCCAATTTGACTTGCTTCCAATATGCGTTTGAAAATGTAACACCCAAAGTTATTTTCAAAATTGAGCTGTCTCTGAGTGTGTCTGCCTGTCCATCTGAATTTCTTATTTCGACAATATCTTGGTTATTACTTGTGCGATTTTAAAGGTGAAAAGTGGTTAGTAACCGGACCACTGTCCTTTATCTAACTATTATGGTTTCATATACTTAATTATCTTCGTTTTCATCTTTGTAAATTTTTCTCTTTCTTTATTCTTACTACCAAACTTTTATCAGAGGTAAGATAATTTATTATAAAGAAAGAATATGGGGTTTTAATAAACAATATAACCTTTCAAACATCCTTTTATTTCTGTACCCTTTCTTTATTTGTGAAGAAATAATTATCTAAGTTTTTCTCTCCTTCTCAGCCCTGCACAAATTGCAGTTAGTTTCAGTTTACAAGTTAGGCGTGATTTTTTTCTTTTACTCCACCTTGTCCCTTCTCTCTTCTACAACACGGGTAACAAGTTGGTTTTTCTGCACGCTTTTCGGATTTCGTCAGAGAAAAAAAAACTAGAGACAGGAAACGCGGGCTGTGTGTGTGTTTTCTCGCGTTCTTTTACCGCTAGTTATGAAACCGGATCGATAGTCGGCGCAAAACGTCGCGAGGAAACCATTGATCGTATACTTTATAAAATTCCGTTAGCATAGAGAGTCGAACGGCTTCGGTTAGGGAGGGTTAAATATAGGCTGTCGGTATCCATTTCGCACAGTTGGAAATTGGATCTATCGACGAACATATATAGAAAATCGTAATAAAATTCTAACATGCAGAGTTTTGCGTATTGGTAGACGAAAAATCCTATCTGCAACGGGATTTACCTTTGTAAGACTAACATTTACCTTTGTAAGAGTAACCCTGCTACTTATTTCTGTTCACTTCATTGCATACAAGCTCAAAACACAAGAGATCATTAGTAGAAATTTATAAAAGAAGCATTCCTTCGTTCGTGTGTTCGAACTCCCGGGATTTAAGGTTTCACTCTTTTTACACTTGCGGCATCTGGTGATAGGTTTTTTGGGCTTTCTTGCAATTCCAGAAGACTTCTCCAGCTCAGCGGGCGCAACACTGATGGAGGTCACATCAGACCCACTAATTAGCAGGTGATACAATGCTACGAGTTGGATGGTTCTCTACACTATTAAAAGAATTGAAAGCTGATTTTAGTCTTTACTCTGGCAAGGTCTGGTTGTCTTCTTAGCGCGAGTGAATTGTCACAGTGTTCTACTCTGGCGGAAGTGTCAGGTTATATTGCCTGTTCTTATTGTCCTAAATTTCCGTGGTCGCCCCTTTTCTTTCCCTGCTATCAAGCAGATATTTTGTACTTTCAAATCATCTTACACTCCTCTCAGTGATAGTTCATCATGAACCCAAATGGGGCGGTCAGCGACCGAGCGTTGGGTTTACCTAAGGCATGCCGGGCGATAAATTACCCGTCTGTGGACAGATTACAGACACGCACTTATCAGTCGGACACACCTGAGCGGAAATGTTGTAATAGTCCGGGCAGATGTAAGAAGCTTTTTGTAAACATTGAAGACAGAGGATCGGGTGTTTTCATTCCCTATTTGGGAGACATGACCTCTGCAGTAATGCGCAGAAATTTCCAGGTTGGACCGTAGAATTGCTTCGAGCTTGATATAACTGGACCATTTATAAATTAATATTTTTGTAATAGGCCTATAGGTACAAATATATATATATCCATGCTCTCTGTTAAATCGTTTGGAGCCCGTAAATTATGGGGAAAGCTGTAATATTTTGAAATAGTAAAGAACGTTTTCCCTTGTAACATTAAGAACGCTTCGTGTGTTCAAAGAGAGGTAACTATGAAAATAACAATTTATTATTTTAACGCCCCCTAATATTAAAGTGGAAATAATTGTATAACCAATGTTGCACGGGGCATTAATTAGGCATACGTCAGTCAGCATTAATACACTCTCCATTAAAAACCCCACAGACCAACTAACGACAATAATTAGCCTTTGCTCCCCCATTTTATCGGTTTTTTGACGTCATATTTCCTTATATAAACCCATTGGTTTTTTCTCTCACCCCGATATTCTCATCAATACCTACACACAAACTTCGACAATGTCACCACATCTCCCCTCAATGTCTAGTCTTTCTGCTTATCCTACCGTGTGCCTGTGATCTTGACTGTTGAGATAACTCTTATATATATAGATTAATAAAAACGTAAAAAAATCCTTGGCAATTGTATAAATGGTGTCTACATGTTGTAAAATATATATTGTATGTATGTTGTATATATGTGTGTGTGTGTGTGTATATATATATATATATATATATATATATATATATATATATATATATATATATATATATATATATATATATATATATCATCATCATCATCAGTTGCCATCTCCACAACGGAGGTTGGCTGTAATGGATCCCCAACGTCTTCTGTCTCTTGTCTTGGTGGTACACTCTGATAGACTCTTTCCCGTCCATCTCTTGATGTTATCTTCCCACTTATAGCGCTGTCTTCCCCTTGCACGTTTGCCTTCAACTCTCCCTTCTGTTATGGTCTTCTGCAAGGTGTTATGCCTTTTTATGTGGCCAAAGTATTTTAGCTGCCGAACTTTGACCTCCCTCATTAGTTCTCTTTTCATACCTAGATTTTCTAAGACCTCCTTATTTGTTTTCATCTCTTTCCATGAGATACGCCCCATTCTTCTATACATCCACATTTCAAGAGCCTCAATTCTTTCTTCCAAATGCTTATTCATCGTCCATGTTTCCACACCATACAGAAATGCAGAATATATATAACACTTTATGATTCTCAGTTTTAATTTGTGAGATAACTGTTTGGATGTCAGTATATGTTTCATGTTGTTGAATGTAGCTTTGGCCATTCCTATTCTCTTCTTGATTTCTGTTTCACATCTGCCATCTTCTGTTATTATATGACCAAGATATACATAGCTCTTGACTTGTTCTAGGATTTTCCCATTTACGCTTATCTTTAATGTGGGTTTATCGTTTGTTTTGCTAATTATCATAGTTTTTGTTTTCTCAATATTAATGTCGAGTCCATATTCATGACTTATACTGTTCACTTGCTTCACTAGTTCTTGTAACTCCTGTTCACTTTCAGCTAACAACACGGTATCATCTGCATATCTAAGGTTGTTTATTGACCTTCCACTGATGTTCAGTCCTGGTATTTCCTGTATCTGTTTGAAAATTTTTTCGGTGTATAAATTAAATAGGCAGGGGGACAGCACACAACCTTGTCTGATACCTCTTTTTATGTCTATGTATGGTATAAATTGTATAAATGTTGTAACACCTGAATAAAGAAACATAACAACACACTGCTCAGTCATACACAACACTTAAAATACCATCACAATACAACCTAACTACTTATCTCCCCTAACCCCCACCGCCATTATTGATCTAATATTTTTCCTTATATAAAAGTCATGCGCATCCTCTGTTATCGATCGGTATATTTCCCTATATAAAAGTCACGCGCATCCTCCGGAAAAGGTGGTCGAAATGCGCCTACTATACTACTGATGTCTGACTAAACAAAGCATCGAAGAGTTAATGTTAATAGCCTGGTTTTTATTAATGTTCTTCAACTCCATTGAAAACACACATGACGAAAATTATTTTCATAACGCTGGTCAATGTCTACACAAATGTTTTTACTCAACAACTTCAAAGATGGCTACTCCATGACCGGGTCACCTGTGACAAAATAACCTCGAACGTCACATTTATCTGTGCCATCCTGTAATTCATTCTGTGTTCTTCAATTTCTTTTTCCCACCTCTGATAGTATTTGATATTTTCGATTCATTGTTTACACTCCCTTCCCTAAATTCTTGTCATGTTGGAACTTCATCGCCCATCCTTGATAATTATGGTAATCAATTACTTTCGTTCGAACCCATATTGACACCTTGGATCTGTAGAGAGTGTCGTGAAACATTCTAAATCCACATATATAAATTAAAAGGTAAATGTAAAGCCTAACACATAAATTCAATAAAAGGAAAGAGAAATGGTAAAAGTACAGTGCTGTCACAATGGCGTACAAAAAATCCCCCCTTGTTTTCTACTTCGTCTGCAAATTGTAACGTTTCACGTTGATAGTAAAGCCTACTGCATCACTACACGCTTTCTACAATAAAACGTGTACTGTATTTCTAAGAAAACCTTGAGCTAGGCACACTGCGTAATGACCTAAATTAATACTTCCATTAATTTCATTTTATACACTACGTTAACATAAACGGAAAGACAGATGAACTTAGGATAGAGAGAGGGAGGGCTGAAAGCAGGAACGCATGCAACACGAACACGCGTCTCGCGATATACAATTAATGCCACCCTCCCCCGCGCGAAAGGCCAGAGGCACTAACTTTTTTTTCAAATAGACCGTGATAAAAAACACTACAACTACGAGAGTTAGGTTTAAAAACCTGAAAAACGCTTATTAGGAAACATGACATTATACTGGTTTACGTTTGAAAGCCTGACAGTACAGCAGACACCCTAAAAGTTTGGAAGTGAGGAGGTGGTAACAGCACGACTATCCTAGAAGAAATACATATTTTGAACGCCGCCACTTAGCTCCCTTAAAACTTATATATTTGGGTTCCTTAGGACTTGCTGACAAAGAATATGTTAAGTGTTACGCAAATAGTCTAGGAATTAACAAATTATAGCCAAAAAAAAAATAGTGAGGGTGTCAGACAACACACACAAAAAAAATAATCGCACAGTGGCATGTTTTGAAACCACTATTTTACGGGAAATGGGCCACCATGTAAAATCCTATTTGATTGGATAGAAGTAAATGTAAGGCTAAACACGATTAGTCGGACTACAAATACTAATTCTTTGTTGTTAGGGGAAACGGTAGTAAGGGTACTTTTTTTTGAAAAGCTGTGTAAACATGGCCCGATTGGTTAGACCCGCCAATATAGTCAATTAAGAGCGTCAGTTCAGTGCCACATTTTAAAATAAACTTACTAAGAAACAGTGCGTTGAGAGCCAGATCATATTTTTCTAAATAAAAGTCTGGGACAGAGGCAGATCGGAATTTGTGCCATTATTCATCGCCAGTCAACGTATCTGTGTATTATTTCCATGAATTGTGGTAAGCTTGATATATTCGATATCTTTTTAATGAAAATTGAATGTAAATTGATAATTTATGTCTGTATATGTGCGTGGTTCAGTAGCAAACATGAGGCAAGGCCTAGATACTGCTCCAACCTGAACATGACGTGTCGGAGAAAAGTAAAACTGCATGGAATTGCCAAACAGTACACTGACACCTATCTTATTGACTAGATAGAACTAATGCTGGAATTGCAGAGGCGTAGTAACCATTTAGGAGGAGAATACTGGTGTAAATTGTTTCAGATGAAGCTAGCAGTTGGCCTACCGCTCTGAACTCAGTGTTTGTTATGTATTGCGTTCAGTGTGGAAATAGATTATAAATTAGTTATGAAGTAGGAGGTACCACCTTCTTGTTTCAGGGACTGTGGTCCTAGTTATTGAAGCAGCACCTGGTCTGAGTTTTGCTGAAATCCAGAGGCTGACAGCATACTCCTTGGTCCAGATAGCGACCAGTGAGGTGTCTCCAGAACACAGGAAGCAATCGAGCAGAGGAGTCTTTTCCTGCCGCCATCACGAAAGATAAGCTTCTGTGGCCAGAGTAGCTCAACATTATGTGCCCCCTCAAAAATTGACATTTTGTTAAACACAGAGGGACATTAATTGGTTCAAATGACAGGAACTGTGAACTTTTCCCAATACTATTTCCCCGATAATCAAACACTTGAAGTCATGATGAAAAACAACAACCAAGCTTGAACAAAACCAGTATTACCTCATATTACTACTGCACAAATTACACACATAGAATAATAATAATAAACTATGTCAATACAAAGTTCATATATATAAACTGTGTACATAATACTTGTAATTACATTTGATTGTGATTCCTGGTTCACTGTGTAGTTGAATCAGGATACCCATTATTGAAAGAATTAATACATATATTTTTAAACTTAAACACTTGACTCATTTAAGATAGTCTTATAGAGTGTTATATGTGTGTGAGTGTCACAGTGTTGTAAGTGTTGTGGAATAAATTAAATTGTTTATCTGTCTGTTGTTGTTGTGACTTACACTTCATCATTTTCATAACCCTAGACATTTAACGTAGTCATCACAATATTCCAGAATAATTCTGACTGAGGTATAAATGTGGTAGCAAGTAAGGTCATCTGTAATACACCACACTTATTAGATACAGATACCTTCACAGCTGATCTCAGTCAGTACACTAAGTCCCCTATAAATATTTATAACATCCCACTTTACCACATATATTGGGGTCCTGTCCGGGATTTTAATCTTTCCCTATTATAAATATTGGGGGTAATTCACTTCAGGGAATAATAAAAATTAAAAAGGTATCCTTGGGTGAAAATAAATAACGTTGAGCTCTCAGTGCCTGTGGTTGTCATTGGATATTTAGTTAGAGATTGAATTGTTTAGTTAGATATTGTTTACATTTACCTGTTAGAAAATGGCGGACCTGGCCAAATTTCGATCTGCTGCTGTGCAGACTGCGAAAGAGTTAGGAATGGACGGGCAAATTATGATTGCTTATGTCACTGCTGAATGTGACAAATATATTGAACGTGAGGAAAGAAGATTTGAGGCTGAAAGAAAGTTAGAGGCTGAAAAAGAAATTAAGAGGTTGCAGATTGAGGCTGAGGCTAAGAGGTTGCAGATTGAGGCTGACAAAGAGGCTAAAGCATTGGAGGCAGATAGGGAGATTAAGAGGCTCCATTGGAAGAGAAAAGGCAGAAAGGGAAGCCGAAGGAAGAAGATTAGCTGCAGAAAAGGGAAGACAAGAAGATTAGGCTGCAGAGAGGGAAGCAGAAAAGGAGGAGAAAAGATTACAAAGGGAACATGAGTTACGACTAAGGGAGTTTGAGTTTCAAGGCCATGCTCCTGAAAATGGTGCCAGTCCCTTTACCTCCGATGCTACTGCTAGTCAGGGAGCCTCAACCTCAGCTATGAATTTTCATTTAGATCATTTTGTTGAGAAAGACGATGATATTGAGAGCTATCTAAATAGATATGAACTATTAGCTACCACGTATGGGTTAGAGAGAGAAAGGTGGAGCTTAAAGTTATCTCAAGGGCTTCGTGGGGCAGCTTATGAAGTTTTTGCCAAAATGAGCAGAGGTGATCAAGAAAATTATGACATGCTAAAGCAGGCTCTTTTGTTAAGATATGAAAAGAACGCAGAATTTTATAGGAAAAAATTTAGGAATGCTAAACTACTGTCAGGTGAAACCTATCACCAGTTCTCTGCACGGTTAGAGACATACTTGGAGAAATGGACTTCTCTGGGGAAAACCCAAGATCTTAAGGAAATGGTCCTTATAGAACAATTAAGAGAGTCCATGGCTCCAGACCTGAGAAAGTTTCTCATGGAACAAGGTGCAGAGAGGCTGGGTGAGTTACTAAATGTTGCTGAAAGGTATCAAGCAGCTCAGGCAGAGGTATCAGGTAATAAAAAGAAACAGGTAGAAAATTTTAAGGCACCACAGAACTTTAATAAATTTGATCCTAGAGATCAAAACAAAGGTAAGCACCAGTTTGATAGGCCACGGTATGACAATAAAAATAAAACCCCACAATTCGATGAAAGGAAATATGATGAAAGAAAATCTTTCAACCAAGGAAGGAGGTGGTGTAAAAATTGTAAGATGAACAATCATGACACTGACCATTGTAGAAGGAAACCTGTGTATATGGCCACCCTTCAGGTCAGGTCGACCTCAAGACAGGAGGAGGATATTCTGATAGATACCACTCCAGAAGAGATGAGGAAGGCACAGGCTGGGGATAAGACCCTCAAGCCTTGTTTCAGGAAATTGTCAACTTGTCATACAACTCCAGGCAAGGGAGATTTTTACATGAAAAACAAGTTGATTTACAGGAAGGCCGGAACTAGATCCAATGGTCACGGACAGTTGGTTCTTCCAAAGGCATATAGGGCAGACTTAATAAGGAGCCTACATGTGAAACAAGATGGGGACCATGAGAAAATTGGTACCATCATCCAAAAGGTGGCTCACAATTATTATTGGCCCAAGGCAAGGTGGGACATTGAGAATTTTGTAGAAAGGTGTAGCATAGCACATGAGGGAACACCCACAAGTGGGAACATTGATCAGGACCTGGACACGCCACGGGGCAAACTTAGGCCTGACAATAGAAAGAAAAATAAATTTGATAAAGTGGACCAAATGGAATGGGAAGCCCCTTTTCACGGACAAGCTTCAATTAACTGTTTTACAATGGCCACTATGCAGAGAGTGCAAAAAGATGTCTTACCCCAGGATAAGCCGAAAATCCCTCAATCGGACTTAAACAAACTGGAGGAAGAGGATGTAGAGAGGAAATCTCTCATCAAGAATTCTAAGTGGGGAGAAAGCCCCAAGAAAAGAATTGGTAGCGGTCGTTTTGTGCATGATAATTCTGGGAAGAAAAATCATCACTATAGCGCTTCGAGTGGAAGAGACCATACCGGTGCATGGACAAATAGGTCCACAAAATTAAAGGTCCATATGTAACGCTGTTAAGAACGTGGACTGATGAAAAGGCAGAGGAAAATATTACATCCTCATACCAATATGTGAATGAGCTGACCACTCGTTTAAAAACTGGCTGGAAACTTGCCAATGAAAATTTGAGACAAGCCAGGAAGAAACATGCTGCCTATTTCAACAGGAAGGCTAAAGACAGAGATTTGGCTGTGGGAGAGAAGGTACTGCTTCTTCTCCCCGGTAGTCAAAATAAGTTACAAATTGGATGGCAAGGTCCATATACAGTTCTAGAGAAGGTGTCTAGAACCAATTATAAGATAGATAAGAAGGGGAAAGAAAAAATCTATCATGTGAATCTCCTGAAGAAATATTTGGAAAGAGAACATCAGGAAGAGACACACTTGTTGACCTTGTCCATTGCCATGGAGATGAAAAAGGAACCACTTTCATCATTTGAATATCCATTACACCCCTGTGAGACAGCGGCACAGGTGAAAATCAGTACACATTTAACGAAAAATCAGAAAGAGAGAGTGCAACAGGTTCTAGATAATCATACAGAGGTGTTAACGGACAGACCGGGGCATACAAACTTATTGGAATATGATATGAAACTGATAGACCCCACACCTGTCTGTATGAAACCCTATTCGATTCCTTTTGCTAAGGAGAAAGCTTTGAAGGAAGAGATAGACTATTTGTTGAAGGAAGGAATTATTTCACACAGTGAATCTTCGTATAGTTCCAGTGTTGTACTCTTAAGGAAACCCTCTGGAGAACATAGACTCTGTATAGATTACAGGAGACTGAATGCTATTACAGAAGGACAGGTGGATCCATTGCCGGATACAAATCAGTTGTTTGCCAGGCTAAATAAAGCTAAATATTTCTCAAAAGTGGATCTGAGTAAAGGATACTATCAGATTCCAGTAAAGCCTGAGGTTAGACCATACCTAGCTTTTAGTACCTCAGAGGGACACTATGAGTTTAACAGATTGCCATTTGGATTGAAGAATGCGCCTAGTGCCTTCTCTAGAATGATGAGAAAATTATTGGACCCTCTGAATAATCCATGCATCACAAATTTCATGGATGATATCCTTATAGCAACAGAAACATTTGAGGAACACATTGACTCTCTGAATATGCTGTTTAATCGACTTAGAGAAGCGAATTTAACAGCCCGACCAACCAAATGTTGCGTTGGATGTAAAGAATTAGAATTCTTGGGACACACAGTCCATCAGGGAAACATGACCCCTGACCCCAAGAATTTAGAGAAACTAAAGAAAGCCCCGAGACCACAAACCAAGAAAGACGTGAGATCCTTTGTCTCATTATGTGGTTTCTACCAAAAGTATATCAAAAACTTTAATTCCATATGTGCACCGTTAACTGATTTGACCCGTAAAGGAAATCCAGATCGAATTACATGGACACCACAATGTGAATTAGCTTACCAGGAATTGAAGGAAAAGCTCACAAGCAAACCTATTTTGAAATTACCTGACTTAAGTCAAGAATTCATTGTAAGGACGGATGCCAGTAATATTGGGTTAGGTGCGACTCTGCTACAGAAATCAGATGCATTGGATGGGGAATTAAGCCCAGTGGCATATGCTAGCAGAAAGTTGAAAAAAGCTGAAACCAACTACTCAACTAGCGAAAAAGAATGTCTTGCAGTAATATGGGCGATAAAGAAATTCAATATTTATCTGTATGGGAAGGCATTTAAGTTGCAAACGGATCACAAACCCTTGTCGTTTCTAGCGCAGGCTAGACATGAAAATTCTAGATTACTCCGTTGGTCATTACTGATGCAGCCATTTGAGTTTAGCATAGAGTATATATCTGGAAAAACAAATCTGGGAGCGGATTTTTTAAGCCGCCATCCGTGTGATGATAATCACCGTAAGCCCCAGAACTAATAATAAATTTCTCTATGTGTATATAGAATTATAGACTGACATATAACGTCTGTTTTAAGAGGGGAGAATTTGTCGTGAAACATTCTAAATCCACATATATAAATTAAAAGGTAAATGTAAAGCCTAACACATAAATTCAATAAAAGGAAAGAGAAATGGTAAAAGTACAGTGCTGTCACAATGGCGTACAAAAATCCCCTTGTTTTCTACTTCGTCTGCAAATTGTAACGTTTCACGTTGATAGTAAAGCCTACTGCATCACTACACGCTTTCTACAATAAAACGTGTACTGTATTTCTAAGAAAACCTTGAGCTAGGCACACTGCGTAATGACCTAAATTAATACTTCCATTAATTTCATTTTATACACTACGTAACATAAACGGAAAGACAGATGAACTTAGGATAGAGAGAGGGCGGGCTGAAAGCAGGAACGCATGCAACACAAACACGCGTCTCGCGATATACAATTAATGCCACCCTCCCCGCGCGAAAGGCCAGAGGCACTAACTTTTTTTTTTTCAAATAGACCGTGATAAAAAAAACACTACAACTACGAGAGTTAGGTTTAAAAACCTGAAAAACGCTTATTAGGAAACATGACATTATACTGGTTTACGTTTGAAAGCCTGACAGTACAGCAGACACCCTAAAAGTTTGGAAGTGAGGAGGTGGTAACAGCACGACTATCCTAGAAGAAAATACATATTTTGAACGCCGCCACTTAGCTCCCTTAAAACTTATATATTTGGGTTCCTTAGGACTTGCTGACAAAGAATATATTAAGTGTTACGCAAATAGTCTAGGAATTAACAAATTATAGCCAAAAGAAAATAGTGAGGGTGTCAGACAACACAAAAAAAATAATCGCACAGTGGCATGTTTTGAAACCACTATTTTACGGGAAATGGGCCACCATGTAAAATCCTATTTGATTGGATAGAAGTAAATGTAAGGCTAAACACGATTAGTCGGACTTCAAATACTAATTCTTTGTTGTTAGGGGAAACGGTAGTAAGGGTACTTTTTTTTGAAAAGCTGTGTAAACATGGCCCGATTGGTTAGACCCGCCAATATAGTCAATTAAGAGCGT
Source organism: Oreohelix idahoensis (assembly GCA_024509875.1). Taxonomy (NCBI): domain Eukaryota; kingdom Metazoa; phylum Mollusca; class Gastropoda; order Stylommatophora; family Oreohelicidae; genus Oreohelix; species Oreohelix idahoensis. The sequence continues at coordinate 184,109 of JAMPIV010000777.1, forward strand.
CAGTTCAGTGCCACATTTTAAAATAAACTTACTAAGAAACAGTGCGTTGAGAGCCAGATCATATTTTTCTAAATAAAAGTCTGGGACAGAGGCAGATCGGAATTTGTGCCATTATTCATCGCCAGTCAACGTATCTGTGTATTATTTCCATGAATTGTGGTAAGCTTGATATATTCGATATCTTTTTAATGAAAATTGAATGTAAATTGATAATTTATGTCTGTATATGTGCGTGGTTCAGTAGCAAACATGAGGCAAGGCCTAGATACTGCTCCAACCTGAACATGACGTGTCGGAGAAAGTAAAACTGCATGGAATTGCCAAACAGTACACTGACACCTATCTTATTGACTAGATAGAACTAATGCTGGAATTGCAGAGGCGTAGTAACCATTTAGGAGGAGAATACTGGTGTAAATTGTTCCAGATGAAGCTAGCAGTTGGCCTACCGCTCTGAACTCAGTGTTTGTTGTGTATTGCGTTCAGTGTGGAAATAGATTATAAATTAGTTATGAAGTAGGAGGTACCACCTTCTTGTTTCAGGGACTGTGGTCCTAGTTATTGAAGCAGCACCTGGTCTGAGTTTTGCTGAAATCCAGAGGCTGACAGCATACTCCTTGGTCCAGATAGCGACCAGTGAGGTGTCTCCAGAACACAGGAAGCAATCGAGCAGAGGAGTCTCTTCCTGCCGCCATCACGAAAGATAAGCTTCTGTGACCAGAGTAGCTCAAACATTATGTGCCCCCTCAAAATTTGACATTTTGTTAAAACACAGGGGACAATTAATTGGTTCAAATGACAGGAACTGTGAACTTTTCCCAATACTATTTCCCGATAATCACACACTTGAAGTCAAGAAAACAAAACAATTGAAACAAAACCAGTCATACGACTGCACAAATTACACACATCGACTAATAATAATAAACTACAATAACAAAGTTCATTATTAAATTGTGTACATAATACTTGTAATTACAGTATTGTGACCTGGTTCACTGTGTAGTTATCAGGATACTGAAAGAAATTAATACAAGTGACACTTGACTCTTATTGTGTTGGAGTGTCACAGTGTTGTAATGTGTTGTGGAATAAATTAAAATTGTTTATCTGTCTTTTGTAAGACTTATCCATTTTTCATAACCCTATCCAGATCACAATATTCAACCGTGAGTGTCAAACATGATAATAATAAACGGAAGATTACATACCTTATATGAGAAGTGACGTGTACACATAACATTTTTGTGTGTCATGCAGGAATTTTACTTGAGAGGGTAGTGGGAATATACCCCTACCAAAACATACGCAAATTACATGCTGTTAGTTCTGCAGTTGAGATATTAAAATATAACATTTCTGACTGAAGTCTTGTCATATAGTAGCAGTCTGGAGGCATGGGTCGAATGTTCCCTTATAATCTTCTTCTTTGATCCTTAGCCGCCGACCGTCAAAGCGGTCAGTGGCCATCACGCCTGGTGGCGTCTTGTAGGGCAACAACAAATTGATTCCACTTTGCTCAGTCGGTGGCCATCCTTCGTACGGTGCCCCAACTCTGGTTCAAACTTTGCATCTCAGCCTCTACAGTCCTCCGCCAAGTTGTTTTTGGTCGGCCTCTCTTTCGTTTTCCTTCAGGGGTCCATAGCATAGCTGTTCTTGTTATGGCATCGAGGTCTCTTCTGAGGACATGGTCAACCCAGCTCCAGCATCTGCCAACTATGACCTTATAATCTAGCGCATTTTTAAGCTTACCGCGCTGTGAAATTCAACTCGTCAAGAAGACAGCCAGAGTAAGGAATACGATCAGGATTTCATTTTAAATGACCGGACAACGTGTCTGAGCATCTTGTGGATTTACATAACGACAACTCTACCTTTATTAATACGGAAAGCCCAGAATCCTAAGAACCCGAACACTAAGTCATAGTGGAAGTCTATTGTAAAGTAACACCTCAAATCACGTGTAAGAGGCATCTTAAGCCCGTTGCCGAAACTATTTCTCTGAGCCACAAGTCAGTCTGTATTCCCAAATATTTGGGGTGAGTTGTACATTTTATAATTCTATATTTTGCATTTATTAACATGTTAAATTTGCTAGTGGATGTCCAAGTCATACGAGGATGGCAACCTCAGCATAAAGAATGCTAGTTTCATGAACCACCACTGCAATGGCTGGTGACTGCTTTATGCGGGTTTTTCATAAAGAACCAACAGCAAAGATAGTCCCAAATTCCAGATGAAGCAGGGAGTGGATGATGACAAAAGTGATGTACATAAATATTATATTCACCTTGTCAACCAGTGCATATGTAAATGTGTTCAATATAAATGCAGTGGATGTTTTCCGTTCACTGGGATTAACATTAATGCTCAGAGGGGTTAAAGTTCGGAGGCAGAACGAATGGTGGAATGAAAAAGGGGGTGGGGACACCTGATTTTCGTGTCAGGAAACCCAATACTCAAGAGGGTGTTTGTTTCTCTCTTATTTCATGATACTAGTCGGTGTTACCAACTGGTGGTGTTATCTGTGGAACAAGTGGTATAAGTGACCTTCAGTCAAAGATAGACACCAACAGCAGACGGATCTTAACAGACGCTGAACTATCTTCGCAATTACCCCACGATACTATGATGGACGTGTTGCGGCCACTCAAGGGAATGTCCATCCCTAGTACACAAAGACTGAAGCGGAGGAATCTGAGAAGATCAACGGCTCGCAAAGCAGAACAGCAAAGTGTGTGACGCACTAGAGGCGTGTCGGACATAGAAAAAGACAACGGCTAGCCACCGTGGAAGAGATTGGGGCCTTACCACGTACTTCCTACAGAACGTAATGAGATCACAACAACAAGATAAGAACCGATATGTAGAGAACTCTCTGTCCCCTGGGGAAGAATCTACTGTACAAATTAACAGGGAAGAGGCAACTCCTCTAATGAGTAAGGAAGTACATAATGACGAGTGTTCCTTAAATTCTGTTGAAAGGGAGCATTCTGAGAAAGACCACCTAAAAACTAGTAGGAGGAGCCTAAAAATAGGAACATGGAACGTTAGAACTCTAAACGGAGAAGGAAAGCTTGACAATCTTATATTAGAGGCAACAGACATGAAACTCGATGTACTGGGAGTTGCAGAGGCAAGACTATTGGATACAGGCTACATAAAAAGAGATCAGTACACGCTTATACACTCAGGAGGAGAAAAACATAAAAGAGGGGTAGGAATGTTGATAAATAAGGAGTTAGAAAAATACGTATGTGGATACTGGACACACAATGACAGAATGATGTTACTAAAGATGAGAGCAAAGCCATTCGACATATCAATCTTACAAACTTATGCACCAACTAAAGATCACAGCGAGGAAGAAATAGAAGAATACTATGAAGAGCTACAACACACACTTAAACCAGTCAAATCTACAGATGTGTTGATAGTAATGGGTGATATGAATGCAAAAGTAGGAAAAGAAAAATACAAGAAAATAGTAGGACAGTATGGATTAGGGACAAGAAATGATAGAGGAGACAGACTTATCCAGTTCTGTGAAGAAAACCAGCTGGTCATATGTAACACCTTTTTTGAACACCACCCAAGGAAATTATACACATGGAAAAGCCCAGGAGATGTAACAAGAAATCAAATTGACTATATCATGATAAAACATAGATTTAAGAACAGTGTCACAAGTGCAAAGACACATCCTGGCGCCGACATAAATTCAGATCACAATCCAGTCGTCATCAAAGTAAATATAAAGCTGAAAAGAGCAGGAAACAGAAGACAGGAATAGAAATATCAGCGCTGAAACAACCAGATATAAAACAGAAATATTTAATCGACGTCAAAAATAAATATCAACAGTTATTGACAGAAAGCATGGAGCAGTATAGAAGAGAAAACCCAGAAGAAAAAGTAACAGCAAAATGGGAATGCTTAAAAACAAGCATACAATCAGCAAATGCAAATTTACCTAAAAAGGAGTCTAAGAAAAATCAAATTTGGATGACAGATGACATCTTGAATAAAATGGCAGAAAGAAAGAAAGCAAAAAACACTCCAGAATATAAAACAATAGACAATGACATACATACTATGTGTAGACAAGCAAAAGAACGGTGGATAGAAACAAAATGCAAGGAAATAGAAGACTTGGAAGCAAAGCACATGACAAGAGATATGCATGAAGAAATAAAGAAATTATCAAATAGGTCGCGGTTTGCACAAGGAGGAAGCTGTATCAAGAGCAAAAAATGATGTAATATTACTTGATGAGAAAGACATATCAAAAAGATGGGCAGAATAAGTAAAAGAACTATTCGAGGATGCCATACATATGATAGTTAGTTGCTTATCCTTTACAGGACGTGGCAATCAACCCCAGCTTTTATTGGCTGTTTGTGATTTTTCTAGGCAATTTTTTTCATTCAGTAGTTTGCCATTGCTTTCTGAACGGTACGGCGCTTATACCATTGTTAAAAATCCACACAAAGCGATCTGCTACCAAACCGCCCGCAGCAGGTTTCGAACCTGGTATATCTGGATTATGAAACTGCGTTTATATCCATTAGGCCACAGACGCCGACATACATATGATACAAAAAGGAAAATCAGCAGGCATGGATAACATAAAAATTGAAATAATAGAAGCTCTGGAGAGCTTTGGTATAGATACAATCACAGATCTATGCAACGATATATACAATACAGGATATATACCACACGACATGAAGACATCAGTTTTTATAACATTGCCCAAAAAACCAAATGCAACAGAATGTTCAGACTTCAGAACAATCAGCCTGATGAGTCATGCAATTAAGATACTGCTCAAAATCATACAGGAAAGAATAAAAAGTAAGGTAGACAGCGAAATCCAAGAAGAACAGTTTGGTTTTAGACGGAGCAGTGGAACAAGAGAGGCAATATTTTGCCTAAGAATATTAGCAGAAAAATATACAGAGGTCCAAAAAAGTATCTATATGTGCTTCATTGACTATAAGAAGGCTTTTGACAGAGTCCATCATGAGAAAATAATTGAATGCCTCGAAGACATAGGTATTGATGGAAAAGATATAAGAATACTCAGTAACCTTTATTGGGAGCAAACTGCCACAGTAAGATCTGGAAGGAATTATTCATCATACATAGACATAAAAAGAGGTGTCAGACAAGGTTGTGTGCTGTCCCCCTGCCTATTTAATTTATACACCGAAAAAATTTTCAAACAGATACAGGAAATACCAGGACTGAACATCAGTGGAAGGTCAATAAACAACCTTAGATATGCAGATGATACCGTGTTGTTACAAGAACTAGTGAAGCAAGTGAACAGTTTAAGTCATGAATATGGACTCGACATCAATATTGAGAAAACAAAAACTATAATAATTAGCAAAACAGATGATAAACCCACATTAAAGATAAGCGTAAATGGGAAAATCCTGGAACAAGTCAAGAGCTACGTATATCTTGGTCATATAATAACAGAAGATGGCAGATGTGAAACAGAAATCAAGAAGAGAATAGGAATGGCCAAAGCTACATTCAACAACATGAAACATATACTGACATCCAAACAGTTATCTCACAAATTAAAACTGAGAATCATAAAGTGTTATATATATTCTGCATTTCTGTATGGTGTGGAAACATGGACGATGAATAAGCATTTGGAAGAAAGAATTGAGACTCTTGAAATGTGGATATATAGAAGAATGGGGCGTATCTCATGGAAAGAGATGAAAACAAATAAGGAGGTCCTAGAAAATCTAGGTATGAAAAGAGAACTAATGAGGGAGATCAAAGTTCGGCAGCTAAAATATTTTGGCCACATAAAAAGGCATAACACCTTGCAGAAGACCATAACAGAAGGGAGAGTTGAAGGCAAACATGCAAGGGGAAGACAGCGCTATAAGTGGGAGGATAACAACAAGAGATGGACAGGAAAGAGTCTATCAGAGTGCACCACCAAGACAAGAGACAGAAGACGTTGGAGATCCATTACAGCCAACCTTCGTTGTGGAGATGGCAACTGGTGATGATGATGATGAGTGAACCAGTCAACAGCTTGCAAGGAACAATCATCGACTGGAGCAGAAATTGACCGACATTTTACTGGCAGCTAAGTACCCACTTAAAACTGCCAAGTGAACTCTTTTCCTTAAGAACATTTTTCTAACACCATATCCAGATCATCAACCGTGATGAAATTTTAATGAACAACATTCATAGTACACCTCATCCTAATTTATTTTACATTGTTAACGATAATTGATTATTCAATTTTGTTATGGAATCTTCACCAATAAAGATAAGAAAACGCCACATCAGTCCTTGATATATTTTCAAGAGTATTTTCTGTGATGTTGAACGTTGTGCTGTCCAATAACAGTGTGTACATTTGTGGTGGTGGTAATGGCACATCCCATTACCACGGACTTGGGTTGGCAAGAGTGTTACGCTTATAGTATTTCGTCCAATGGGGTCCACTTACCGTAGTAAATTATTGTAGGGGTTTCGGTTTTTTTTAATCAAAGTATCCCGTTCAACCCGTGATGAGTTATAATTAGGATAAATAGTGTATTAAATTCAGGACAATAAAAATCAGATTTCCGAAATCCAAATATAGTATCGTCTTCTGCCCTCCACTCTGTCCAAATATAGTAAATCAAAATTGTGTGAGGCAATTTGTATGTAACACCCTCTTTTCAAGAAACAAACAAACAATAAAAAAACAAACTAATACAAACTAGAAAACAAATAATGTCTCTCACAACTGCCCTGCTGTTAACAAAGGGGAAGTGGTGAGATAGCTGGAGGTGTTCGAGATTACCTAAAATCCACCAACTATCTGCCATCATCCACACGAGCATTCCATCAGACTATCCCTTATCCTTACATCATCATTGATCCTTTTGTATTAATTTTAGTTCTTGTTATATACTGTTTTACTATATTGTGCGATTCTCTAGGTCTATCTATTCTCAACACCTGTTCCACAGTTATGGATGAATTGCATGCCTGAAAATAATCTAATATTGGTTTTCTCTGTTGTTTATACTTCCTACATTTTAGTTGGAAATGATCTATTATTTTTCTCTCAACACTCAGCACAGTAAGGTTCTTCTATTCTAAAATATCCCATTCCTAGTTGCAGTCTTCTTCTTCTTCCTCGTTCGTCCTGAAAAGGACGTTGGTTGCGTTGTGTCTGTTTACGCCGGAGCTGTGATATCTGCACCTTTCGGTCGACACATCCGACTTCAGCACGGCATTTTTTGGGGACCGGGTTTGTCTTCCCTCTGCGATCCCTACTCGCTCAGCCAGACTGCAGTGATGCAGACTGTTTCCAGGACCACCACGTGGAGGTGGAGTAGGGTCTTAGTCAGCTCTGGTTCGCTGACTCTGATGCAAGCAGTCAAGCTATGGGTCGCTGACTGCATTCTCTATTGCTGCATCTTTGGGTCCCAGTTGCAGTCTAAGAAGCTTCTTATTGCTAGGATTTTTTAAGGTCTCTAGATACCTGACACGTTCTCGTTGGAGTCTTGAACAATTTATATGCACGTCTGCCCTTCAGACTTCTATCACACTCTCCTGTTCATTCCTTAGTTATTATTCTTTTAAGAGAATTTGATCTATGCTTTACTCATCCCCACATTTATTTGATTTCTATTATTTCTCCTTTTCTTGGCTTCTTTTCTACGGTTTGTTAAAAAGGTTGAGAAACACTTCGTAGTTGAGGAACAAAACTGAATTTTTTCTAACACTAATATCATTCGAAATTACACTTAAGATTAAATATTCTGTTGTCTTCAAATGTTGAACTTAAAACTTTGGTATTGTTCTCGTGAACAATGAAAATTCCTAATAGTCCAAGTTTTAAAATATTTCGCATATTGGATTCTTGCCAACAAAATCTCCAATCCAACAATAAATCATCCTGGTTTTGGCGATTTCCGGTAAACATCTAAACAAAAATATCCGAAAGTGCGAGTAGATTCATGCTCGTTCAAATATTTGTGTAGGCCTAGTCTGTAGTTGCCATCCTCATTTTTGTTCGCACAAGGGAAGTTTTTTTTAAAGGTATGGCTTCCGTTGGAGATGATTAATCTATGCTGACATGATACATAACTTATAGTCATAATACATATCATCATGATAAATCTGAACGATTTACAGTCGGAAAGAAATATAGAAAGACAAGTTACAGCAAGCCAAGTTAACGCTCCCACATTACGGGACTTATAAACATAGGCCTACTTAGATTTAAATCATCATCAGTGGTCATGAAAGTTGTGACTAAGTTCACAAAGTTTGACACAAACGGTGAATAAATTCAACTTGGTCGAGCATGTAAAACAGTTAGGCCTAAGGTGAGGTAAATAAATATTAGACAAACATAAAGGTATGTGCGTGTTTTCGGCAATTGCACGGTCAATAATAACTGCAATTTGCAAATAATGTTTTCATACGAAAATACGTATTTTCTATCAGTAAAGTGGTGTATTTTAAATGTTTAGTTAACATGTGTGCATTTCATGAGTCTATTCTATTATTTTGCCGCTTTTGATTTTCTTGGTTGAAATGAAAAACAGTGGATCATGTTCTTTCATGTCATACAAATAAGTCGCCGATGTCGTTAAGTTTACAGTTAGGGTTAGGATTCCTAAACCTGATTCGGTTGAAATGAAGAATAGTGGAACGTGTTCTTTAATGCCATCCAAATATGCCACCCATATTGTTAGGGTTAGGATTAATGTTATGGTTTAGGGTTAAGTTTATGATTATTAAACCAAACCCATAGGCTACCCCTTATTACTGCATCTCTGAATTCTTCTTTTGAGGCTGTATCGAACATATGACCCACTATTTTTCATTTCAACTGATGTTCTTTGCAGTTAGTTTTATGACATTGATATTCCTTTCTTGTTCTGCATGTTTATTTATTTATACATTGTTATTTTTTCAGTGGCTTTTGTCATTTTCAAATAGCTTTTCCTTTTTGCTCATCTTTATTTTTTGTTTGTGACAGTGGCTGATGAGGTGTAACCCTCAGAGGTTGAAATGAATACAGTGGGACGTGTTTGACATTGCCTTTAAAAAAAAAAAATTCAGAGGTGCAGTTATAAGGGTTAGGATTAGGCTTAGGAATCCTAACTCTGTTGATGTGGACTGCTTGTTTGAATGACATCATAAACATATCCAACATGTTCTATATTTCCACCCCTTATAATTTTCCTTGGTTCTAGCATATGGTTCACTTGTAACACTGACTGGTTTTTTTTTTTTCACTTATTTCGGTTGAGGTCAGTATACTAAAAGTCATTTAATAAACAATAGTATAATTTAGAGTAGGCCTACCTGGTGCATCATGAACGTCACTGGCATTACAGTTCTGTCACATCCCCTTAGATTGCACAAAATGTGTGTTTATATATACACACACACACACATATGAGCAAGTAACCCACTAAAACATGACACAAAATGTGTGTTTATATATACACACACACACATATGAGCAAGTAACCCACTAAAACATGACACAAAATGTGTGTTTATAAATACACACACACACATATGAGCAAGTAACCCACTAAAACATGACACAAAATGTGTGTTTATATATACACACACACACATATGAGCAAGTAACCCACTAAAACATGACACAAAATGTGTGTTTATAAATACACACACACACATATGAGCAAGTAACCCACTAAAACATGACACAAAATGTGTGTTTATAAATACACACACACACATATGAGCAAGTAACCCACTAAAACATGACACAAAATGTGTGTTTATAAATACACACACACACATATGAGCAAGTAACCCACTAAAACATGACACAAAATGTGTGTTTATAAATACACACACACACATATGAGCAAGTAACCCACTAAAACATGACACAAAATGTGTGTTTATAAATACACACACACACACATATGAGCAAGTAACCCACTAAAACATGACACAAAATGTGTGTTTATATATACACACACACACATATGAGCAAGTAACCCACTAAAACATGACACAAAATGTGTGTTTATATATACACACACACACACATATGAGCAAGTAACCCACTAAAACATGACACAAAATGTGTGTTTATATATACACACACACACACATATGAGCAAGTAACCCACTAAAACATGACACAAAATGTGTGTTTATATATACACACACACACATATGAGCAAGTAACCCACTAAAACATGACACAAAATGTGTGTTTATAAATACACACACACATATGAGCAAGTAACCCACTAAAACATGACACAAAATGTGTGTTTATAAATACACACACACACATATGAGCAAGTAACCCACTAAAACATGACACAAAATGTGTGTTTATATATACACACACACATGAGCAAGTAACCCACTAAAACATGACACAAAATGTGTGTTTATATATACACACACACACATATGAGCAAGTAACCCACTAAAACATGACACAAAATGTGTGTTTATATATACACACACACACATATGAGCAAGTAACCCACTAAAACATGACACAAAATGTGTGTTTATATATACACACACACACATATGAGCAAGTAACCCACTAAAACATGACACAAAATGTGTGTGTGTATATATAAACACACATATGAGCAAGTAACCCACTAAAACATGACACAAAATGTGTGTTTATATATACACACACACACATATGAGCAAGTAACCCACTAAAACATGACACAAAATGTGTGTTTATATATACACACACACACACATATGAGCAAGTAACCCACTAAAACATGACACAAAATGTGTGTTTATATATACACACACACACATATGAGCAAGTAACCCACTAAAACATGACACAAAATGTGTGTTTATATATACACACACACACATATGAGCAAGTAACCCACTAAAACATGACACAAAATGTGTGTTTATATATACACACACACACATATGAGCAAGTAACCCACTAAAACATGACACAAAATGTGTGTTTATATATACACACACAAACATATGAGCAAGTAACCCACTAAAACATGACACAGAATGTGTGTTTATATATACACACACACACATATGAGCAAGTAACCCACTAAAACATGACACAAAATAATTATTTTGTGCTGTTCCTGCAGCATGTCCTGTGATGAAGGCACTAATTCTGCTGTGGTCATTTCATTCCTTTCCCTTACATTTCTTCATGTGATCTTTGTAGTGAACTTATCATGATGATCTTTGTAGTGAACTTATCATGATGATCTTTGTAGTGAACTTATCATGATGATCTTTGTAGTGAACTTATCATGATGATCTTTGTAGTGAACTTATCATGATGATCTTTGTAGTGAACTTATCAAGATGATCTTTGTAGTGAACTTATCATGATGATCTTTGTAGTGAACTTATCATGATGATCTTTGTAGTGAACTTATCAAGATGATCTTTGTAGTGAACTTATCAAGATGATCTTTGTAGTGAACTTATCATGATGATCTTTGTAGTGAACTTATCATGATGATCTTTATAGTGAACTTATCATGATGATCTTTGTAGTGAACTTATCATGATGATCTTTGTAGTGAACTTATCATGATGATCTTTGTAGTGAACTTATCAAGATGATCTTTGTAGTGAACTTATCAAGATGATCTTTGTAGTGAACTTATCATGATGATCTTTGTAGTGAACTTATCATGATGATCTTTGTAGTGAACTTATCATGATGATCTTTGTAGTGAACTTATCATGACTTATGGTCAGTGCACCATGAAAAATATTGAAAGGAATACATGTTTTTTTAATGGGTGTTCAGTTTATGTTTCACTGTACAAATGCTCATCCGTTCCATATTTTCCCTAAAAGATGGTAAAATCCTGGTTTATATGCAGGAAATATAAAAACTATTTTTAAAATTGTATAAAATTATACTGAAATGAAAAATTGTATAAGAAAGAAATGCATTTGAAAAAAAAAAAAACTCATACTCAAGGAAATCGAACCAAAAACAGAAGAATAAACTTACTGTTTTAATTTAAATATGTCAACAAAGAAGTTTGCTATACTCCTTCATTCACCTTTCATCAGAATGGTACTTCTCAGATTTCTCAGCAACGGTGCGGTGCTGTCTTGCTTTTGCTGCAAACGATGTAACAGGGTTTCAATGTTAGTTAACTGATTCTTTGTTCTTGTATGAGGCTGTATACTTTCTGGACCAAGTCATCGGCAGCTGTTGGTTCTTCTTCTTCTTCTTCTTTGTACACTCTCAGACGTCCACTTGAATGTTCTCAAAGAAAGCAGTAGTCAGTTTGAGGCTATTTGAATCCCCGTAAAGCTTTTCCACGAAAGGAGCTGGCGTCGGCCATATGCACTTTCTCTGTACCACATATAAGGGGCAACTTTGAAGCAGATGTTCAGCAGTCATTTTATCAGTGCCACAGTTACACTGATCGGTAGTTCCTATCTTTAGCTTGTTGAATAGATGGTATCTCAATCTGTTGTGGCCAGTGCGGAGTCTGAAGATTACCACTTGTTCTCTTCTGTGGAGCTGGTAGTAAGCATCATTCTGTGTGTGCCCTGGATGTTCTACATTCCATTTGTTTCTGTAACTGATTCTGATAAAGCTCTTTGCCTCCTCAAAAGTTATGCTTGCATCAGGCTGAGGTAGATGTGAACCTTCTTTTGCCATTCTGTCAGCCTCTTCATTGCCAGCGATGTTACAATGAGATGGGATCCATTGGATCACAACACTTTTGAATCATTGACAAAGTTTGTGGAGCACTACTCTGAGATCATCCAGGTCTGTATTATTTTGGCTTTTCAACGTTGCAATTACTGACTGTGCATCAGTAAAGAAAGCAACTTGTCTCTCTGCCCTTTCTTCTGTCAATATAACCTCTGCTGCAGTTTTCAAGGCCTATGCCTCTGCTCTGAAGTTGCTGGAGAATCGTCCTGTCGCCACTGTTGGTTCACCTTTGGCAGTATTAAATCACACAATTTCTTTGTTGTTTAATACCTCATGACCATGCAAATTTAGGTCTTTTCCTCGTCATTCGTCCATACTGTTTTCTTCATAAATACATAATACTGTAAATAATATGATTCTGTTCATATATAATACTATTTTAGCATCAGAATAGACTGTCATTTACAATAATTTTTTTGTGCCACCTTCTTTGTTAGCAATCGCTTGGCACTCGGGTTTGTGTGAGCCCTGATAATAATAGAGTACAATAGATATGTATAATCCTGTAATATGTTTGTTTTTAATAAAGAATACATACTATACAAGTGAAATACTGTTTAATTTTATTTCCATTTACACACAAAAATAGAACGATCATAGAATATAGTAATCTAACCAGGAATATGGGGTAAAGATGAACCTTTACCAACCTCATTGTGATGATGTACATTGATACACCGATAGAATTATTAATTATAAGTATAAAAATAAGGTAGAAATATAAATAGTGGAGTTATGAAGTTTCGTCTTCACCCACGCCGCAAGCGCGTTGATTTTAGCAGATCGTATTGTGGAATAGATAGTACCATCGTTTCTAGGGTCCTTGAAAAACTATTTATAACATGACACGAAAAGTCTACTCGTTCAGACGGAGTGAAAGAGGGGAGAGACAGAAAAATGATACCATCTGCACGTGTGGTTTGAATATAAAACCTAGCGAAAACGCGATAGTGTCGTTAGCCGTTTGAAAATACAACACAAATTCAAAATATGTTCGGCAATTGGGTCACGCAAACAACCTTAGCTCTTATAAAACTGACGTATTTCTGACGTAATACAGGAGACTGTCATTTTTAGTTTGAAAATAGTGGTAGAAAGAATGGAACAGGTGGTAGTTTATAGATTTCAATATTATTGAAGACTAACATGGAAAAAATTAAGGAATTTTGAACCATTATACATAGGCTCATAAAACATATATTCGGGTGCCATAGTGTCTCCTGACAAAAAATATGTTTTCATTTACCCTATAGTCCAACTAACAGCCAAGATATGGTCATAATACTAGATAGTCACAGACACAGTGACAAACACACTGGTGTTCTGACGTTCGCTATCGGTAACGTATTTTTGCATGAGTTGTTGAAAAGAGGCATGAGAGGGTAGGGCAAAGTCCAAAAGAGGGGAACGTTAGGACTGAGAGGAAAATGTAATATGATTTGGAGCGGAGTTTGAAAGGTGGAAAGATATTATGGGATGGCTCAAACTGAATATTTTTTTTGTAGTGTTAGGCTAAAACCAAGTCTATTTTTGGTGAATGCCAAGTTTGGACGGACAGAACGACAGAAGTACACTAACATTGGACCGAAATTGGACCTTAGATTTAAAAATTTGAATTAACAAACTTAGTAGTTAGATCTCATTGGTCGAAACAGTTTAGATTACTGGGAAAGTTGAAGGCTCGGTGCCATTTATTAACGAAGACTGTTCATAGAAGCAGGACGCTTGAGAGCTGAGAAGTGTGTCGTGCCTTGAATATAGATATAATTAATAAAAAGTATAAGGGCGCCATAGTCCAGCAAGCAGTACATCTGAGGTTGTGCTAATTCAACGTTCCTGTGTGTGTATTCTTTGAATTGTGGTAAGACCGAAATTATTAACATTATTTATACTATTAATTATGTTTGACTTGGGTAATGAAGAAAACATTACAACTGTAAGTAAAGAAGTCATTAGTAGACTTAAACAAGCCTATTTGTTGCTCCACCATGTTATCAAACTACCAGAGAGGTAGTAGTAAAATATTTGTAGGTTGTCACCAGGAATCACATCACCTATCACATTGTATGGAAAAAGATCATTGAGAATGGCAGAGGCGTTGCAGACATTAGGGAGAGGAATATGAAAACTTGTACAAAGTGTTACCTCATTTTATGGAGATGTGCTGAGTTGGTCAGAGAGATCTGATCCAGGTCTTTTAGGTTAAATATTGTATTGTTTGTAAAATTGGTGGATTAGGTATTATGCTAAGACAGAACATAATTTTCATGTTACAGGGTTTTTGTCTGGCACTAGTCAGGTGCCAGATTCCTTTGTGAAAAAGTTACTCCAGCAGAGATAGAGGTACTCGCGGCCTACCCTATTTCTTTTGGGACAAGATCAACAGTGGCTGTTGGCAGATCATACATCTATGTTCAATCCTCCAGTGCCAGTTAAGTAAACAAGCCCTGGTAGGAGGAGAATTTATCAACTTTTCCACTTCATAAACCCTGAAAAGGAAATATAAATAAAGACTATCTGTCAAGAAGTAAAGTGTATCAAGAGAAAAGAAACATTGTGACAAAGACTGGGCGTGATGTTAACACCCCAACCAGCCAGCTCATAACACTTTAGAAATAGCTAGAAATTTTACAATACCATAAAACTACAATATATATATGATTAAGGACAAATTGTCCTCTTTTAGTTAATTAAGTATGCCTATTATTTATGTATATATATAAATTGATCTCATGTGATTTGACAGTCCTAACCAAAAGAATCTTAGGTATAGGACTAATAAAGTTATAGAAAAAATTGTATATTACTAACTTTTAACAACCGGTGTTGGTTGATTTGATCACATAGATTAATATTGGTGTGTGTTTGTGTAATTAATTACCATCACACCACACTTGCATTACCCTAGACATTAGACGTAGCTATCATACATACTAGTCAAGAATAGGTCTGATTGAGGTCATAAGGTGGTAGCAGAAAGATGTCCTGATATACTCAACCCAAACTTTGTTATAATCAGGAACCTTCACAGCTGACCTCATTCAGTACAATAGTACTACATACAACAACATTTCATAACATCAAAAACCACCACACTCATATATGTGGTAAATAGGATCCTATCATTTTAACCCCTTACCATACCGTGAGGAATTTCTCTCTAATCTTGTTGGCTTAGAGGCTGGGTTCTTAATCGCCATTTTTGCAAGTTGTGTATGAAAACAATGTACCACATCTCAATATGTCCAAGCTAGTCAGTTTTTTCCCCCTGTTCTGCAGTGTAGAAGTGATTGCTGTTTCTCCAGTTGAACATTTGTAAAAGTTGGTGGCCTAGATATGAAAACAATGTTGTATGAAATGATATAAACTTGAACACACAAGAATGACAACCAGTACCTGGTGATGTACAGTAAACACCATATTCACATTTAATGGCATCGTGGCATGGCTTGCAAGAATGGTAGGAGCATCTTACACTTGCTGTTTTCTAGCTAAAAAAAGTTATATATGTGAGTGCTGACAGTTATACTTAACATGTGTGATGTGCACAACTATGTTTGTAAATCTCTGTTTTTCAGTTTTAAATTTTGTCGTCAGAGAAGCTTAAGTAACAGATAAGTATTTGGTTGCCCTATATACTTTCGGGGAGGGGGGTCTCCGAGAAGACAAAGAATATGACTACTGCTCTCTCAGGCATGTCAAAAGAGGCAACTAATATGAGGTTGTGCATGAGGCTGACAACCTCGGCATGTAATACACTATTACAGAAACCTCAACATGTAATACACTATTACAGAAACCTCAACATGTAATACACTATTACAGAAACTCAACATGTAATACACTATTACAGAAGCCTCAACATGTAATACACTATTACAGAAACCTCAACATGTAATACACTATTACAGAAACCTCAACATGTAATACACTATTACAGAAACCTCAACATGTAATACACTATTACAGAAACCACAGCTGCAAGATCACACTAATGCTTCGGAGAAGGCTAGGTGGCCAGCTGCAGTGGTGGTGCCACGCTCTATCAAGAGCGAAAAGAAAAATGAGTGAAGCATATGGCTTTAACGTATAGTTTGCTGTTTTGCAGATTGAATATGGAGTCTGGAGGTGGTGTTGCCGACGGTAACTGTGTTGATCAGCTTGAAGGGAAACAAGAGATAGAGCAACAGTTGTCAGGAGAGGACACTGAAAAAGTATATGCGAAAAATACAGATGGGAGTTATACTCAACAAAGTCACCTGCCTGAATGGGACCAAGGAGCTCTAATTGGGGGAGAAACTGTGACGGAGATGTTACTTGAGGCTGATAATGCTAGTGAAGATGGTGGTAACAGTCAGGTGGAAAACAAAGTTGGTGATATTGGTGACAGTAACGCCAAGGGTGAGGGTGTAGTTGCAGTTGGAAAAGGCGATGTTGGCAAGGCTGGAGTTTCTGATGGCAGCGATGAAGAAAGGGGAGGCAGGTATGAAACATCTTTGAAACAGTCGCAGATAGAAAATGAGGTTGTGCCTTCTCAAGGCCCTCCTGCTACAGGCAGTGTTCACATTCAAAATAGTGATGATGCCAGCATAGCTATGCATTCAGATATTCAAGTTGGGCCACCCAATGTTTATGACCTCGAGAAAGATGCTGAGCTTTTGAAACCAGGTGGTGATTCTGACAGTGTCAGTAAAATAGGTATGTATGCTACTCATTTAATGCTTATGTAAGTCACTGGTCAGCTGCACATTAACAATTTTACTTCATCCTTCTAACACCGCAAGAGAAAAAATTGCTTAATTTGTGTATGTAGCCACATTACCTCACATAAATGATACCAGAGTACGCAGTAATATACATTAGTGTACTGTCCTAATTGACAATACGTTTATGTTCCCAGCCTATGGAGCACTGTCTGAAACAGCAATGTATATGACCATTGTTGCATTATTAAAGACAACAACATACACCCACACACACTATCAGGCAAAAGAACATTTCAAAATAAGTCAGTGATTACATGAATAAATAACATTCTGAATGTCATAAGTACATGCCACACTACTATTTCTTGCAGTTTAATGTGATTTTCAACCAGATATGCTGAGCACTGTCGGCGTCTGTGGCCTAATGGATATGAACACAGTTTCATAATCCAGATATACCAGGTTCGAAACCTGCTGCAGGCGGTTTGGTAGCAGATCGCTTTGTGTGGATTTTTAACAATGGTATAAGCGCCGTACCGTTCAGAAAGCAATGGCAAACTACTGAATGAAAAAATTGCCTAGAAAAATCACAAACAGCCAATAAAAGCTGGGGTTGATTGCCACGTTCTGTAAAGGATAAGCAACTAACTTTTTTTTATTTTTTATGCTGAGCACTGGGTGCTGAGCGAGCTAAGTGTGCATGCAGTCATCATACAACATACTCACTTGCATGGTATGCAGAAATGTGAATTGTGCGAAGAGTGAAGCCTGGCTATAACTTTGTGGCCCAGAAAATGTTAACACAAAATGGAATCCAAGGTCACAAGAGATATCACAACTTGGATGGAGAATGAGCTGCACCATGTCAGGGGAGTCATGCCAACAGGTTTCTGTTGCTATGGCCATTCATATAGCCATCATTTATCATCTGCCAAATTAATAAATCAAAACAGTGCAACTACTGATCAATCAAGAAGTGTATGGCAGCAGCACAAGATTGCCTTATTGCATAGCAGCATAGAAGCAATCCATACCAAATCACCTTTGACACAGCCTTGAACACAGTCACACATGGTAGCCACTAAGATAGCTTATAGTAGGAAGACAGCATTGCCTTATTGTATGGCAGCACAGAAGAAATCCAAACCATCACAGCTTTGAACAGTCACACATGGTAGAAACTCAATGAGCTTATAGTAGGAAGACAGTTGGCTGCAGGAGACTTCTGCAACAGGCCTTCAGCTCATCAGCCAGTGTTGACATCTGAACACCATCTAAACTGTCTGCAATGGGCACACAATCATATCTGCTGTTGCTGACAATAGTGCCAGAGAGTTTTATTCACAGATAAGAGTAGGTTCTGCATTGATCCAGCTGATGGTCATGTACAAATCTGGTGAAGGTCTGAGGAGCGATTTGCAGATGCCAAGACCGGGACTTCTGAGAATCTTCAGGGTGGCAGGAAAAGTTGCTAAGCGAGAATGTTAATAAGATTCCACTATATATGTATACGTCTAGGTACAAGATTGTTTTCTTCACATTAGCACATTGTTGCTAAGCAAACATGGGACGTAGACTCCTGCTGTAAAGTATCAATTATTACAAGTGTTTTCTTATTATTCTTCTTCGAACACTTTCAGAGGTTTAAAGGAAGTGGTGGTCAATCTAAGGCTGCTGGTATCTCCATACAGTTTGTCCAGGAGTGGTACTGCTGACTGCCATGTGTGCTTTCTGTGATCTTCATATGTTGGGTACTTTTGCAGCAGATGTTCAGCTGAAATTTTATCAGTGCCACAACTACACTCATCAGTAGTTCCTATCTTCAGCTTGTTGGTGGTATCTCAATCTTTTGTGGCTTGTGTGGAGTCTGAAGATTATCACTTGTTGACTTCTGTTAAGCTGGTAATATGCATCATTCTTCTGGTGGCCTGGATGCTTGGCTTCCCACTTGTTTCTTTATCTGCTTCTGATAAAACTTGTCAGGCTGAGGTCGATTTCCACCGTCCTTTGCCAATCTGTCAGGGTGCAGTGTGATGGGATCAACTTTATCCTAAATCTGTTGAATTGCTTTGAGTCATTTATGGATTATTATAGTTTTAAACTCATCTACACTACCAGCCTTATGACATGCTCAGATATATTATACTGTACTCTCTCAAGGACTGGCTAGTATGCCTGTTTGGTTATAGTGAGAAATTCATCTTGTCTGTACTCTATGCCCTATAACACAAACTTATGTTGCCTGTTATGCTTGAAACTTTTCAAAATATTCTTCAAGCAATATACGATATATATATATATATATATATATATATATATATATATATATATATATATATATATATATATATATATATATATATATATATATATATATATATATATATATATATATATTATATATAAATATATATATATATAATCATATGGGCACTGGCTTCCTAGCTCAGTGGTCCATGGTTTGATCCCCAGTTGAGGTGGGGGTTTTTTTAGACCGCAAGCGGCTCCGGGGTCGACCGAGCCTCATGAATGGGGTACCAGAGCAACTCTGGGAAGGTTAAGGTGGCCGGCGTGATGCTGACCACATCACCCCATAGTGTGCCGATGGTCAAGAAAATATGAGCCTAACACCATAGTCCCAATATGCCTCATTGAGCGTGTAACGGGATCCTTGACCTTTATATATATATATATATATATATATATATATATATATATATATATATATATATATATATATATATATATATCTGTGTGTGTGTGTGATATATTTTCTTACAGACATTTACTTGGATAGAACCTGAAATTTTCGAACTTGGATAGAACCTGAAATAAAAAGAGAGCTGTAAGATGTAAGGTTTATAGAGAGATCTGTAATAAAACTGCACCATACTGGACAAAGCTACTTGGGTTTTTACTAAAACATATTACTTGGGCTGTACGCAAGATACCCAGATTGTTACATTCAGGTACATGCTTAGTGTGCTGTCGAATAGATCCAGATATGCGATTGCCCAGGCAAAAATCTAATTGTAAAGTAACCATAGACAAACGGCACCCCCTGCATGGAAACATAGCTGACATTAAGGGAGCAAGAATAAAGAGGGGGAGGTCATAGATGGCACAGGCAGAGGCAACGATCAATCAGGTGACCACAGTTGAAAATATATTCAAAGGGGAAGAGTGGAGTAAGTCAGATGAGAACTGGATTAACTACCAGCAAGTCATCATCAGCCTTGGCAGATAGTGTAGAACGTGGGCCAGTGGGAAAGCAGAACTGGAAATTAATTAGCTGATACATATCATGCCAGGGATAATGATGCCATTGTGTATACTGATGGATCTGTGATCCGAGGTGAGAAATCAGTTTGGGGCTTCTCTGCTAAAGGGCAGAATCATCGCTGAACATAGTGGGGCTTACAAGATAACAACTTCCAGCATGAGAATGGAGGTAGAGGCAGCTACTGCAGCCTTAAGGTGGCTGACTGAAAGTTCATTAACAAAGGCAGTCATTGTGTCAGACTCTCAGTCCATGCTTCGAAAGGTTCAAAATGGTTGGCTACGGAATAAATGGAAAACTTCCTTAGAAGCTTCAAGTCTGCAGGAGCTGGTGTGGACTGTCCTGGTCTTGCAGGGGTATGTGGTAATGAGAGAGCTGACAGACTAGCATCAAGAGCACCCACAGTGGGACACTGGATATGGATAAGGGAGAGATACTGAGAACAATTAATGATCACCTGTTAGAGAACGACACTGCAGTAGATGAATAATCAAGGTTAAGACTGTTAGAATTTGGCATCAAACGTCAGGCTAGCAGAGATGGACGTATGAGAGGATGCATCCATTGTGTATACAACCAGCAAACTACAGGAACAATTAGCATTTACACTGTTCGACATATACTGAGGGAGACTGAGCACCTATGGGTTTGCCTGGAGTGAATTGATGTTGATTCTGTTCAACAATAAAAATTTCTTGAAAACAGTCTCAACAATTTTTTAATGTATGTAGTTCAAACTCTGATTAAGATTTGCAATGTTCAAGATTATCTAATGAGCTTTACCTCTTAAGGTTTAAGAAAAATGCCTTCTTGGGTGAACGTTTTGTCTAAGCTGCCGTTAGTGCAGAGTTTTATGAATAACAAATAATAATGCTGTATCAATACAATATCCCCCAAAAAAATTGAGTGTCTTTGTCTCTCTTGGGTGCACATACCAGTGACTGTGCTGCTGTCCATCTTCTTGCACACTCAGTTTCTTCATTAGATCTTCATACTTCAGCCATTTCTCAGCTTTAGGTTCCATGGCCACTCTTACACTTTTCTTCTGGAGTTTTTGTCTGTGCCTGATAAGTCACACCAGATGCTTTATGAGGATTATTGAACATTTCATGGATTTAAAAAAATGCTCAAATTTCTCATCGTGTGTCCTGCCAACTTGCATTATTTTACTTACATTTATTATCTGTTGCTTGTTGCACTTTTCACATTTAACAAAAAATGCTATCAGTCTGGCTTTTATTTAGTTATGTCAATCACATTTTCCTATCAGTTGCATGGTGGGCCTATATAATGTGTTTCATCTTCTTGACAGAAAACCTCGATGAAGGTTGCGATGGTGGAGGAATTGAGAGCAGCAGTTTATCACATTTAAAGGATGCAGATAGCACAGAAGGAGAAGATAATAGGGAAGCTGACCGGCCAGAGGTGATGACAAAGTCAGTGACAGATGGTGATGATCATAGTCAAACAGTGTCACCAGACACAAAATTAGATGATATTTCTGACACAGGTCAGCCAGCAAATGAGAGCAAATATATTTGTATGAGTCAATTTCCTGCTCTGGACAACGTTGACTTTGAGACAGATGAGGAGGGGCAAGAAGGAGAAAAGGATGCTGAGAAGGAGAGACATGTTGACGTTTGTGATGATGGCAGTCATCTTAACAAAGATGAAATTGAGGAAGGTATTATAGATGATGAAGAGACAGGACAGAGGATGAAGGCTGAGGGTAAGTTGCATACTTTTATTATTGTGCGCT
Organism: Oreohelix idahoensis; assembly: GCA_024509875.1. NCBI lineage: Eukaryota > Metazoa > Mollusca > Gastropoda > Stylommatophora > Oreohelicidae > Oreohelix > Oreohelix idahoensis. The sequence continues at coordinate 206,611 of JAMPIV010000777.1, forward strand.
ATACCTAACAAAATGAACATGATATAATGTAAGGTTTGGTTCTGCAGTTAATTCATATATATATATATATATATATATATATATATATATATATATTATTTCCATTCTCAGTAATTTCTTAGAGCTGCTGATGACTATCCCTCTCTTCTCCAGCTCTTCCTTCCATTATATATATATATCCTATGTAATACTGCCACCGCAAATAATGAGTTGACACAATCCCGCTAAATCGCAAGCGAAGATGTGAATATGACAGCTTCAGACTAGTCCATCTGATATGTTTGAGTTTGACAGTCATCTGTCATTGCAAAGACTTGTCAAATTCCTTAGGTTGCACAATATGACGATCTTGGCTATATAGCCATAACTGATATAGTGCTGTGTGGTGCAAATCCTTCTGGCTGCAGACCAATGGCTCGTTGGCCACATGCTTTGAAGGCAACGCGATGGTTAAGTCGCATAATTTAATGTTTTGCATTAGTCTGACTCCACCCATGGGTTGTGCTTTTCTTGCATTACAGCAGCAAGCATGGCAAACACGGGGAAAATCCATTTCCCACACCTTTTTGCCAGCTTCTTGCAGCTAAGTATATATAATAGTGGTGCGTTTTTAATGTGCTATAGTATAATATGTATATGTTATATATCTGCATTCTAATATATATATTATATATATATATATATATATATATATATATATATATATATATATATTTATTTCCATTCTCAGTAATTCTTAGAGCTGCTGATGACTATCCCTCTCTTCTCCAGCTCTTCCTTCCATATATATATATATATAATAATAATAGTTGCCCATCGCAAGCGAAGATGGCGACAGCTTCAGACTTGAGTTGTGACACATCTGTGCCGTGATCTCATGTGGCTAATTAGTCCTGTTTTTAGCCCTGCAGACCCTGCCACATACGGGGCACACATGGTTAGAGTCGATAATAGTGTTGCTGTGCATTCTGACCTTTCTTGCAGCACACTTGCCTTCTGCCTTATCAGCTAAATTATGTTCTGCAATGCGAGCGCCTTGAGTAATGTTTGTCCGCCAGGCAGAGCGATCCTGTGCGATAGTCTCCCAGGAGGAGACATCAATTTTGAAGCTGCTCAATGATGCTTTCAGTGTGTCTTTGAAGCGTTTCTTTTGTCCCCCTACTGTTCGCTTACCCATGGAGAGTTCGCTGTACATCAACTGCTTTGTGAGGCGTTTTTCGGGCATGCGAACAACATTTCTGGCCCATCTAATTTGGGCCCTCTGCAGCAATGTGTAGATGCTTGAGATATGTGCTCTGTTGAGGACCTCAGAATTAGATACTCTATCATGCCACTTGATCCTGAGAATCCTGCAAAGACAGTTCATGTGGAAATGATTAAGCTTCTTGGCATGTCTGCTATACACTGTCCATGTTTCACAGGCATACTATTGCATGATATACTTTTATCTTGGTGGCGGCACTAATTCCTTGTTGATCTCGGACATTTACTCTTAGTCTTTCAAAAGCCGCACTTTCCTTTGCAATTTTTTTGTTGACCTCGGAGTCGATATTCGGATATTTGGAAAGGGTACTGCCAAGATAAGCGAAGCTGTCCGCCACTTGGAGACGTTGGTTCTTTACTGTGATATTTGGTTCGCAGTAAGGTTTCCCAGGAGCAGGTTGCAACATTACTTCATATATATATGGAAGGAAGAGCTGGAGAAGAGGGATAGTCATCAGCAGCTCTAACAAAAAATCCATGGTGATATCACGAGAGGAAAGAAGGCATCAGATTAAGCTGGGAGAACAGGTCCTACAGCAGGTCAACCACTTTAAATACCTCTGTGCTGTCATAGACCGGAAGGAAGGCATCAAAGAAGAGTTGGCTACCCGAAGAGCAGCAGCTGGGAGACTTTTTCAGGCCATAAATCGAGGATTCCTCAGCAAAAGAGAAGTTGGCAAGAAGACGAAGATGGCTCTATACCGCTCCACCTATGACCCAGTCTGGACGTATGGATGCGAGTCATGGGCAATGACTCATCATCATGTGACGTATTCTCTCCAGAACATTGTCTCCGTTACAGCTGCTCTGAACGCATCGCAATTCTGGGCGAGTCGACCTTCATCATCCAAAGACAAGTTCAGACTCTCTGTGATGTCCTGGATCCACCGTCATCTAGGTCATCCTCTTCCCCTTTTTCCAGGGACAGGCAATGACTGCAACCCACAAAAGCCAGATCCAAACCTCAGAAATGAAGTATCTGAGGAAGGTGATTGAAGTAACAAGAAGAGACATGGTCCGCAACCAGATGATACGTCAAGGCCTAAAAACTCAACCCCTGCAGACCCAAGAAGAACAGTTCCAACAAAGATGGCTTGGCCATGTCTACAGAATGGGAGAAGATCAGCTACCACGACAAGCATGGGAAGTTAAGAGCCAGGGATCCAGACATCCAGAACGACCAAGAGTTGGCTGGGAGAACAACATTAGACAATCTTTGAAGGACCAGGCCAGGAGGAAGACAGCCAATAGGATTGTATGGCGCTCTCTCTTCCAAACCTCTACACCTCTTGGTAGAAGAGGAATGACTAAGTAAGTATATATGAGGGCTATTCCAAAATCAACATCCGATTGGCTGGTAAAAAATTTTAAAAAATTGACAATAACATCTAAATACATACAAAAGTTACATACATCACTGCTTTACTTGTCCACATAGTCACCACCCAAATTCAGGCACTTGTCGTACCGTGGCACGAGTTTTTGTAACCCCTGGTCAAGGAACGGTGCCGCCAGGGTACTTAGCCAGTTGTTGACTCCATCCATGAGCTCCTCGGCGGTGTCGAAGCGCGGGGTAGCCAGCCAGACCATCTTGCCGAAGAGATGATAATCGCTTGGTGCCAAGTCCGAGCTGTAAGGGGGGGTGGTTGAAAATTTCCCACTTAAACTGCTGAAGTAAAGCCTTTGTGCGAGCAGCAGTGTGGGGCCGCGCGTTGTTGTGCAGGATAATGACGCCACTGGTGAGCATTCCGCGCCTTTTGTTTTGGATCGACTTTTGTTGACGGAATTCATGACACCAGGGACCACAATAGCGATTATCATCTCTTCGGCAAGATGAAGGTCTGGCTGTCTACCCGGCGCTTATATTTGCAGTGTTACTAATGTTCATGTTTCATATGAGTGTAAAGCCAGTGAAAATACAATATTACTGAATAACATTTAGTGTTAAATTTCCATTTGATTTATTTTACATTTATGGTATAAAGAAGGTATTATTGTGGTATAAAAAAGGTGTTATGTCTGTTGGTATTATAGCTTTTGACTTGTCTGGATTAGAGCTTGTCGGGAATTAGGCTGTTTGTAGTATTTAGTCACTGAGTTCTCTTCGTGTTACTTACACAACAGATGCCAGATATGGACCAGAGAAACTGGATTCCAGAGACAGTAGAGTTCATACAGATGCCCCTGCTTATGTGAATGTTGATGATGATAGAAGTGATAATAGAATTTCTCACGTGGACATCCATGGTTCGTTGCACAAGGATTATCCTCTCAACTATCAAAATTATAAAGTCTGCAGAGAAGTGAGTCCTTTCTTCTGTTCGTCCTTTACTGTTTTTGTGTGTGTTTTTGTTATTTCTACCTATTCTGACATCTTCCTTTTGCATGGAGGCATATCTGGAGTCATTCTTACTTGACCAACAGCTAAGCACAATGCTACAGTATTCAAATTTGGAAGTGAATCTGTCTGTGAGGCTAATTACACACACTTCCAGAGATTCTCCCTGTGGTGAAACATGTTGAGAACCCAGTATTGCACATTAAGCTTGGAGGAGTCACTTGAGCTCCAGGCTTAACTTTGGCTTCTGCCTGGTTGGCTGCATGTCCCATCTCTCTGTGGACCCATAGTAGACAGGGGAAGCTGAGAAGTGACTGCGTAGGATGTGGGGATTCCTTGGAAGAGTCCAGAATCAGGGCACCGTATTTTAGCTCTGCATATTTGGAGAGCCCCCTTGGATGGTGGGAAATGCGCAGTATGCCACAAACTTCTTCACCCTAGCTTGGGACCAGATGTGATGATCTTTTAAATGCAAGCCAAGCTGGAGAAACTAGAGCTCATGACTTTGGAATGACAGGAAAAGCCTATATCTACAGTGTAGATAATACCAAGGAGTCTTCAACTTGAAGTTGGCTGCAAAAAAGGGTAGAAGCTCAACAGCCCTAGTTAAACATTTTCTTCCAATTCCATTCCAGATCTTTCATTTTCATTATTATCTCATTCACACAACAAGGTCTTTGAAAACGAGTTGTAGATTATATAGTGTAAAAAGAATAATCCAAGTCATGGGTATCGTGTACATAATTCTGTCCATGCAGCTGCCAGTGCAAAGTGTTTCTATTTTGTTTTTAAGAAATATGATTTAGATGAAGGTTTCTAGAATTTACAAGTGAAAGTAGAAGAAAATGATCACCTTAAAATTATATTCGTTCCACCACATATCTTAGAAAGAGTAACAGTAATGAAGAAATAAAATTGTGCACATGTTAATTGTATGTTTACTTGTAGAAAAAAAGATGAAAAACAAATGATGCCAATTTTACAAACTGACAAGAACAAAAAAAAAAAGGATTTTTCAGAGAAATCTTGGTCAGCTCAGAAACATCTCATAGACACAAAATAGGTCACGAAAATTAAAAACATAATTATAACCTAATAACTACAGAAATCCTCTCAGAAACATACATAAATAAACGTGGAAATTTTTATTATTATTGCTATTTTTGCATTAATGCATGCATTATGTGTGTACAATTTTAATCTATTCTTTGTTTATGTGTTATTAAGAGTACAACAGGCCAATCACCTAGTTGTCTTAATATTTAATTGCATTTTCTCTCTGAAGCCATTAAGCTTCAGGTACACCTCTACACCGAATGGTAGATGAGGTAGAGAATGAAATGAGATGAGTTATTATGGGAAGGAGTGGCACTAGATTTTTTTATCACGGTCGAAAAAAAATTAGTATTAGCCTATATAGTCTGATAATTTAGAAAATCCTGAAACTAAATGTGTCAAAATATGTGCCAGAACTTATTCTAAAACAGTGTGTTTTGGCTGTGAGAATTGTATTTTCATAAGTCAGTTTTCTTTTCCTGTGAAGAAAACCGTTATTTTCTCGAGCTTTGTTTTGTGTTACCAGTTTTCTAATAACCAGAAATATCTGTTTACCAGTCAGTTTAAAATGTGGCACAGAAACTTTCCATTGCAGGTTAAAACTTTTGTCACATCAGATTTCTGATCAACATTTTCATCAACAGTTTTATCTTTTAGATATTAACTGTAAAATCTTAGATTTCAGGATCTACTAAAGGTATGAAAAATCTATTGTGACAAAAGTTTTTGAATTACATTGGAAACTTCTGTTTCAAATGTGGCTGTCTAACAAAACCAAAACTAACAAAACAAAACAGTTTAAAATCCAATATGGTCACATTTCCATGGCAACCAACAGCACTATACCACTGTCATTTTCCTTTGCATTCCTTAGGGAGCATGAGTCACCAATGCAGCTGGTCCTTTTGCAGGACGCCTGCATCAGGCAGTCACGTCTGCATCAGGCATTCACGTCTGCATCAGGCAGTCACGTCTGCATCAGGCAGTCACGTGCTCTAGCAGTGGTAGATTATGTGGCAGTTTGTTTGACATGATGACGTTGCCAGACGGTGCAGTAGTCCTGCTCTTTCTTTGTCTCTTTAGAGACACCCAGGAACCACCTGCACCATCAGCCACTTCATTATTGACCAACCTTACTGCAGTACTGTTTCATATTGTTTATTTTGAATGAGCAAAACTGTCTTCAAATATCAAATCTAAATCTAATAGACAACTAATTTGACTATTTTCCAATTTTAGCTGAGGCCTGGAGTCAAGGAATGTCTTATCTTGGAAACAGGAGAGCAGTTTATCTGCATCACCAAACCTAAGTTACCACCAGATGGATCACCTGATCCTAACTCAGAGGAAGTAGATGTGCAGAGGTCTGTAACCCTGGTCCAGCTTGATCATACTGAAAGTAAATCCAACTCTCCACCTGGCACATCAGAGATTGGTAGTGCAGACGGTGCTCAGATGTCTAGTATGACGGCTAGTGTTTTTATCAATGAAGCATTTTCTTATGTTTCACTTGAAGAAGATGGGAGGGACAGATCAGATTCCAGTGCTTTTGGTATTGTTGACAACAGCCAGCAGGTGTTTATCACAGAGAATGGAGTTCCCATCATCCTCGACACTGCTGAGGATGACGAGGAAGTTCGACACCAAGCAGAAAATGGAAAGTTGGGTTTTGGAGTACCACACACTGAAAATGGAAATGGGTTAACTCCAGGTGAAGAGGAGAATGTATTGTATGGTAAACATGATGGTGAGGCATTTCATGAGGATGATGTTGAGGATGTCTTGAGCAGTGAAGGAGAAAGAGACAACAGGTCACTTCATTCAGGTATGAGTTTTAGTTGTAACTTTAAAAATGTCCATCAGTCTTGTCTCTTACATGTGCATGTTATTCTTTCTTTAATGTGTTATGGAATAGACTTTTAAAATCACATTTGATTTTTAGTTATAATTTTTTATTTTGCCTATATACTTTAAATTATTTTCTCCATTTTCTTTGCTTGTTTAGATTTAAATCACTCTTAACTCATTTTTTTCTTTGAAGTTTTGGATAATATCCACCTCTTTTGAGCTATTCATCCTTTTTTTTTTCTTTCACTGACATGTTAGTCACATGTATGCCCTTCCTTTGGGGCTGGATTTTGATGTTCATGCCATTTTATCATTGAAAGAAAGGATTGTAAAGATCTTAAGCAGGGCTTACAAGATAACAACTTCTAGCATGAGAATGAAGGTAGAGGCAGCTACTGCAGCCTTAAGGTGGTTAACTGAAACTTCATTAACAAAGGCAGTCACTGTGTCATACTCTCAGTCCATGCTTCGAAAGGTTAAAAATGATTGACTACGGAATAAATGGAAAACTTCCTTAGAAGCTTCAAGTCTGCAGGAGCTGGTGTGGATCTACTGTCCTGGTCATGCAGGGGTACGCAGTAATGAGAGAGCTGACAGACTAGCATCAAGAGCACCCACAGTGGGACACTGGATATGGATAAGGGAGAGATACTGAGAACAGTTGATGATCACCTATTAGAGAATGACACTGCAATATATGAATCATCAAGGTTAAAACTGTTAGAATTTGGCATCAAACGTAAGACTAGCAGAGATTGATGTATGAGGATGCATCCATCATGTATACAACCACTGAGCTACAGGAGCGGTCAACATTCACACTCTTCGACATATACTGATGGAGACTAAGCACCTATGGGTTTGCCCGGAGTGTAATGATATCGATTCTGTTCAACAATAACACATTTTATACTTATTTTATATCTTGTTGTTAAGATGGTCTTAAATTAACCTAAAATTCCTTAAATTCACACGTGTGGCTAAATAACATGATCTTCATTAGAGCAGTAGTTGAGAAATGAAAGGTAAGTTAAGTCACTTTAGATTGGGTACCTTACTCCTGAGATGCAGTCATAGGTACTTAACTCATTATAACCAAGGCGTTTTTTCAGTTTTACTCAGGACTCAATATGCAGACATTTTTTTCTTCAAGTGATGTTTTAAAAGCAGGCAGTAGACACACATATTAATTTAGTAGATATATCAGGGTTCGTAGCGACCTGGAAAATGAAAAAAAAAAATTCCAGGCATTGAAAAGGCTGGAAAAATGGCTAAAAGCCTTGAATTTCGCGCATCTGACCTGGAAAAAAAATACGAATCGAAAGTTGCCAAGCCATTTTTCGGTTATTGATGGTATTTTTCGTTAAACTTCATTTACCGTAGAATTTTTACTTCCCTTTTGTGCACTAAATCCATTTCCAGACGTTTTCGGCGGTGTGCGTTTTTGGCGCTTTGCGTTAATGATGTAAACGCACATATTTATTTTTAGCGCTCGCGTCTGTAATTCGAATGCTACTGGAAAAAAAACACCAAGAACTTGTCTCTGCACATTCAAGTTGTATTAAATCGTTCATTTCAACTGAGGTAAGTAATAAATTCATTTATCTCATTTATAAAACGTATTTAAATAAGTCCAGTTTATAGATAGGCCTACTGTACTTGTGTCTGTAATTTACAATGTAGGCCTATTTACAGTTTTATTTTTAACCATGGCCAAAATTATAGTGTTTGAATGAAATTTCTTGGTTTACAACTGCTTACAGGAACATCTTTTACACAGTTTAAGATTGTCAGGAATAGAAATTGATGGCAATTCCATATCCTATACCATGTTATCAGACCCATGTCCCACTGCTCATTTCACCACATTGTTTGGAAATAAATATATTTTGAATGCTTTTTTTTTTATGATGAAGAGACATATCCCGTTCAACCTCTGAAGGGTTATAATTAGGATAGGCCTGCATGTTTTCAATTCCAGATAACATGAATAACTGAAGATACTGCCGATACATGAAAGTGGCATCACATCTGTCAAATCACTGTAATTAGGATAAATGAAAATTACCAATTTTGTGCATAGGCCTATGTTATTTAAAAAAAAAAATAATTAAATAAAATTTAAAACAAAAATCTAAACAAACAGAAACGAGATAAAACAAAACAAAACTCAACCAAAAAAAACCAAACAAAAATAGTAAAGGTGGGTTGGGGGGGGGGGGGGGGGGGGGGGGGTTGGTGTAAAGGCCTGCTGTTTCCAGTTAGATATTTAAGACTAATAGATTTTCACTTATCATAAGTATTATACGAATATTATCATACCTTCACCCTCCCAATTACTATATATTAGCTTTTGTTCTAGTTAAATATTGTTTGACTATATTATGTATGCGTTTAGAACTTTGATTTGGTAAATATACATATCTTAGGCCTACTCATAAGTTATTTGTGTGTTCCATTTTTTTTTTCTTTTAAAACAGAAAAGAACACAACTCCAAGGAGCAGTTTTACCCTCAGACAAAATTAATGCGCTACTGAACCAGAACTGTGGCATAGAACTACCGAATGTTGGAAGCTGTGGGCTGCACAAAGTTCATGGTCCCACAACTGAATATATGTCCATTGATTTTTTATGTGACGAATTTGCATAAAATTAAATATGTTTTTTTTTCAGATGTGGCAACCATTCATAATGGTGCTCTAACAATTTCAAAGGCCTATGTCTGTTTTTCAATTTTTTATGAATTTAAAAAAAAAGGGGGTTATTTTTAAAGAAATCTGCAAACACCCTTGGTAATGGGAGACAGTAATGCTCCGGATCGCTGGTCAGCAAAGTGATAATTATATCTGAGAAAATTAGATGAGGAAAATATTAGAGTATCCCATCCTTGAAAATCATGTGCTTGGACCTGGAAAAACCCTGGAAAATGCTTGAAGAAATTTGCTATGAACCCTGATATATGTATTATGCATCAAACTTTAGGAAATTGGCTGCAGAATGTTGTGAAATACTGTTGAGTTCTTATGGGATGTTATAATTGTTTGTTATATCTTGTGAAGTGTAGAAACAATAAAAAATCAAAATAAAAAATGAATAAAAATTATGCACATCCACGTAAATATTTCAGCTGTACTTAATCCCTTGCTAGTAAAACACCAGGAATTGAAACATATATCCAGTTGACAACTAATTCAAGAAGTTTGATAAAAAACAAATGAAAATTGTAATTTATATAAATTTTTTTGTGAAATCACATATTGCTGAACTGGAATGTCACTTACACATTCCTGTCCGATGCAAATTAATTAATTTATTACTTAAAAATATCACGTTTGTTCAACATCCTTATCAGAATCCAAAATAGGTTATTATTGCTACCGATATCGCTACAATTCATTTCGAAATCATATATTGAGGTTGATTCGTTAATAGTTTATGAGTGTTATGTTTTGACTACACTACATGTAAACAAATAACCCTGTGACGTCATTAATTGATAAAAGTATGCAAAAACTAACACCAATATAATTATTTCGCTACCAGTTCAAAATACTATGTCCACAGGAAGTGTTTACATGATATGAACACTCTATGGCCACTTATTTTCGAATTTTTTGTTCAATTTTGGAATCTTATATAGCGAGCGTACCATGTGGCCTGCGGCTAGATCCAAATCAACTATAGCGGATATACAGCACACAATTGTAACTTCATAAATTATTTTTTTTGCTCACAAACGTTCACATACATGTGCCGGATGTATTGAAATAATTTTAAACTGGCTTATCGCCAGATATTCTATAATTTTCCTCTCAAATGCGGCATATATCACCTTGGCGCGCCTTACGCCCTGGGTATAACGAAAGGCCTATCTGGCGCTCCATACGCCCGTTTGGGCAGAATGAGTTAAAACAAAAACTTTTAAATAAAAAAAGGAAGAAAAAAAATATGTCAGTGGTCTCATTCCTCATGTCATTTATTGGGTATGGTCACCACTGTAGCTGGCCCCTTCATCGGAAAGGTAAAGGATCCCGTTTACACGCCCATTGAGGCATATTGGTTTACACGCCCATTGAGGCATATTGGGAATATGGTGTTAGGCCCATATTTTCTTGACCATCGGCACACTAGGGGTTGTTGTGAGCTTCAAAAATCATGTTTTTAAATGCAAATTTTTTTGTTGTTTTGTTAGTGGAGGAGAATGCACCATCCATGAAGAAGCCTAAAAGGGAACAGCAAGCAAGGTAAGTTTTGAGTACATTTAAAAAAAAAATCTTTCTCAGCACTTTGAAGTCTTGAATTGTCAGTCATTTATAGAAACATGTCTGTGGTTGGCCTTAGTTTCAGTCATGACATTTCAGAATGACATGTCTCATCTATCTTTTCTGTGTGGAAGTATTCTTCCTCGTTCGCCTTCAGACTTCCATATTAATGACTTTAATAAAGGCAGTAGTCAGCTGACATCTGCAAACAGTTTTTCGTTGACAGAAGTGGGTTGTTGCCATATGCGGCTCTGTTCATTGCTGTGTGGAAGTATAAGGTATAGCATCTTCTATTTGTTGTTGTAGAGTTTATACGCAAGCAGCTAATAAGATGCTTGGCATTCTTGTAATTATTTCCTGTTCTGTAAATCGTTTTTGGTACTTAAAAAAAAAATTATTATTTGCGACTTCACAAGTTGTAAATTATTTTTGTTTGAAGCTCTGTTGAAATGCAGTTAAATTTAGCCTGTTTACCTTTCAGTGATGGCTTAACATCAATATTAGTAAAGTTCAGAATTGTATTAAACTTGGTTCACTGCCTTACGTAGTTTGGACTTGGACATTAAAAAGCATCATCATCTTGTTTCAGCATCCTAGTTTCCGAGAGTTATCTATTTTGTAACTTTACAAGTGGTTGGGAATGAGTTAATACACAAGAACCACTCAGAAGTTATGAAGATAATTTTAGTTAAGTCTAATTGAGACTTCACATCTATTTGTAACTTCACATGTTGTAAATTACTTTTGTTTGAAGATTCATTGAACTGCAGCCAGAGATAGCAGCAGAGTATACTGAAGAGACAGCTGTGACATCTGGGCCAGAGGTCAATGTTAACAATAGCAGCAATCAAAGGGACCCAGAGGAAGAGGAAAATACAAATGAAAATGCTAATTCTCGTTACAACGTGGAGAGAGAGCTGCGAAGAGGTGATGCATCTATAAGAACCTCACATTATCCCACTGATAGGTTAGTGATTTGTTTACTCCAGCTGTTAAAGTGACCAGGTTTTAAGATTTAATATGACCTCCTTTGTTATTAGAAGTTAAGCTTTGAATTAAGCGTAAAGATTCTCTCATGGTTTATGTGAGTGGCCTTCCTATGCTTAGTTGTTCGTCTTCTACCCAGGGGTGTAGAGGTTTGCCAGAGAGAACGCCATATTGTCCTATCATGGCTTTCCTATGCACAAGTGAAAACTGCATAGTTGGCTAGGCAGCAAATCAGGGGTAAGAGCATCTGGTATAGAAGATTACTAAACTATGGACAAAAAAAAATGATGCATTAAAGTGCGCTTGAAATCATAAAGTTTAAAATGGATCAGCTGACAGCAACTATGGTGGTTAGAAATTTACAGTGTTTTAGGCTTGTATTGAGACATAATGGCAGTCCTCCAGCATTAACCCACCTGCCCATCTTCCTCAAATTATAGGATGGCTTGTATGCAGTATCAGTCCTGTGGGCTATGTTGGCAAGAGCCGTATGCTTCTGACAGGTTCATTCAAACAGGCCTAGGGGAAGAAGCTAAAAAGTCCCCTAGCTTAAGAGTATTAGGTTGGAGCCAAAAAACCCATGCAGATACAAACAATCATTGCTACAGATATTGCCTGGCACAAAATACCATCCCAAGTCTGGAAGGATGATTTTAAGAGAGCTGATGATGTGGTCAGGTGAAAGCCAGATACTGAAGTCAGACCACTGACAAATTGTCTGCTGAAAAACCTAAGGAATAACCAGCAGTACGGCTAGAGATTAGAGAAAGTGGAGGTGGATAAAACATACCCTCAAGAAATAGCCTACCTTTTATAACCTAGCATACCTTTCACTGAAACCCTCAGAAGAAGAAAGGAGTGAAGAAGCCATGGAGAAAAATGTTTTAAAAAAAGAGAACCTAAGCATTTGAAACTTCATAGGCAGAGTTAGGGGAAAACTGCCCAAAATAAAAATGATGATAACTTTACAACAGGAAAAGATTGAAAGGTAAAGAATGGATTGACAACACCATCAGAGTGGAAATAATGCATGATCAACAACTTTGAATTAAACTCTTATTTCCACGGAAAAGAATTAAACTCTTATTTCCATGGATAATAATTAAACTCTTATTTCCATGGATAAGAATTAAACTCTTATTTCCATGGATAAAATTATTCTTGCAAAGATTGTTAATCATTACTATAATCAAATGTTAATACATTTTACCTAAACCATTTGTTGTATTATAAACTATCCTTTGCCATTTTTACCTGTCTATTTTTATTAATTTAGATCTTACCACACTGCAAGCAGTGACCATGCACATTCCTATGACCGCTACATCTCAGGGTCAAGGGGTCTTGATAAGTCAGGGTCAAGGGGTTACTCTCAGTCAGCCTCCAGGGACAGTTCTTACTTTGACAGCAGGGGTCATAGGTCAAGAGAAGACACTTCATATTACAGGTATTTATTAACACGTCCTTTGGGTACTTATTATTCAGATCTTCGCTTTTAATCCCTTTAGCACATAGGTCATCTTTGGTATCTTCTAGTGTACTTTCTTCTGCCTTGTTTTCTTCTGGGTTGTATTAAACTCAATTATTTTTTCTTCTGATCTTCTCCGTGTTTTTTTGGGTCACCACATACCCTACTTTCTTTGCAGGTTCTCCACTCAGAGGCTGAAGATTATAATTCACCCTTAACTATCTTTTCCATGTCCACTTATTTTGACTATCATACTTTAATTGATTGCTGGTTTGTTGTGATCCTGGGGTCTGTGTTTACCATTTACTTTGATTCTGTTTTATTCCTACAGATAATGTAATCCTAGATATATCAGTTGTAAGTCAATATTTCAGTAGTTTTTTTTTTTTTACATGATTAGAGGATTATATGAACTTAAATGGCACAGTTTAGTGAGGAAACCTGTTGATAGCATTACAAGGCAGTAATTGTTCTGGAATCTCCAAGGTACAAGAAGTAAAGGGAGACTGAAGAACATGGAGAAAAGAGAACTGGAGGCATTCATGAAAGGAATTAGGAAGACATGGAAAGACCTAAAACGGCACCGGGATAGGAAGACTTACATGAGTTTGTTGAAGGCCTATGAGTTGAAGAGTGATGAAGAAGAGGAAGCTATAATGTGTATGCTTGCATTATACGTATATGTGCATGTACGTGTGAAATTTTTCACCTTTTTACCACACACAAAAAAATGTCTCCGATGTTTGTTTATTTTTTCATCCTTATGTCCTGCACTAAATTTATGAAATGTAACTGTTCATCTTTCTGACAGTATCCATATCCTAGCCTCAGAAATAAGTTCAATATTGCAATAATGGTTTTAGATTGAGGTGTATCTACTTGATTGTACTACTTTCTGGGCTGTATAGGTCAAGAGAGCCCAGCTCAATTGATTCATCACAGATTTCAACTCGGTACACCCGTATTGAACGTGGTGATCCCAAAAGTTCAACAACCAGATCCGAGTCTGTGACTGTCCCAAAATTTAAAACATTGCAGGACCAACAAGTAAGTCTGGGTTGTTATTCTTGTTTAACTTTGTTACATGTTAGGACTGCTGTCCATAATATTTATTTGTGGATCATGAGATCTGATACACTTGGCAATAAAGAATAGAAGCACGGCTGTGTTCCTAACTTGTCATTAAAGATGGTGAAGGAGGGTTGTACTTAGGGCTAGCATGTGTGCGTGTGCATGCGTGTATGCATTTTTTATTTTTAGGGTTACACCACCAAGACAAGAGACAGAAGACGTTGGAGATCCATTACAGCCAACCTTCGTTGTGGAGATGGCAACTGATGATAATGATGATACTCACACACACTAACACACAATAGAGAGTTGAATGTTACGGAAACAATCAATGAAAACCAATAGATTCTTTGTGGAAATATTAGAAGCAGAGAATAATTGAATGAAATATAGCTTGAAGAAGAAAACATGAAACTTGTTAAGAAAAAAAAAATCCAAAGATAATTTTTCGAAGCTGCATTGAGAACACCTAAAGAAATTAGAATCACCAAGAAACTTGCAAAAACTTCAAAGCGATGAGATTGAGAGATGACTAGCAGACTTGGATTTGTGCGTTTCAAACGTAAATGAGATATATGCAGAAACAGGCATCTTTTGTTTGATTGCTGTCCTCGTTGTTTGCCGTCCCTGCTGTCTACAACTCTTATCATCTCATAAATATGTTTACTGCTTCCTAGAATTATAATGCTGGCCTGGAAATATTTTCTTCTTAAATGCTATGCTGATTGATGATGTCAGGCGATTGTGTCTCTCTACAGCTAGGTCTGACATTGACTTTCTTCCGTGCCAAGTTAATAAACTGTCAAGGACTTTTTCTCATAGCCGCCCTTTCAATCTTTGTCCAAATTTGTCACAGTGTGTATATATGATCCAGACTCATAACATGCTTGGGTCAAGTATTGTATGAATATTATTTATATTTTGCCAGGTAAGTTGGCTTGAGATGTTCAAGATGATAGAGCAGCAACACAGGAAAGAATTGCAGTCCCAGTATTTAGAGCATCAGAAAATCCTTCAGCAGATGCAGAAAAATATGGAGAAAGAGCTTTTGAAACAGCAGGACACTTTGAAACAGAGACTGTCAACGCACAGGGAGGTAAGGCTCAGAAGATGCACCTACTAATGTTTGTTCATAATATCCAGCACTTTATTTATTAATATCCTCTTTTATTCTCCCTGATTATGATTGGCAGCGCTGGCCTTTCGTAGCATAGGTACCGGGTTTGAAACAGGGTGTCGTCACGCTTCAGTCTACCCAGCTGTAAATGGGTACCTATCTCAGCTCTTGAGTTAGGGAAGGCAAAATCAGCGAGGAAAGGAACTAGCCACCCCACCTGTTAAAGCTGTACCTAGTATAGTGAAGTCTCTAACACTTCACTCCCCTATAGCAGCATCTGTTACGGGACTACTTTTACCTTTTTACCCAGTTGACAGCAACGCCCAAATATCCTTACACACAAACACAGCAACACTGATTCTGTCTAGGTTCTTTTTGTTATCTAATAATGTTCATAGAAATAATTTAACTTTACACACAAACACAGCAACACTGATTCTGTCTAGGTTCTTTTTGTTATCTAATAATGTTCATAGAAATAATTTAACTTTACACACAAACACAGCAACACTGATTCTGTCTAGGTTCTTTTTGTTATCTAATAATGTTCATAGAAATAATTTAACTTTACACACAAACACAGCAACACTGACTGGTTCTGTCTATGTTCTTTTTGTTATCTTTTTGTTAATAATAATGTTCATAGAAATAATTTAACTTTACACACAAACACAGCAACACTGATTCTGTGTAGGTTCTTTTTGTTATCTAATAATGTTCATAGAAATAATTTAACTTTACACACAAACACAGCAACACTGATTCTGTGTAGGTTCTTTTTGTTATCTAATAATGTTCATAGAAATAATTTAACTTTACACACAAACACAGCAACACTGATTCTGTGTAGGTTCTTTTTGTTATCTAATAATGTTCATAGAAATAATTTAACTTTACACACAAACACAGCAACACTGATTCTGTGTAGGTTCTTTTTGTTATCTAATAATGTTCATAGAAATAATTTAACTTTACACACAAACACAGCAACACTGATTCTGTGTAGGTTCTTTTTGTTATCTAATAATGTTCATAGAAATAATTTAACTTTACACACAAACACAGCAACACTGATTCTGTGTAGGTTCTTTTTGTTATCTAATAATGTTCATAGAAATAATTTAACTTTACACACAAACACAGCAACACTGATTCTGTGTAGGTTCTTTTTTGTTATCTAATAATGTTCATAGAAATAATTTAACTTTACACACAAACACAGCAACACTGATTCTGTGTAGGTTCTTTTTGTTATCTAATAATGTTCATAGAAATAATTTAACTTTACACACAAACACAGCAACACTGATTCTGTGTAGGTTCTTTTTGTTATCTAATAATGTTCATAGAAATAATTTAAACTTTACACACAAAACACAGCAACACTGATTCTGTGTAGGTTCCTTTTGTTATCTAATAATGTTCATAGAAATAATTTAACTTTACACACAAACACAGCAACACTGATTCTGTGTAGGTTCTTTTTGTTATCTAATAATGTTCATAGAAATAATTTAACTTTACACACAAACACAGCAACACTGATTCTGTGTAGGTTCTTTTTGTTATCCAATAATGTTCATAGAAATAATTTAACTTTACACACAAACACAGCAACACTGATTCTGTGTAGGTTCTTTTTGTTATCTAATAATGTTCATAGAAATAATTTAACTTTACACACAAACACAGCAACACTGATTCTGTGTAGGTTCTTTTTGTTATCTAATAATGTTCATAGAAATAATTTAACTTTACACACAAACACAGCAACACTGATTCTGTGTAGGTTCTTTTTGTTATCTAATAATGTTCATAGAAATAATTTAACTTTACACACAAACACAGCAACACTGATTCTGTGTAGGTTCTTTTTGTTATCTAATAATACATCACAAACACAGCAAATGTCTGTGTAGGTTCTTTTAGTTAAGTAATAATGTTCATAGAAATAATTTAACTTTACACACAAACACAGCAACACTGATTCTGTGTAGCTTCTTTTTGTTATTAATAATGTTCATAGAAATAATTTAACTTTACACACAAACACAGCAACACTGATTCTGTGTAGGTTCTTTTTGTTATCTAATAATGTTCATAGAAATAATTTAACTTTACACACAAACACAGCAACACTGATTCTGTGTAGGTTCTTTTTGTTATCTAATAATGTTCATAGAAATAATTTAACTTTACACATAAACACAGCAACACTGATTCTGTGTAGGTTCTTTTTGTTATCTAATAATGTTCATAGAAATAATTTAACTTTACACACAAACACAGCAACACTGATTCTGTGTAGGTTCTTTTTGTTATCCAATAATGTTCATAGAAATAATTTAACTTTACACACAAACACAGCAACACTGATTCTGTGTAGGTTCTTTTTGTTATCTAATAATGTTCATAGAAATAATTTAACTTTACACACAAACACAGCAACACTGATTCTGTGTAGGTTCTTTTTGTTATCTAATAATGTTCATAGAAATAATTTAACTTTACACACAAACACAGCAACACTGATTCTGTGTAGGTTCTTTTTGTTATCTAATAATGTTCATAGAAATAATTTAACTTTACACACAAACACAGCAACACTGATTCTGTGTAGGTTCTTTTTGTTATCCAATAATGTTCATAGAAATAATTTAACTTTACACACAAACACAGCAACACTGATTCTGTGTAGGTTCTTTTTGTTATCTAATAATGTTCATAGAAATAATTTAACTTTACACACAAACACAGCAACACTGATTCTGTGTAGGTTCTTTTTGTTATCTAATAATGTTCATAGAAATAATTTAACTTTACACACAAACACAGCAACACTGATTCTGTGTAGGTTCTTTTTGTTATCTAATAATGTTCATAGAAATAATTTAACTTTACACACAAACACAGCAACACTGATTCTGTGTAGGTTCTTTTTGTTATCTAATAATGTTCATAGAAATAATTTAACTTTACACACAAACACAGCAACACTGATTCTGTGTAGGTTCTTTTTGTTATCTAATAATGTTCATAGAAATAATTTAACTTTACACACAAACACAGCAACACTGATTCTGTGTAGGTTCTTTTTGTTATCTAATAATGTTCATAGAAATAATTTAACTTTACACACAAACACAGCAACACTGATTCTGTGTAGGTTCTTTTTGTTATCTAATAATGTTCATAGAAATAATTTAACTTTACACACAAACACAGCAACACTGATTCTGTGTAGGTTCTTTTTGTTATCTAATAATGTTCATAGAAATAATTTAACTTTACACACAAACACAGCAACACTGATTCTGTGTAGGTTCTTTTTGTTATCTAATAATGTTCATAGAAATAATTTAACTTTACACACAAACACAGCAACACTGATTCTGTGTAGGTTCTTTTTGTTATCTAATAATGTTCATAGAAATAATTTAACTTTACACACAAACACAGCAACACTGATTCTGTGTAGGTTCTTTTTGTTATCTAATAATGTTCATAGAAATAATTTAACTTTACACACAAACACAGCAACACTGATTCTGTGTAGGTTCTTTTTGTTATCTAATAATGTTCATAGAAATAATTTAACTTTACACACAAACACAGCAACACTGATTCTGTGTAGGTTCTTTTTGTTATCTAATAATGTTCATAGAAATAATTTAACTTTACACACAAACACAGCAACACTGATTCTGTGTAGGTTCTTTTTGTTATCTAATAATGTTCATAGAAATAATTTAACTTTACACATGAACACAGCAACACTGATTCTGTGTAGGTTCTTTTTGTTATCTAATAATGTTCATAGAAATAATTTAACTTTACACACAAACACAGCAACACTGATTCTGTGTAGGTTCTTTTTGTTATCTAATAATGTTCATAGAAATAATTTAACTTTACACACAAACACAGCAACACTGATTCTGTGTAGGTTCTTTTTGTTATCTAATAATGTTCATAGAAATAATTTAACTTTACACATGAACACAGCAACACTGATTCTGTGTAGGTTCTTTTTGTTATCTAATAATGTTCATAGAAATAATTTAACTTTACACACAAACACAGCAACACTGATTCTGTGTAGGTTCTTTTTGTTATCTAATAATGTTCATAGAAATAATTTAACTTTACACACAAACACAGCAACACTGATTCTGTGTAGGTTTCTTTGTGTTATCTAATAATGTTCATAGAAATAATTTAACTTTACACACAAACACAGCAACACTGATTCTGTGTAGGTTCTTTTTGTTATCTAATAATGTTCATAGAAATAATTTAACTTTACACACAAACACAGCAACACTGATTCTGTGTAGGTTCTTTTTGTTATCTAATAATGTTCATAGAACTAATTTAACTTTACACACAAACACAGCAACACTGATTCTGTGTAGGTTCTTTTTGTTATCCAATAATGTTCATAGAAATAATTTAACTTTACACACAAACACAGCAACACTGATTCTGTGTAGGTTCTTTTTGTTATCTAATAATGTTCATAGAAATAATTTAACTTTACACACAAACACAGCAACACTGATTCTGTGTAGGTTCTTTTTGTTATCTAATAATGTTCATAGAAATAATTTAACTTTACACACAAACACAGCAACACTGATTCTGTGTAGGTTCTTTTTGTTATCTAATAATGTTCATAGAAATAATTTAACTTTACACACAAACACAGCAACACTGATTCTGTGTAGGTTCTTTTTGTTATCCAATAATGTTCATAGAAATAATTTAACTTTACACACAAACACAGCAACACTGATTCTGTGTAGGTTCTTTTTGTTATCTAATAATGTTCATAGAAATAATTTAACTTTACACACAAACACAGCAACACTGATTCTGTGTAGGTTCTTTTTTGTTATCTAATAATGTTCATAGAAATAATTTAACTTTACACATGAACACAGCAACACTGATTCTGTGTAGGTTCTTTTTGTTATCTAATAATGTTCATAGAAATAATTTAACTTTACACACAAACACAGCAACACTGATTCTGTGTAGGTTCTTTTTGTTATCTAATAATGTTCATAGAAATAATTTAACTTTACACACAAACACAGCAACACTGATTCTGTGTAGGTTCTTTTTGTTATCTAATAATGTTCATAGAAATAATTTAACTTTACACACAAACACAGCAACACTGATTCTGTGTAGGTTCTTTTTGTTATCTAATAATGTTCATAGAAATAATTTAACTTTACACACAAACACAGCAACACTGATTCTGTGTAGGTTCTTTTTGTTATCTAATAATGTTCATAGAAATAATTTAACTTTACACACAAACACAGCAACACTGATTCTGTGTAGGTTCTTTTTGTTATCTAATAATGTTCATAGAAATAATTTAACTTTACACAGCAACACTGATTCTGTGTAGGTTCTTTTTGTTATCTAATAATGTTCATAGAAATAATTTAACTTTACACACAAACACAGCAACACTGATTCTGTGTAGGTTCTTTTTGTTATCTAATAATGTTCATAGAAATAATTTAACTTTACACACAAACACAGCAACACTGATTCTGTGTAGGTTCTTTTTGTTATCTAATAATGTTCATAGAAATAATTTAACTTTACACAAACAAACACTGATTCTGTGTAGGTTCTTTTTTTACTAATAATGTTCATAGAAATAATTTAAAACACATGAACACAGCAACACTGATTCTGTGTAGGTTCTTTTTGTTATCTAATAATGTTCATAGAAATAATTTAACTTTACACACAAACATAGCAACACTGATTCTGTGTAGGTTCTTTTTGTTATCTAATAATGTTCATAGAAATAATTTAACTTTACACACAAACACAGCAACACTGATTCTGTGTAGGTTCTTTTTGTTATCTAATAATGTTCATAGAAATAATTTAACTTTACACACAAACACAGCAACACTGATTCTGTGTAGGTTCTTTTTGTTATCTAATAATGTTCATAGAAATAATTTAACTTTACACACAAACACAGCAAAGCAACACTGATTCTGTGTAGGTTCTTTTTGTTATCCAATAATGTTCATAGAAATAATTTAACTTATCCAATAATGTTCATAGAAATAATTTAACTTTACACACAAACACAGCAACACTGATTCTGTGTAGGTTCTTTTTGTTATCTAATAATGTTCATAGAAATAATTTAACTTTACACAAACACAGCAACACTGATTCTGTGTAGGTTCTTTTTGTTATCTAATAATGTTCATAGAAATAATTTAACTTTACACACAAACACAGCAACACTGATTCTGTGTAGGTTCTTTTTGTTATCTAATAATGTTCATAGAAATAATTTAACTTTACACACAAACACAGCAACACTGATTCTGTGTAGGTTCTTTTTGTTATCTAATAATGTTCATAGAAATAATTTAACTTTACACATGAACACAGCAACACTGATTCTGTGTAGGTTCTTTTTGTTATCTAATAATGTTCATAGATATAATTTAACTTTACACACAAACACAGCAACACTGATTCTGTGTAGGTTCATTTTGTAATCCAATAATGTTCATAGAAAAAATTTAACTTTACACATGAACACAGCAACACTGATTCTGTGTAGGTTCTTTTTGTTATCTAATAATGTTCATAGAAATAATTTAACTTTACACATAAACACAGCAACACTGATTCTGTGTAGGTTCTTTTTGTTATCTAATAATGTTCATAGAAATAATTTAACTTTACACACAAACACAGCAACACTGATTCTGTGTAGGTTCTTTTTGTTATCTAATAATGTTCATAGAAATAATTTAACTTTACACACAAACACAGCAACACTGATTCTGTGTAGGTTCTTTTGTGTTATTAATAATTTTGAAATAATTTAACTTTACACACACCACCAAACACAGCAACACTGATTCTGTGTAGGTTCTTTTTGTTATCTAATAATGTTCATAGAAATAATTTAACTTTACACACAAACACAGCAACACTGATTCTGTGTAGGTTCTTTTTGTTATCTAATAATGTTCATAGAAATAATTTAACTTTACACACAAACACAGCAACACTGATTCTGTGTAGGTTCTTTTTGTTATCTAATAATGTTCATAGAAATAATTTAACTTTACACACAAACACAGCAACACTGATTCTGTGTAGGTTCTTTTTGTTATCTAATAATGTTCATAGAAATAATTTAACTTTACACACAAACACAGCAACACTGATTCTGTGTAGGTTCTTTTTGTTATCTAATAATGTTCATAGAAATAATTTAACTTTACACACAAACACAGCAACACTGATTCTGTGTAGGTTCTTTTTGTTATCTAATAATGTTCATAGAAATAATTTAACTTTACACACAAACACAGCAACACTGATTCTGTGTAGGTTCTTTTTGTTATCTAATAATGTTCATAGAAATAATTTAACTTTACACACAAACACAGCAACACTGATTCTGTGTAGGTTCTTTTTGTTATCTAATAATGTTCATAGAAATAATTTAATTCTTGTGTTACAACTTTACACACAAAACACAGCAACACTGATTCTGTGTAGGTTCTTTTTGTTATCTAATAATGTTCATAGAAAATAATTTAACTTTACACACAAACACAGCAACACTGATTCTGTGTAGGTTCTTTTTGTTATCCAATAATGTTCATAGAAATAATTTAACTTTACACACAAACACAGCAACACTGATTCTGTGTAGGTTCTTTTTGTTATCTAATAATGTTCATAGAAATAATTTAACTTTACACACAAACACAGCAACACTGATTCTGTGTAGGTTCTTTTTGTTATCTAATAATGTTCATAGAAATAATTTAACTTTACACACAAACACAGCAACACTGATTCTGTGTAGGTTCTTTTTGTTATCTAATAATGTTCATAGAAATAATTTAACTTTACACACAAACACAGCAACACTGATTCTGTGTAGGTTCTTTTTGTTATCTAATAATGTTCATAGAAATAATTTAACTTTACACACAAACACAGCAACACTGATTCTGTGTAGGTTCTTTTTGTTATCTAATAATGTTCATAGAAATAATTTAACTTTACACATAAACACAGCAACACTGATTCTGTGTAGGTTCTTTTTGTTATCTAATAATGTTCATAGAAATAATTTAACTTTACACACAAACACAGCAACACTGATTCTGTGTAGGTTCTTTTTGTTATCTAATAATGTTCATAGAAATAATTTAACTTTACACATAAACACAGCAACACTGATTCTGTGTAGGTTCTTTTTGTTATCTAATAATGTTCATAGAAATAATTTAACTTTACACACAAACACAGCAACACTGATTCTGTGTAGGTTCTTTTTGTTATCTAATAATGTTCATAGAAATAATTTAACTTTACACATGAACACAGCAACACTGATTCTGTGTAGGTTCTTTTTGTTATCTAATAATGTTCATAGAAATAATTTAACTTTACACACAAACACAGCAACACTGATTCTGTGTAGGTTCTTTTTGTTATCTAATAATGTTCATAGAAATAATTTAACTTTACACACAAACACAGCAACACTGATTCTGTGTAGGTTCTTTTTGTTATCTAATAATGTTCATAGAAATAATTTAACTTTACACACAAACACAGCAACACTGATTCTGTGTAGGTTCTTTTTGTTATCTAATAATGTTCATAGAAATAATTTAACTTTACACAGCAACACTGATTCTGTGTAGGTTCTTTTTGTTATCTAATAATGTTCATAGAAATAATTTAACTTTACACACAAACACAGCAACACTGATTCTGTGTAGGTTCTTTTTGTTATCTAATAATGTTCATAGAAATAATTTAACTTTACACATGAACACAGCAACACTGATTCTGTGTAGGTTCTTTTTGTTATCTAATAATGTTCATAGAAATAATTTAACTTTACACACAAACACAGCAACACTGATTCTGTGTAGGTTCTTTTTGTTATCTAATAATGTTCATAGAAATAATTTAACTTTACACACAAACACAGCAACACTGATTCTGTGTAGGTTCTTTTTGTTATCTAATAATGTTCATAGAAATAATTTAACTTTACACACAAACACAGCAACACTGATTCTGTGTAGGTTCTTTTTGTTATCTAATAATGTTCATAGATATAATTTAACTTTACACACAAACACAGCAACACTGATTCTGTGTAGGTTCATTTTGTAATCCAATAATGTTCATAGAAAAAATTTAACTTTACACATGAACACAGCAACACTGATTCTGTGTAGGTTCTTTTTGTTATCCAATAATGTTCATAGAAATAATTTAACTTTACACACAAACACAGCAACACTGATTCTGTGTAGGTTCTTTTTGTTATCTAATAATGTTCATAGAAATAATTTAACTTTACACACAAACACAGCAACACTGATTCTGTGTAGGTTCTTTTTGTTATCTAATAATGTTCATAGAAATAATTTAACTTTACACACAAACACAGCAACACTGATTCTGTGTAGGTTCTTTTTGTTATCCAATAATGTTCATAGAAATAATTTAACTTTACACACAAACACAGCAACACTGATTCTGTGTAGGTTCTTTTTGTTATCCAATAATGTTCATAGAAATAATTTAACTTTACACACAAACACAGCAACACTGATTCTGTGTAGGTTCTTTTTGTTATCTAATAATGTTCATAGAAATAATTTAACTTTACACACAAACACAGCAACACTGATTCTGTGTAGGTTCTTTTTGTTATCTAATAATGTTCATAGAAATAATTTAACTTTACACACAAACACAGCAACACTGATTCTGTGTAGGTTCTTTTTGTTATCTAATAATGTTCATAGAAATAATTTAACTTTACACACAAACACAGCAACACTGATTCTGTGTAGGTTCTTTTTGTTATCTAATAATGTTCATAGAAATAATTTAACTTTACACACAAACACAGCAACACTGATTCTGTGTAGCTTCTTTTTGTTATTAATAATGTTCATAGAAATAATTTAACTTTACACATAAACACAGCAACACTGATTCTGTGTAGGTTCTTTTTGTTATCTAATAATGTTCATAGAAATAATTTAACTTTACACACAAACACAGCAACACTGATTCTGTGTAGGTTCTTTTTGTTATCTAATAATGTTCATAGAAATAATTTAACTTTACACACAAACACAGCAACACTGATTCTGTGTAGGTTCTTTTTGTTATCTAATAATGTTCATAGAAATAATTTAACTTTACACATAAACACAGCAACACTGATTCTGTGTAGGTTCTTTTTGTTATCTAATAATGTTCATAGAAATAATTTAACTTTACACACAAACACAGCAACACTGATTCTGTGTAGCTTCTTTTTGTTATTAATAATGTTCATTAAAATAATTTTATTTTACACATAAATACAGCAACACTGATTCTGTGTAGGTTCTTTTTGTTATCTAATAATGTTCATAGAAATAATATAACTCTACACATAAACACAGCAACACTGATTCTGTGTAGGTTCTTTTTGTTATCTAATAATGTTCATAGAAATAATTTAACTTTACACATAAACACAGCAACACTGATTCTGTGTAGGTTCTTTTTGTTATCTAATAATGTTCATAGAAATAATTTAACTTTACACATAAACACAGCAACACTGATTCTGTGTAGGTTCTTTTTGTTATCTAATAATGTTCATAGAAATAATTTAACTTTACACACAAACACAGCAACACTGATTCTGTGTAGGTTCTTTTTGTTATCTAATAATGTTCATAGAAATAATTTAACTTTACACACAAACACAGCAACACTGATTCTGTGTAGGTTCTTTTTGTTATCTAATAATGTTGCATAGAAATAATTTAACTTTACACACAAACACAGCAACACTGATTCTGTGTAGGTTCTTTTTGTTATCTAATAATGTTCATAGAAATAATTTAACTTTACACATGAACACAGCAACACTGATTCTGTGTAGGTTCTTTTTGTTATCTAATAATGTTCATAGAAATAATTTAACTTTACACATGAACACAGCAACACTGATTCTGTGTAGGTTCTTTTTGTTATCTAATAATGTTCATAGAAATAATTTAACTTTACACACAAACACAGCAACACTGATTCTGTGTAGGTTCTTTTTGTTATCTAATAATGTTCATAGAAATAATTTAACTTTACACACAAACACAGCAACACTGATTCTGTGTAGGTTCTTTTTGTTATCTAATAATGTTCATAGAAATAATTTAACTTTACACATAAACACAGCAACACTGATTCTGTGTAGGTTCTTTTTGTTATCTAATAATGTTCATAGAAATAATTTAACTTTACACACAAACACAGCAACACTGATTCTGTGTAGGTTCTTTTTGTTATCTAATAATGTTCATAGAAATAATTTAACTTTACACATAAACACAGCAACACTGATTCTGTGTAGGTTCATTTTGTAATCCAATAATGTTCATAGAAATAATTTAACTTTACACATGAACACAGCAACACTGATTCTGTGTAGGTTCTTTTTGTTATCCAATAATGTTCATAGAAATAATTTAACTTTACACACAAACACAGCAACACTGATTCTGTGTAGGTTCTTTTTGTTATCTAATAATGTTCATAGAAATAATTTAACTTTACACACAAACACAGCAACACTGATTCTGTGTAGGTTCTTTTTGTTATCTAATAATGTTCATAGAAATAATTTAACTTTACACACAAACACAGCAACACTGATTCTGTGTAGGTTCTTTTTGTTATCCAATAATGTTCATAGAAATAATTTAACTTTACACACAAACACAGCAACACTGATTCTGTGTAGGTTCTTTTTGTTATCTAATAATGTTCATAGAAATAATTTAACTTTACACACAAACACAGCAACACTGATTCTGTGTAGGTTCTTTTTGTTATCTAATAATGTTCATAGAAATAATTTAACTTTACACACAAACACAGCAACACTGATTCTGTGTAGGTTCTTTTTGTTATCTAATAATGTTCATAGAAATAATTTAACTTTACACACAAACACAGCAACACTGATTCTGTGTAGGTTCTTTTTGTTATCTAGTAATGTTCATAGAAATAATTTAACTTTACACACAAACACAGCAACACTTATTCTGTGTATTTTTCTTTTGTTATCTAATAATGTTCATAGAAATAATTTAACTTTACACACAAACACAGCAACTCTGATTCTGTGTAGGTTCTTTTTGTTATCTAATATTGTTCATAGAAATAATTTAACTTTACACACAAACACAGCAACACTGATTCTGTGTAGGTTCTTTTTGTTATCTAATAATGTTCATAGAAATAATTTAACTTTACCACACACAAAACACAGCAACACTGATTCTGTGTAGGTTCTTTTTGTTATCTAATAATGTTCATAGAAATAATTTAACTTTACACACAAACACAGCAACACTGATTCTGTGTAGGTTCTTTTTGTTATCTAATAATGTTCATAGAAAAATAATTTAACTTTACACAAACAAACACAGCAACACTGATTCTGTGTAGGTTCTTTTTGTTATCTAATAATGTTCATAGAAATAATTTAACTTTACACACAAACACAGCAACACTGATTCTGTGTAGGTTCTTTTTGTTATCTAATAATGTTCATAGAAATAATTTAACTTTACACAAAAACACAGCAACCCTGATTCTGTGTAGGTTCTTTTTATTATCTAATAATGTTGCATAGAAATAATTTAACTTTACACACAAACACAGCAACACTGATTCTGTGTAGGTTCTTTTTGTTATCTAATAACTGTTCATAGAAATAATTTAACTTTTCACACAGAAAACACAGCAACACTGATTCTGTGTAGGTTCTTTTTTGTTATCTAATAATGTTCATAGAAATAATTTAACTTTACACATGAACACACAGGCAACACTGATTCTGTTGTAGGTTCTTTTTGTTATCTAATAATGTTCATTAGAAGAAAATAATTTAACTTTACACACAAACACAGCAACACTGATTCTGTGTAGGTTCTTTTTGTTATCTAATAATGTTCATAGAAAATAATTTAACTTTACACACAAACACAGCAACACTGATTCTGTGTAGGTTCTTTTTGTTATCTAATAATGTTGCATGAAATAATTTCATACACAATAATTTAACTTTACACATGAACACAGCAACACTGATTCTGTGTAGGTTCTTTTTGTTTTTTATCTAATAATGTTCATTATCAACAAACACAGCAAAATGTATCGCAATATGTTCATAGAAAATAATTTAACTTTACACACAAACACAGCAACACTGATTCTGTGTAGAGTTCTTTTTGTTATCTAATAATGTTCATAGAAATAATTTAACTTTACACACAAACACAGCAACACTGATTCTGTGTAGGTTCTTTTTGTTATCTAATAATGTTCATAGAAACTAATTTAACTTTATCCATAACACAAACACAGCAACACTGATTTCTGTGTAGGTTCTTTTTGTTATCTAATAATGTTCATAGAAATAATTTAACTTTACACATCAAACACAGCAACACTGATTCTGTGTAGGTTCTTTTTGTATACCAATAATGTTCATAGAAATAATTTAACTTTACACACAAACACAGCAACACTGATTCTGTGTAGGTTCTTTTTGTTATTATGTTCATAGAAAAATTTAACCAATGTAGGTTCTTTTTGTTATCTAGCAATAAGAAATGCCTATTCTGTGTAGGTTCTTTTTGTTATTCTATATAGATGTTCATAGAAAATGAGATTTAACTTTTTTACACAGCGAACACTGAAGCTTCTTTTTGTTATAATAATGTTCATTAGAAAATAAATTAACTTTTACACATATAACACAGCAACACTGATTCTGTGTAGGTTCTTTTTTGTTATCTAATAATGTTCATAGAAATAAATTTAACTTTTACACACATAATAAACACAGCCAACACTGATTCTGTGTAGGTTCTGGTTTGTTATCTAATAATGGTCATGAAATAATTTAACTTTACACTAAAACAGCGCAACACTGAATTCTGTGAGGTGTTTTTTGTTATCTAATATGTTTCATTATTTAACTTTACACACAAAACACAGCAACCCACTGATTCAACTAATAATGTGTTCATGGAAGAAATAATTTAACTTTCACCTCAATGCTTCAGCATACAATGATTCTGTGTAGGTTTTTGTTATCTAATAACGTTTGTCTGCATTACCCCATGTCCTTGTATCAAAGGTTTTGTTCAATACCTTCGCCGACAAAACGTCTGGGTTTTTCAACCCTTTGCTGTCTTGGGCAAAGGCAATCCCAGCTAATCTTTTGCCATCCTTGTCTACCGCCAGTGGATGCGGCAAACTTAACCTGTCTCACTTCTCACTACTTCAAACACCTTACTGCTGGCCGGAAGATGTTACATAAAGTAAACAAACAACTTCGCTCTGCACAGAGCGAAGTCAAATGCCTGTTTCGAAAAAGGTCAAGCAATCAAGTAAAGGTAAGGTGGTGACGATGGTAAGAACACCTTGAACTATGAAAACCTTAAACAATAAATACTGTATGAAATGGCACTTACAAAGAGTGGTTAGATAATACTGCCGGAGAGGAGTAAAGACCCCCAAAAAGAGAACGAACATATTACAGGGACAATATATATTACTGTTTTTTTCCATGGTCATTCAAATAAATGTAGTCAAATAATAAACACAGAATGCCTATACAGCTATCCAAGACACGGAACAAAACTATGGCCCAGATGGCATACCAGCAGCGGCCCGTCAAAATAGACATAGACAGACATACATATAAAAAATTACTTAGTAAAGTCCTGTGAGAGTAAAGATAATAACTGCGTTCTGGAGGAAAAATATATCGTCAAGTTACCAAGAAGTATGCTAGAAATGCACACATTACACTATGTGGAATAATGTTAACTATCAAAGTCAGGAAAACAATATAATTAAAGAGATCATCCTTGTCAAAGACAGACAGTAGAGAGAAGAATAAACATATTTTCAATTAACCATATTCTGTACCACTAGATAACCACAGTGCATTTAAGAATTGAACACGCTTTGGACGTGAACTCAGCACGGGACATCGGACATGTGGACAACGAAAATGCATTCGGCAAAATTTTGCAGAGAATAACTGGCAACTGTTATGACGTTATGACGACCTTCATAAGTTCATTTACCTAGCACAGAAAACACATGAACACAGCAAGTGTAAAACATTTTACATATCAGAACTTACAGAGTATTTTATATGAAAATGGAGTGCGGCACAGATGCGTCTAGTTATCGTTTATCTTTTTTACGGACTATAGACTAGATTGTGAAACCAGAACAAATGGAATTCGGTGGACTGAGAAAACAGCTTGATGATCTTCATTTTGCCGACGACGTGGCTCTTCTATTCCAAAGCTATAATTAAGTGCAAGACAAATGGAGAATACTTTGAGATAGAGTATAGCCATTTGGTGTTAAAATACATAAACAAATTACGATAAGAATAAATGGGGAAAATGAAAGCAAGATTGCACGTAACGATGCATTCATTCAATATGTACTCGCACATATATCTTGACAGCACTAGAGGCAAAGATAGAGGAACAGGTATTGATATCTAAATAAGAATACAAAAAGGTGAGAAGAGCTTTGGCAAATATATGGATATCAAAAGAAATCAGATGCAACACAAACGTAAGAATCTTTAGCGCAGACACCAAGGCAAGCCTATTGTAAAAAAAAAGGTAAAGGATCCCGTTACACGCCCTATTGAGACATATTTGGAATATGGTGTTAGGCCCATAATTTTCTCGACCGTTCGCACGCTAGGGGTGATGTGGTCAGCATCACGCCGGCCGCCTTAACCTTCCCAGAGTTGCTCTGATACCCATTTGAGGCTATTGTACGGCTCTGAAACATGGAGAACAACGAAAATGTCGACTGGAAAGTTACACATTTTCGTAAATGGGCGATTATGCAGAATTGAAGGGCTGAAGTAATATGACGAGATCACTAAATATAGAGGTGATGGAAAGATCTAGACAAACATCAATGGAGCAAGAGGTAAGAGGAAGACGCTGGCGTTGGATAGGGCTCACACTGAGGAAACCAACAGACAGCATTTCAAAACCACGACTTGGTCTTGATGAATTTCCTAGAGTCAGAGAAATTGATGGAAAACCTAAAGAGCAAGGAAAATGGGAAAATTGAAACAGTCACCAACGGGGGTAAACAAAAAAAGACATGGACAGACCTTGAATTGTTTAGCTTAGAGGATTAACGTGAATTTGTTGAGGACCTGTACTCCACAGGGAGCTGAAGGGTTATGAATGAATGAGTGAATGAATGATATGCATATATATATAAATATTATATATATATACTTTAAATATATTAAATATATATATATAATAATATATATATATATAAATATAATATATATATATATAATATAATATATATAATACTATTTTTACTGATACTACATGTATCAAGGTTCTAGTGCATGTTACCCATAATTATGGAAGTGACGAGAAAATAGTACCACAGATTATTCAAACACACCAATTAATTTAATTGGGGGTGTCAAATAACAAGACATAAACCATTATTGAAAACATACACAATAGAAAACGCTGGAGGAAAAGGGGGAGGAGACGACTGAACTGTGAGTGGGAAAACGACATCAAGAGATGGACAAGCAATACCCTACCAGAATGCATCACCAAGAAAAGAGACAGAAAAACATTCGTGGTCCATTTCAGTCCACCTTTGTTGTAGAAGTCACTGTGAGATAAGCTAGCACAAGTGACAGTTAAATGGAATATTTTAGCAGTTCTTTCCCTTTACATGTTGTTTGTTTACTTGTTCCTTGCTGTTGATTGTTATATCTGTAACATGTACAAATTTGTTTTCCCTAACTATTTGTGGTCTTGTAGTGTCGCATATGGTAAAGAAATCCTGCCTCGTCTGTAGATCTATTATGAAGAAAACATTACAAAAACTTTTTGTTCGTGTTAAAATTTTAAGAAAGAAAGAAGTTAGACAACTCTATGCCATATTAGCCCGGATTAATTTGCCGGTGGTCTCTGATGAGTTTAAGGAAATGTCGCATATATGGTATATTTGGCGGGGCACCAATGGTCCCGCACTGCTACAGAATGATGGGGATATGCTATGGAACGTTTGTCAAGAAGGTCTCCAGAAATAGGCTCGTTAAAAAAGAAAGAGACCTATTCGAGATAAGAAGAGAAGGCGAATGCTCTCCACTATATAGTGTTATCTAAATAAACTATGAAGAGTTTTCCATTTCCCCTACAACATGAGCTTCTTTTCCTAATCTCGATAAAGAAAAAGCCCTCAACAACTCCTAAATGAAGTAAAACACTTAACGCAGACTGTTGAATAGACTAAACGAGTGATACATTAAAAAAAACTAGATAATGATCAACACGGCTAAATACAGTTTATTGGTTAAATATATAAGGTTAGTAGAAAGTAAAGACGGATGATAGTGAAAGACAATTCAACACTACACACACACACAGTTAAAATTAAAAAATGTAGTTAATTATTGATTAAACATGAGTGTGAACCTATGTTTGTAAATAGTGAAATGATGATGTGATATATTAAGTGTTACCACACTGATTACTTCTCTACACCGTATATGAGTCTTTAAAATTTTCTCCACTATATGACTATGCAATGGTATGCACTGACAGTCCAATGTATATGTATGTTACGCCGTGTGGGTTATCTCCAAGACAAGGACTTATGGATGAAAACATTTTGCACGTGTAGTAATGAGAACTTGGAAGATATACTGTATTTCCACGCTTGGAAATCTCTCTAGCGTCGACAAACTGTTGACATTAGTCTCAGGAATCTCTACAGTCTAATATTGAAAAAGCACTGACTATGCTGGAGCTGTTCGCAAAATGATCTTCTGGTAACAAATGTGTTTCATGCAATAAAGCTTGCTTGAGTAAATGTACATTGCACAATACACGATTAGAGTAGGTGAATTCACGTCATGCTCTGATGCAAACTGAAACTTTGTTCAATCAGCTTTTGAGTATTAATTGAGGATATATAATATATATCAATATATATAAATATATATATATATAATATATATATATATATATATATATATATATTATATATATATATATATATATATATATATAATATATATATATAATATAAATATATATAATATTTATATAATATATATATAATAAATATATATATATATATATAATATATATATATATATATATAAATATATAAATAATATACTGCGAATAAACTTGTGAGCCCTTGGTCTTTATATCTTGATAGGTAAAGGAGAATCATCTTGGCGCAGGTAACTGTTACGGTATATGATATTAACGCCGTCTGCTAAAGGTTAGCAGACGTGCAATTGTAAAGGTTAAGACATTTAATATATTGCGATAGATGTTTCAATTATTGAACGCTCCATACACGATCGATTATGACGTGTCTAGCGTTGTTTGGGTCACAGTCGGTAACTAGGAGACGCTACCCTTTGTTACTTGACCGCCAGGCTGCGTTTTTCTAACCTTCCAATTCAATGGCATGATATAGCCATTTATATGTGCATTTATGATGGACCAGGGTCAGTCCTAGAACTCTATATGAGAGGAAACTTACGGAGGTTAGTGTTTAACTAGAATCCTCAGAAGGAGGAGAATAATCGTCAAATTCGTATGAATATTCAGACTCGCAGTCTCACTGTCGGCAGGTAGCCATGTCTAGCTGCGCGTGCATATAGCTGTGATATTCTGACGACAATACTGCATTGTATCCTTAAACGGACATTGACACGTAAACCAGCAGTCTACGTTATTGATTAATTTATGCATGACTTATACGGACTTATGTTCTGCTCCTATTTGAAATGATCATCCTGTGTGTACATGTGATTAAATATTACGGACTCAACCTGAAGGCATTAATTACTTCATTAATGTTGCTGAGTTCAAGTTACATTAATTACTTCTTCATACCATGCTACTGAGTTGTATGAACGCTTCACCCTAATTCGCGTAATAATAACCCAAGCACGATGAACAAGAGATCACTAAAGTAACCATACTCAGTGCATGATCTTCAACCGGCAAATAACTCAGCAACAAAGTGGTGGCCAGTGTGGGGAACGACAGAAAAAAGAAACAAACTTCTGTTCCTTACGCACAGATTAATCACAATATTTACGATCAAGTTTCGATCACATGATCCAGTCGAAGATGACGTCTTACTCATTATAATGCCTAACAACGTGACGTCACCGAAAGTCGTGTAGGTGAACTGTCTAAGTCTCGGTAGTCGCTGTCTAAGCCTAACCAGGGGAAATATGAGCCATTGAAGCAAACACACGATATGGACTACAGGAGCAGACAGTCAGGGGCATTAGCCTAGCTGTTGACGACCTCTAGCACTGATCTAAGCAACGGAAAAGATAAGTCTAGTTGTTTTTAATACTGTCGTCATTGCAAACAGTAAGACTGAGTCCATGCCTTTTGCCTGCATAGGCATGTCTTTTCTGAATGTGTTTCATGTAATTTCGGGTTGTTTTAATGTGTTATTAATTAGTGGGCGGTAGGGAGGATGAACCGAAATTAGATTATGTGGCTCTCACGATGCCTGAATTGATTTCGGTCGTTTCTTAGGGCAGTTAAACGATTGCATTTTTGGAAGCCCCATTGAGGTTTGCCATTGGACTACCTGTCCAGATCTGCTATCGTTTGACGATTTGTGTTAGCTGTGCCGTTCCGTAGATAACTGGTGTATTTTATTTGTACTAAGTTCACATTTTTATTCAGTTTTGTATCATGTTCGTTAACTATTTCGTCCAGTCTACTCTTACTATCATTTCTTTGATGATTGTTAAATGTTCGTCCGTTATGAGTCCTGTGATGTCATCATTTTTTGCAGTCATTTTTTTTTTTTGGTGTACTTTGCATATTCAGTTGACCTCGGGTCAATCTTTGACCCTTCGTTTTCCGTGTGACACTTCCGCTTGTTTTATTTAGTTCATAAATTCATTTTTAATTGTGAAAATGTCTTGTTTGCGTCTTGACATTGTTTGTACCCTTTAGTTGCATCATTGTTTTGTTTGTACTCATGATATATATTAAATACTACATTAATAATATAACATTATATTCAATAATACACTTGTAATTTAATTTAATTAATTTTTTCTGACATTTAAGGTTAATATGGGACATTGCATAATTATGCAGTGATAGTCCAAGAAATTAGCACTACAATTTATAAGAGATGCCTAGGGCATAATAATATAATATATATATATTGACCAAATAAAATAATCTTATAGTCTACCTTTGAGGTAATAGACCCATTATATATTATTTAATATACTTTTCTGGTACTAAGAGAGTGACTTAGTACATTGAACAATATAATTACTAGGAATCATACCCAACATTATTGGATATTGAGATTTATTGTGTGATGTAATTACATTATAGTTAACAGATATCATAACTATTTATGATATAGTTATTATTTAGATACAATATTGTTACAAAATATTGTCTATTGGTTGAACTTAGACATAAGAGTTCAGTACTATTGTGATTATTTATATTTAATATTCCTAAGTTGAGTAAGTATAATAATTACTCTGAAGCTACTATTGACTATTTTAATCAGTAATTATCAATAATTACTTACCATATAAAAGTCAAAATGCTTACTATAGACCATTTCGTTAAAATTGGTAAGGAATATGGTTATAAATCTCAAGAACTTCGTCAGTTTGCTGAGGCAGAACTGGAAAAACATAAAGCAGAAATGGAGGAACGTGAAAGAAAAGAAGCAGAGAAAAAGGCTGCATTAAAGAAAGAGGAGGAGGAACGTGAGATGAAGCAAATTGCCAAGGAAAATAGATTAAGAGAAATTGCTCAACAGGAAGAAGAGAATAAATTGAAACGAGAGGAAATTATTTTACAACAAGAAATGGAATTGGCGCGTATTAAATTGGAGACAGCAAGATTACAAGCACAAAGTGCTGATGCAAACCAGAATAATAACGCACAAAATGGATCGTCATCCAGCCAAACTAAACATTTCTACAACTTTAAATTACCCACTTTCAACTTAAACGTGGACGACCTTTCATCGTTCCTGTCACGTTTTGAACAGACTTGCAAAACAAATCATTTGCCTGAAGAGTCATGGGTACTCAAGTTAAATGAATTCTTGGTTGGAGAACCATTGACGGCTTCTCAAAATGCTGACCCATCAATAGCAAATAACTACGGTGCTATTAAGTCCTTGCTTTTACGAAGGTTTCACCTGGACGAGGAACACTGTAGGTTGAAATTTAAGGGAATTTTACCTGAATCTCCAAAAGATTTTGCAGGATTCATTGCGAACATACGCAATACATTTAATAGATGGGTTGAACTGGCAGAAGTCAACAAATCGTACGACAAATTAGTTGATTTGCTACTACGGGATAAGGTATTATCTTCGGTTAGCCAGCCATTCTTTGCATATTTGCAGGAGCGTAAACCAGGTACTATTGACGAGTTAGAAAAAAATTTCTTTAAACTACTGTTCGGCACATCCGAATGCAACCATTTCTAACTCCTCATTAAGAGAACCTCTACCTGTGGCGTCTAATATGGCCTACAATCATAATAACAAACAAAGACATCACAGTGTAGACAGAAGTAGGTTCCAAAGAAATCACAATGTTAACTTTCAGAATGGACATAATAATGATTTCAACAATAAAAATGAGTTCAACAGAGGTAGATCACGAGATAGAAATTATTCACCTCAAACAAACTACCACAATAGTCAACATAACACTAATTATAATCGATCACATACCCCGAAAAATAACAATAACTGGAATGGTAATAATCATGGCTCGAGACATCGAGATAATAGTTACTATAGAGGACGACGAGATAATTCTAACAATTATACTCGGAATCGATCTCATTCTCGGGGATCATCTCATTACAACCATAATACAGGGGCGGCAATTACAAATAATACTACCCCTATAGCTCAGGTCCCACTTGACAATAATACAACACAGTCTTCTGCTGCATGTTTTGCTATTAATTATAATGTGGCAAATAGTTGCCAACAATGCAATCTTATTTTTCAGAAGGCGAAAGAAACAGTGCTTAACTGCGGACATATTACACCAGAGGTAGGTCTTGCAGTCAACGATGGAACAGGCTTACTAATTTTTAACAGGGGATTAGTTAATGGATCCGTCGTCTCAGTGCTGAGGGATTCAGGATCCACGACGATTGGTGTACGTCAGTCGCTGGTACATCCTAGCTGTGCGACAGGAGAATATGTACGCTGCATGACATTTGGTGGAACTATTGAGTTTTACCCCACAGCTATTGTTCATATTAGAACACCCTTTTTCACAGGGAATGTAAAAGTATGTATGCTAAAAAAGCCTATAGCTGATCTGATGGTTGGTCGTATACACGGCAGTAAAGATTGTACTCCAGATGAGATCATAGAATGGGAGAAACATAACCTATGCACTGGAAACGCCGTGACGACTAGAGCGCAGACTCAACTCATGGAGAAATTTAGTGATAATAAAATGGATGCAGACAACCAAGAGGAGTTTGTAGTCAATTCACCTATTGACAGGGAAACATTTGCAACCAAACAAAAAGAGGATAAATCTTTAAAAAAAATTTTTTAAGCTGGTTGATAAAGTTGACAATCTATCCTCAGGTAATAATAACAAACCAATGTTTGTTATTAAAAATGACATATTGATTAGATGTTTTAATGACAAATCACAAATGAAACAACAAGTTATGGTCCCGTATACTTTTAGACGGTACATTCTTCAACATGCACATGACTCACATTGTGCTGGACATATGGGATATACTCGAA
This sequence comes from Oreohelix idahoensis, assembly GCA_024509875.1. Classification (NCBI taxonomy): domain Eukaryota; kingdom Metazoa; phylum Mollusca; class Gastropoda; order Stylommatophora; family Oreohelicidae; genus Oreohelix; species Oreohelix idahoensis. The sequence continues at coordinate 244,999 of JAMPIV010000777.1, forward strand.
CACGATCTCGAGTACTGTCTTCATTCTTTTGGCCAGGAGTGTCAAGAGATATTTCGCAGTATGTACGTTCCTGTACTACATGCCAAAAAGTGAAAGCACGTGGAGCTTTTCACACGGCGCCTATTCAGGCTTGCGATATCTCAGTAAGACCGTTTGACAAGATGGCCATAGATATTATTGGTCCATTGCTACCATCGGCCAGAGGACATAGATTCGTCCTTACGTGCATTGATTTGTGCACACGATGGCCAGAAGCTATCCCATTAAAGACCACCACTACCACAGATGTAGCTGATGCACTACATCTCATCTTTTCTAGAATAGGGTTTCCTAGAAAACTTTTATCAGACCATGGGTCACAGTTCATATCTGACACCATGAAGGAAGTCATGAAAACTTGGAACATTGATAGGAATTTAAGTAGTATTTATCATCCTATGAGTAATGGTGCGGTTGAAAGACTTAACCGTACACTTAAACAACTACTACATAAGGTTACTGTTAAGCACCCTCATGACTGGGACAGAGCACTCCCAGCTGTTCTATTTGCTTATCGGGAGGTACCGCATGAACAAACTGGCTTCTCTCCCTTTGAATTAGTTTTTGGTGCTCCCCCAAGAGGTCCTATGGGACTAATAAAAGACTTATTAATTGACGCGGAGATGACTCAGGACACCCAGTCATCTTACGAGTATGTGATTAATCTTCGGAAGAACATTATTGAGTCTTGCCAGTTGGCAACAGCTTCTTCTGAGGCTGCAAAAGCTAAGGCTCGATCTCTACAAAATAGGTCTCGACGATTACGCCAATTATTCCCAGGCGATGAGGCTTATGTGTTACTTCCTCACAATAACAATAAATTATTGATATCTTGGAATGGTCCTTACAAAGTCATTGATAAAATTTCCGACGTTGATTACGTCTTAGATATCAAGGGACACAAAAAGATATTTCATATTAACATGCTCAAGCAATTTCATACACGTCCTGAACACTTACAGTCAATTTTTCATGAACTAGATGACAACACAGTATCTACTTGTTATTATTCCAACTTATCCGTCATCCAGGAAGAAGAATCTTCTTTTCCTGAGGTACAGTTACCGTTACCGGTACCAGTAGTTCAACCTACTGAATCTTGGCGGGATGTAACCATCTCTTCAACGATTACACCGCAACAGCGTCTACAGATTGCTAATCTATTACAATCTTATCCAGATGTGTTGACCGACGTCCCGGGTCGCACATCAGCTATCAGTCATGACATTACTCTCAATGATGATACACCTTTTCGTGTACATCCCTATTCGGTTCCTTTACATTTCCTTGCTAAAACTACTAAGGAACTTGAACAGATGTTGTCTCTGGGAATCATTGAGACTAGTAATTCGCCATTCTCTTCTCTATTAGTGATTGTCCGGAAGAAGGACAATAACATCAGACTATGTGTTGACTATAGAAAATTAAATGCTAAGACTATAGTTGACAGCGAACCACATCCACTTATCGACGACTTACTGCCACGTCTATCCAACGCAACTATATTTAGTAAGATAGACTTAACTAAAGGTTATTGGCAGATACCACTGACCGAAAAGGCTAAGTACTACACCGCATTTTCCACTCCACAAGGTCTATACCAGTGGAATGTGATGCCTTTTGGGCTTGTTAATGCGCCAGCTACCTTCATTCGCCTGATGCGACAAATTTTATCAGGTAGACCAGACGTTATTACATATATTGACGACATATGCTTGTTTAGTTCGTCGTTTGAGGAACATGTTTCGGGACTTAGATATGTTTTCGACACTCTAAGGAATTATCATCTAACTGCTAAACCTACAAAGGTTCAGATCGCGTGTAATGAGATAACCTTTTTGGGACATATCATTGGACCGGGATATATCCGAACGTTACCTAGTACAGTCTCCAAAATTCTAAACATAGCAGTTCCTCAGACGAAGAAACAGGTCAGGAGTTTGTTAGGACTTGTTCAATATTACAGTAGATTCATACCAAACTTGTCATCCATCACGGCTGTATTGTCTTCATTGTTAAAAAAAGACATGCCGGTGAAGGTGACATGGACTGGTATATGCAATGAAACTTTCAACAAAATTATAAATTTGTTCTCGCATGAACCAATTTTAAGACTTCCCGATGCTTCCAAAAGATTTTTCTTACGAACAGATGCTAGTAACTACGGCATTGGTGCATGCCTGCTCCAGAACCATGATGGCGTTCTACATCCTACCTTATATATTTCAAGAAAGCTAAAGCCGGCAGAAACAAAGTATTCCACAGTGGACAAGGAACTTTTATCACTTATATGGGCAATCACAAAATTAGAAAAGTTCTTGCTTGGTGCTCCCTTCACCATACAGACTGACCAACGTGCTGTAGCATCTTTGCGTCGATCTAACCACAAGAGCCCAAAACTCGCCAGATATGCGATCATCCTGCAGCCATTTGAATTCTCCATTGAACATATTCCTGGCACTGAAAATATTGTGGCGGATGCGTTGTCACGTAATCCTATTGACGACGAATAATCAACATTGACATTCCTAAACTACGTCAATCATCACTACATTGGATAGAACGAAGTATCAACTATAAGGGAACTAACCTTGCCTTCAATTTAATATTTATAAACACTATATGCATCACAGAATTGAACTAAAGACAATCAAGGTATACATATTGACATTGAAACTTCGTCTAACGTCCATACACAATATATGAATATTCGTTGAACAATCATGGAACAATATCTGACGACAAGTCGAACTTATTATCCTATGTGCACTTAATTCTTAGATCCTAGGATAATTGACATTTCTGTCCGACGGAAACGTTTCAACACTTTGTCTAAAAGAATTCATTAGGATCAGGACTACGGATGGATCATCATATCCTATACTAATTAATTAGTTAACTTAACTTCTTAATTGAATTATTATCAATAAAATGAAATGTGAGAAAAAAATGAAATGAAAGAACAAAAAAAGAGAACGAAATATAAAAAGAAGAAATTATGAAAAGAGAAAATAAATCTCACACAAGTATTAGATTAATTTTTTTTTAATGTACCTATACGTTATTTAGTTAGTTAAATTAGATAGTTATTATTAACTAACACTTAACACACACAATTAAGTTAAAACTTATATTCGAATTTCTTTCTATTTCTTCTCACTTATTTTGTCTTTTCTTCTCTCATAACATCGCGTTACATTAGAATCTTAATAATTTAACTCTTAGTTTAATTAATTAATTTAATTTTAATTAGTCAAATTAATTCCTATATGACATACTAATACGACAGACCTTACTTTAATTTAATTCTATAATTCACTATTAACATTGGACATTTTATTTAGTTGATATAATAATATGTATAATATTGATATATAATGTGATTAATGTTAGATGACTATGACAAATAGTTAGTTGACATGACCGCAACACGGTTCTACTCAGAACATCGTCGGCCATATGTCACGATTGTGTTAAATTTTTTTTTGAAAAATTGTTAAGTCGCATAAATCTTGAAAAAAAATCTATCGATTTTTTTTTTCCCCGGTGTACAGGGAATTGTTACGGTATATGATATTAACGCCGTCTGCTAAAGGTTAGCAGACGTGCAATTGTAAAGGTTAAGTCATTTAATATATTGCGATAGATGTTTCAATTATTGAACGCTCCATACACGATCGATTATGACGTGTCTAGCGTTGTTTGGGTCACAGTCGGTAACTAGGAGACGCTACCCTTTGTTACTTGACCGCCAAGCTGAATAGCTGCGTTTTTTCTAACCTTCCAATTCAATGGCATGATATAGCCATTTATATGTGCATTTATGATGGACCAGGGTCAGTCCTAGAACTCTATATGAGAGGAAACTTACGGAGGTTAGTGTTTAACTAGAATCCTCAGAAGGAGGAGAATAATCGTCAAATTCGTATGAATATTCAGACTCGCAGTCTCACTGTCGGCAGGTAGCCATGTCTAGCTGCGCGTGCATATAGCTGTGATGTTCTGACGACAATACTGCATTGTATCCTTAAACGGACATTGACACGTAAACCAGCAGTCTACGTTATTGATTAATTTATGCATGACTTATACGGACTTATGTTCTGCTCCTATTTGAAATGATCATCCTGTGTGTACATGTGATTAAATATTACGGACTCAACCTGAAGGCATTAATTACTTCATTAATGTTGCTGAGTTCAAGTTACATTAATTACTTCTTCATACCATGCTACTGAGTTGTATGAACGCTTCACCCTAATTCGCGTAATAATAACCCAAGCACGATGAACAAGAGATCACTAAAGTAACCATACTCAGTGCATGATCTTCAACCGGCAAATAACTCAGCAACAGTAACCCTGCTCTTCAGCTCCGTGTTGGATGTCCCGGCGACGAGGCAAACCGTTGTTTGGAAATGGTTGCCTGATTCAGAAATTATACGCCCCTTGTTACAAAGTCTTTCTTTTTTTGCGGCTCGAGTGAAGTCCCCTTGTGTCGCCTGCTTAGCGACGTCTTTTATTACGTTGTTGCATGGCGCAACAATGTTTAGCTGGGTCGATCCAGCCCCAATTGGGTACCAGAGCAACTTCTGGGAAGGTTAAGGCGGCCGGCGTGATGCTGACCACATCACCCCTAGTGTACCGATGGTCAAGAAAATATGGGCCTAACACCATATTCCCAATATGCCTCTATGGGCGTGTAACGGGATCCAGTACCTGTCCTGTTGCATGTCGCGCTGGCGGTTTCCTTTATTGTCTCTTTTATTGTTTCGCCACGTAAGCAACATCTAAATTTATATGCCTCTCTCAAACAGTCTACCATTTGGTAACAAACATTCCTGTCCGAGACTTTTGTTGCCGACTGCCAGCGGTGGCCTGCCATTGTGTCCAAACGTGGTGAACTCGCTTTGTTTAAACAAGGGATTAAAGCCCTCAAACGAATTCGTTCTATCGCCAATTTGGTCGTCTACTGCACCAAACAATAACTTGTCTAACGAGCTAGGTGTGTTTCAAAAGATAGCGTAGTGTTTGGGAAATATCGACGATGTGATTTAAGTTACACTTACGTTAAAGCCGTGATTAAGAAAGATTACTTTAAAAATTATGAAAGACCAAAAACGGTAGTGAAATAAAATCGAAACCATGATGAAAAAGGTAAGAAACAAAAGAGATAGAAACAATTTATCACAGGAAAGAATTTTGTAACTGCTGTCTCAAGCATCGCCGTAAAAGGCGACTAATCTGATGTGGTACATGGGATTGGCAACATCATTATGTAAAGTGCATTGCTACAAAAACTGCCGCCGTAGTAACACATGCTTCGGCACAGGGTTCCTGTAAGGAGGTTAGCTCAACCGTGACTCCATACTCCAGGCAAAAAGGTATAAATATTAATACGAGATGAGACACTCAGTGATCATGATTTCTTGATTTTCAGATGCAACAGTGCAAACGTAATGTGACTAAACTATTATTGCCAAAAATACATAAATACAATACAAATTAGGCAAACTTGTTGTTACCAACAGATTACTGGTGACAATGTATATTGTTGTTATAATATTTATCTGTCTGCGGGAAGGTATTTGTTTTTAGAATCAGGATGTTTTCCTGGCCAAAGATATATCACCCATGATTGATTGATACTTTTGTTATATGGGTTATCTCCCCTGGAAATCGAATTTGGCGTATGAATCTGGATTTCGTTAGTCTGTGCCTTGTTGGGCCAGAAAACAGATTGTTTTTGCTTAGGTTTACGCAGGAATGTTTATGGTCCGAGTCTATGTTTACTCTGAGTCTATTTCAGACGATTCGGTCTTATATCTTGATATCTTGGTATGTCTAAGTGGAACTATTTTTTTCTTGTACTGAACTTTGAGGTCAGGGAGTTTCCGCGCATGCCGAGAGAGAAGAGTGTCTTGCGGGATGATGGAATGCCGGGCGAAAGACATGTTGAAGACGAGTCCCCAGTCTGTGATCTCTATGATTTGTTATGGGGAAGAAGATAATTTCTGATATGTTTATTAAGTCTACTAGTCCCCTGTGTTTATTCTATAACGCTAGGAGAGGGGCGTATGTGTTCTGCTAGTGTTTTCCCATGCCCAGGTAAAAGAACATTTTACTGAACTTTTTCGTCCTAGGCTCAATTGGGCAGACGTCTACTTTAGGATTATAAATATCCATATGTCGGGATGATATGTTACCTAGCAGCACTGTAGATGATTGTATGCAGCATTTAAGATGAAAGAATATGCTGATCCTTGTAGAAACATTTGTGTTTATGAACAAAGCTTCTATTGAAGATTTGCTATACATCCGTATAGTGAGCGATGCTCAAAAGGGAACCAGAAGCCATTTTGGATTCTAATTTGTTGTCGATCATCAATCAGAGAACGGGGATGCCCCTTATTATCAGGTGATGATTAAGAGATTACAGTTATAAAGAAAACCCAATACTGGTGGGTTAACATTATCTTCAGATAGATTTGCTGAACTTTACCTAAAGGAATCTTCGCTAGAAAAGAGGTTCTGTCTAGGAGTCAGGCTTGAACAGTATTTATTAACTGACACGCTCGGTCAGTAAGGCCTGATGATTATATTGATAAACAGTGGAAATCTAAGTGCTTGTCTACAGATGTTCCATTGTGATGTTATTCAACATGAATGCTAACTTAAGATGGTAGACCATTGATCAACAATATGCTATTTATGTCGACCTGTGTTTCTGTAACTATACACGTACTGTCTAAGTGTGTGCGTCCTATTAAACAGTATGAAACGACCACAGTAGTCCAGCCATCCTTGACTTCCACCTGTGATTGGAGTGAGTGTCCTGTGAACCTGTCGAACTGTCATCCATTCGCGTTATCATTATTGATGTTTACACTCACACATTGCATCAGAATATACGCACTTAACAGTACACCTTGTCAGGGCCCCAACAGTCGGTAACCTGACCCATTTACAGAACATTGTGACTGGACGAGCTATATCACAAAAAACAGTCCATGTCAATCTGGTGCAAGAAACAAGATTAGTCAATGTGGTAGGCCAGCTTTCTGGGTCAATCTGCACAGTGGACATTTTGAGAAGTCAGCTACTGAGACCAGACCGTTTCCTGTGGCCTGATACGACACACCAGCAGTACTACTCTACAGTCGATGTCAGCATGACCTGCCCTATCGATCGTATGCAGTAAATAGGTCAGCGCTCGTTGAACAGACGGTGTTTACATAAAACAGATAGCATTACACATCAAAGTTGGAGCGTATATTCGACTGTGTTTGCGAAATGTGCAGTGCAACTGAAGCGAGAAGTCCTACTTGTGATTCTTAGGAACTGTAAACGGTGGATTTTCCTGCACTGCCATAGTTTGTGTTGAACTTTAATAATTTAGGCCAGAATTAATTGTTTAATAAAGTACCATAATACAGTACCATTATAACTGAGCCTTCTATCTGCAACACATTCTATCTGCAACACATTTCATTATATTATATGTATTTATGCTATATGTATATTGATGTTTACATGTTTATATGTGATATTTGTGTATATTTCTGTGGGCGGTTGGTGAGGTGACTAATATAGGGTATACCGAATCATATTGGTCCTATATTAGGGTTCTGTAGGGAGCAATTTTCTTAATTGAAAATTTGCACGCAACATCCGTTGCTATTTTTGTTAGCTGTGATGATCTGTCCCATCGTTGTTTTCGTAATATTTTTTCTGTTCTTCAGTTTTGTTTTGATTTGTTCGTATTTGTAGATCTACCCTTTCCTAAAATTTAGTTCTATACACATTTATATTTATACACTGTGACGTCATTTGTGTTGTTTATTTCATCGCGGTTATCATCACAGGTTCTGTGATTATTTTTTTCAGTTTTCTATTTAATTTAGTTGATTTCTGCGAATGGTTTCATGTTGTCTTTTATAATTGTTTTGTTGTGTTCTTGATCGACATACACTATATGAAACATATTTGATCACACACTACTAGCTGTGTAGTGAACTTATGAGAAATAATCAACTGATGATAACTGGCTGTCATTAGAGGTACACAGTTGATTATACAAGACCTTATTTAAAGGCTTGTTTCCCACAGAGATTGGGATAAAGGGAGCTGATTATTCAAGCTATTAAGAGCTTGTTCCCATTTATTTGGAGATAGATTTCATTATTGCTATTTCAGGTATCTAGTCACATATTGGTATACATTATGTCGACTTTAGATTACTTCATTGAGTTAGGGAAATCCCTAGGCAAGACTGGTGATAAGTTAGAGGAGTATGCTACCACTCAATATGAAAAAGCACAAAAATTGGAAATTGATAAACTAAAAGCTGAGACTGAGCAAAAGAACTTGCAGATGCAGGTGGAGGAAAGAAGATTCCAGATGGAAGAAACAAGATTAGAAAGAGAAGCTGAACAAAAAAGATTAGACAGAGAAGCTGAACAAAAGAGATTAGACAGAGAAGCTGAGGCTGAACAAAAGAGATTAGACAGAGAAGCTGAAGCCGAGGAGAGAAAGGCAAAAAGAGAACATGAGGAAAAACTGTTAGCATTTGAGTTAGAAAAATTGAAATTGACAAATATGAGTAATGTTAATCAGTCCTCTAGTGGTAATGGTAAACCCTTTACTTACAAGGTCAAGGTACCAGCGTTCAATCCTTCCAGTGATGACACAACATTCTGGCTGGATAGATTTGAACGCTCTTGTCGAGCTCATAATGTGGATAAATCACAATATGCTAACCAGTTATCAGAAAATTTTAAAGGTGATTCTCTGACTAGTTTAAGTTTGGTTGAAGAGGCTGACAAGGATAATTATGATGTTATTAGAGGAGCCTTATTGAAAAAATATCAATTAACAGAGGAAGGTTACCGTATTTTGTTTTAAAAAATGGTACCTGAATCAGGGGTAGAATTCTCAGAATTCATTGCTAGGACACGTCTTACATTTAATCGTTGGATTGAGTTGTCCAAAACAGAAAAGACATATGAAGCCCTTATGGACTTGTTGCTAAGGGACACGATTATGTCAAGTATAAATAAACCATTCCTTGAATTCCTACATGAGCGTAAACCCAAGACACTAAAAGAAATGGAAGAATATTGTACCCAATACGTCACGGCACATCCGGACGTAGCTTTTAGCAATGCTAAGGTTAAAGAAAGTATGCCAGTTGCATCAGCAGCACCATACAACCCTAATTATTCACACAAATTTCAGGGACCACAAAACAGGTTTGATAAAAAGGGTAACCATAATAGTTATCAAAACCAAGGTAACCAATCATTTCAGGGTTCTTCTGCGAAGTACTGGAGACGAGCCGACAGCCCTCGATTCAGGGGTGGTCATAATTATAGGAATTTCCGCAGAGGAAGTCATTATAGAAACTATCCAAGTCATCCATCATGGAGACAACAAGACCATAATTATAGAGATACTCATTATAATGAATATGATAATGGTAACCATGAGAACTATGACTCAAACCCAAATAGGGGTTACAATAGAGGAAAGAATAATGATTACAGAGGCAATAATAATCGAGGTAGATCACAATTCAAAAACATAAATCACATTATCAAGCAAACTCTGCACAGCAAGAGTCACATGAAGCCTATAAACAGATTAAAGATAATAATGACGCTAATAATATGGCATGTTCCGCTTTTGATTTTAGGAGAGCATCTCAGTGCCCCCAATGCAAAACATTATATGAACCAACTACGGTGTCCACTTTAAGTTGTGGCCATCCTCTTCCCGCTCTTCCTGCGTCAGTCGCGCATGATGGAAGAGGTTCTTTTGTCTTACATAAAGGTTTAGTAAATGACAATCCAGTCTCAGTTCTTTTTTATTCTGGATGCACCACAATTGGTGTTAGGCAGTCACTGGTAGATCCTTCTCGTGCCACTGGAAAAGTAGTCAAATGTGTAACATTTGGCGGCACCTTAGAGAAATACTCTACTGCTATCATTAGGATTGCTACTCCTTTCTTTACAGGAGATGTACACGCATGTCTTCTGCCGAATCCGATCGCTGATCTTATCATCGGTCGTATTCACGGAGTCAAAGAATGCACTCCGCAACAAATTTCCGTTTGGGAAAAACAAAATATGCAAACTGCTAATGCTGTAGTCACTAGAGCTCAGGCTCTTAATATGTCTCAAACTTCATCTACTGAAGATAATGAAGTGCATAAATAAGATGATCCCTTGGTAATTTCTCGTGACTCGTTTATAAAACAGCAAGAAAATGATCCAACTCTAAAGAAATTCTTAACTCTTGCAACAAAAGGTGATCCGAATAAAGATACAAAGCGTAAATCTTGGATTACAATGAAGAATGGCGTACTTGTACGTATGGTGCAAGACTCCACTAAGTCAAGTCATTCTCAGATTCTTGTGCCCAAGAATTTGAGAGTTAAAATTTTGCAGCACGCACACGACTCTCAGTGTGCTGGACATATGGGTTTTTCCCGTACAAAGTCAAGAGTTCTTGCGGCTTTCGTTTGGCCTTTTGTGAACAAAGATATACGGATTTATTGTCGATCTTGTATAGAATGTCAAGAAGTCAAATCCAAAGGTCCACGCCATGCTGCACCTATTCAGGCTGCAGACATCCCTATTCGACCATTTCAGAAAATGGCGATAGACATCATTGGTCCATTTAAGATCAAATCTGCTAGAGGACATCAGTTTATCTTAACGTGTGTGGACATGTGCACACGTTGGCCAGAGGCTATTCCTCTGAAGAGCATTACTACTGCTGACATTGCAGATGCTCTTTGGCTTATATTTTCTCGTCTGGGATTCCCCAGAGAAATATTATCAGACCATGGCACCCAACTAATATCGGATACCATGTCTCAAGTAATGTCTACTCTGCAGATAGAGAGATCTTTGAGTAGTATCTATCATCCTATGTCCAATGGGATGGTCGAACGGCTAAATAGAACACTCAAAAACTTACTAGGGAAGATAACTGAGGATCATCCTCAAGATTGGGACAGGGTTTTACCCGCGGCCCTCTTTGCTTACAGAGAGGTCCCCAATGAACATACAGGATTTTCTCCCTTTGAACTTGTCTTTGGCGCGCGACCGCGCGGCCCTATGTCTTTGCTTCATGATCTCATAACCGCTGATAATATTACCGATGACACAAAATCTTCTTACGAATATGTCATCGCGCTGAGACAAAAGATTATCGAAGCATGCAAATTGGCAACTTCTTCTTCTGAATTTGCTAAGCAGAAAGCAAGACAATTTGCCAATAAGAAAAGAACCTTACGACAACTTTGTCCTGGTGACAAAGCATTTGTTTTGCTACCTTGTAGGGAAAACAGACTTCTTATTTCGTGGAAAGGTCAGTACGATATAATCTCGAAAATTTCCGATGTTGACTACATTGTCGATATTGACGGAAAGCATAAAACCTTCCACATCAATATGCTTATGTAATTCCATGAACGTCCGGATTATTTACAGCCTATTTTCCAGGCAACGGACGATTCACCAGTCCAACATGGTCATTACTCATCACTGTCCGTAATACAGGATGAGGAAACAAGTTTTTCGGATGTTAATCTTCCGCTTCCGATGATTACACTTCATTCGAGTGAATCATGGAAAAATGTTACTGTCTCTCCTGATTTATCTCTAGGAGAACAGCGACAAGTTTCGGCTATGTTACAAACATTTCAGGATGTCCTTACTGACATCCCTGGACAAACTCATGTCATTCAACATGACATTATTCTAACTGACCATAATCCTATTAGGGTCAGACCTTATCCTATCCCTATACATTTTCAAGCACAGGTTGAGAAGGAGTTGGATGAGATGATAGATTTAAAAATAATTGAACCATCCACTTCTGCATATTCTTCGCCGATGGTTATTGTTCGAAAAAAAGACAATAACATACGTCTTTGCGTTGACTATCGCAAATTGAATCAAGTTACGAAGTTTGATGCTGAACCTATGCCTTTACTAGAAGAGCTACTTACTAGGCTTTCTAAATCTCATTTTTTCACTAAACTAGATTTGTCTAAAGGATATTGGCAAGTTCCTTTATCTGAACGCGCCAAACCAATTACGGCTTTTTCTACACCTAGAGGCCTTTTTCAATGGAATTTCATGCCTTTCGGCCTTATGAACGCACCAGCTACATTCGTACGCATGATGCGTCGAATCCTATCTTATCGGTCAGATGTCATCGCGTACCTAGACGACATCTGTCTTTTCAGCGATACTTGGGAAGATCACTATTCGGGGTTAGTTGAATTACTATCTACTTTACGCGAGTATAACCTGACAGCGAAACCCTCTAAAGCCTGCATTGGTTTTAGCGAAATTTCTTTCCTAGGCCATCGTGTGGGTCATGGTTTCCTAAAGACAGAGGACCATAATATCACTAAGATACTTAACATCTCTATTCCTAAGACTAAAAAGCAAGTGCGAAGTCTCTTAGGTCTTATTCAATTTTATGGAAGATTCATTCCGAATCTATCCTCTATCATGGCACCTCTTTCTACACTACTAAAGAAAGGGTCGCCTAATATGGTCCACTGGTCACAGGAATGCCAATCCTCTTTGGATAAGATTAAAAAATTTGTTTTCAACACCACCTATTTTAGTGTTACCTACTACAGATAAGACATTTGTTCTTCGTAGTGACGCTTCATCCACTGGGATTGGAGCGGCACTAATGCAAGAGTACTCTGGAACTCTGCATCCAGTAATGTATATCTCTAGAAAACTTAATGCTGCAGAAAGGAATTATTCGGTTTTAGACCGTGAACTATTGGCTATGGTTTGGTCAATTACCAAACTACAAAGATTCCTTCTAGGCGCACATTTCATAGTAGAAACCGATCAGAAAGCTCTTACGGCTATACAGAGTAAGAATTTGAAGAGCTCGAGGTCTACTCGATATGCAATTGCTCTTCAACCTTTTCATTTTTCGGTACGAGCTATCCGTGGATCAGATAATGTGATGGCAGACATTTTGTCTAGATGCCCACAAGATTCCACCTAACTGTTGGGTCTTGGACTTCTTAACACTTCCAACTCTACAACAGTTTTTCTTTTCTATATCAAGATAAATACACATTGTAATTTGTAATATAGTGATTGTATCACTACTATCACTACGTTCATTGATATATATATTCACTGATACTCTTTGATGATTTTTCTTCTTTGTCAATCATGTACTTATAATGCTTAAATATGAAATTGTTATATGCATTGTGTTATTGCCAGCATTGTAGTATACGTTGGTGGCACCTCCCTGGAAACATTTATGCTTAAGAGAAATGCTTTCTCTGAGATGTTGAGATGTATTCTCACAAGTCGATCTATGCTTCGACTTTACCTTAATTTGAAATTATAAATTGCTCTTATTAGTCATCTGCGCATTATTCGTGCGTGGTGAGCCTATTGTAAGTTGCTCTCAGATGAAAAGAAAAATTTCATTTTTTTTCCCGGGGGTTGCGGTAGTCTGCTACCAACCGATTACTGGTGACAATGTATATTGTTGTTATAATATTTATCTGTCTGAGGGAAGGTATTTGTTTTTAGAATCAGGATGTTTTCCTGGCCAAAGATATATCACCCATGATTGATTGATACTTTTGTTATATGGGTTATCTCCCCTGGAGATCGAATTTGGCGTATGAATCTGGATTTCGTTAGTCTGTGCCTTGTTAGGCCAGAAAACAGATTGTTTTTGCTTAGGTTTATGCAGGAATGTTTATGGTCCGAGTCTATGTTTACTCTGTGTCTATTTCAGACGATTCGGTCTTATATCGTGATATCTTGGTATGTCTAAGTGGAACTATTTTTCCTTGTACTGAACTTTGAGGTCAGGGAGTTTCCGCGCATGCCGAGAGAGAAGAGTGTCTTGCGGGATGATGGAATGCCGGGCGAAAGCCATGTTGAAGACGAGTCCCCAGTCTGTGATCTCTATGATTTGTTATGGGGAATAAGAAAATTTCTGACATGTTTATTAAGTCTACTAGTCCCCTGTGTTTATTCTATAACGCTAGGAGAGGGGCGTATGTATTCTGCTAGTGTTTTCCCATGCCCGTGTAAAAGAACATTTTACTGAACTTTTTCGTCCTAGGCTTAATTGGGCAGACGTCTACTTTAGGATTATCCATATCCATATGTCGGGATGATATGTTACCTAGCAGCACTGTAGATGATTGTATGCAGCATTTAAGATGAAAGAATATGATGATCCTTGTAGAAACATTTGTGTTTATGAACAAAGCTTCTATTGAAGATTTGCTATACATCCGTATAGTGAGCGATGCTCAAAAGGGAACCAGAAGCCATTTTGGATTCTAATTTGTTGTCGATCATCAATCAGAGAACGGGGATGCCCCTTATTATCAGGTGATGATTAAGAGATCACAGTTATAAAGAAAACCCAATACTGGTGGGTTAACATTATCTTCAGATAGATTTGCTGAACTTTACCTAAAGGAATCTTCGCTAGAAAAGAGGTTCTGTCTAGGAGTCAGGCTTGAACAGTATTTATTAACTGACACGCTCGGTCAGTAAGGCCTGATGATTATATTGATAAACAGTGGAAATCTAAGTGCTTGTCTACAGATGTTCCATTGTGATGTTATTCAACATGAATGCTAACTTAAGATGGTAGACCATTGATCAACAATATGCTATTTATGTCGACCTGTGTTCCTGTAACTATACACGTACTGTCTAAGTGTGTGCGTCCTATTAAACAGTATGAAACGACCACAGTAGTCCAGCCATCCTTGACTTCCACCTGTGATTGGAGTGAGTGTCCTGTGAACCTGTCGAACTGTCATCCATTCGCGTTATCATTATTGATGTTTACACTCACACATTGCATCAGAATATACGCACTTAACAGTACACCTTGTCAGGGCCCCAACAGTCGGTAACCTGACCCATTTACAGAACATTGTGACAGGACGAGCTATATCACAAAAAACAGTCCATGTCAATCTGGAGCAAGAAACAAGATTTGTCACTTGTTTTACAAAATAATTAGAGAACCAATGGGCTAGGCTACATACTTCGATACAAAATGTCTTAAATCAAAGGGTGAAAAGTATAAATGGAAAATTAATGCACTACACAAAGATATATTGAACATGTGGGTATTCTGTTTAGAGAAAGGCCACAGATAACAGAAAACAACGATCAAGAAGAACGCCATTAACTAAGAAATACGTCATAGATTTGTCAAGAACATCAAAGGAGGAAAGGCTACAAAAAGATTTGAACGATTAAAATGCATTTTTAGTAACCGTACCAACAAATGATATCAAGTGAGAACGATTATCAAGATCATGAGACTATTAGCCTCGTCATTAAACATATATCAACAATATACTGAAAAGAACAATGATCCTTGTCGATGAACGTAAGGGTAGAATGCTTGATCGTTACATTGAACCAATTTCATTGCATGGAAGTGATTCATGGACAGTGAGCAAAAAAAAAAAAAAACATACCCCAAAATAAGAAAGAGACAGTTAGAAGGACAGAGAGAGAGAGAGAGAGAGAGAGAGAGAGAGAGAGAGAGAGAGAGAGAGAGAGAGAGAGAGAGAGAGAGAGAGAGAGAAAGACAGACAGACAGACAGACAGACAGACAGAGATAGAAAGAGAGAGAATTACTGGTGTCAACAAAGATGTGGATCTTCAGAAGAATATTTAGAATTCCACAGAAGGTTAAAACAGTACATGAAGAAAGCTTAGGAAGAACCTCGTGAACCTAAATTCAAAACTGAAAAATGGTCAACAGCTTCAGGAAAAAAAGTAGTAGCCATTCTTTCAAGCATGTGATGAAAAACAAGAGCATTTGGAATTATCATAACAACGGGGAAATTACAGTGCACGAGAAGCACAGGGAAAAGTAAACACCAGCATGATAACGTGGCACTAGAAAATAGACCCAAAAAATGTATGGAGAACACGAAGACTGAAAATTTGGAAAGAAAGATTATGGCATACCTCTGTGGTCCCTGCAATGGTAATGTTAACTCTTAAATTTTCTTTTTCGTCTATGTTTATTTCTGTAGCAATAAAAAAAATGTGTTGTGGAAGCAAGAGCTGCGGAGAAAGAATAAAACAAACAAACGAGCAAACAAATAAATCTGCGATGGGATTATATAGTCTTATTTCAGTTACTTGTTTTCACGAATTAAGAGAAGAGAGTGAAAAAAAAAGGGGGGGGGGGGGGGGGGACTCTCATTTCTGACCGACCTGTCCAGAATATAAACAGACAGCTCTTGGCTTGTTGGTGAGGCATGTTCTGTTTTACATAGCAACGGCTCTTGTCAAACGTAACTGTGTTAATTTTCTCAATTTAAACCTTGTTCATTAATCAGCGACCCATTTATTTTTTTTCAGACCTGTCCATCTTACCTGTTCTATGAGTAAATTACTCTTCTTCAGTCTTTACGTATTTGAGCCTCTTTCACTTATTTGAGCCATTTTCTCCCGTTCTTCTAGTCTTCTCAACTCTGTTCCTACAAGTTTTTAACAATATTTATTTATCCTACCAGCCTTCTAATTTCTTAGCGTTCTCTGCTGCTCATCTTTGGAATTGTCTTCCACATAACATAAGAAACAACCTCAGTCCCTATTCATACAATCGTAGACTTTTCTAATACTTTATGAATTCTGATTACATGCCCCCCTAATCGGATTATCTTTTCTTATAATATCAACTGTAAGTTCTAATGACGATGTTTGTACTTTTCAACATATGTTATGTCATGCTCATAAGTAGTTAGTGTTACTATGAGTGTGTATTTTATTTTACTTCACAACGTTGAATTCCTTGAAATTGAAATGTAAAAGGCATGTGAGAATAAATGAAATCAGTATGAAAGGTGAGAGAAAGGAAGGGCAGAATGTCAGACGGGCCTGCGTGCCCAATTCTCAGCCCTTTGAAAATAAAGTTCGTTCGTTCGTTCATTCGTTCGTTCCCATAATGATACTTTACTCTTTCTCTTTCCATCTCAACACACAATTCTCAGGCCTAGATTTTCCAAGCCATCTGCCACCTTGTCGTACTCATCCTTATAACACATGTTACTTCAGGTTTCTGCTTGACGTCTACGTTTCCTTCATCGCTTTGTACTCGTCACTTCTGTGAGAATTATTTCTCTTCCATCAAAATTTTTCCTTTCTATTTTACCAGCCATAAACTGACACTCAAGGTAAAACAATTTTAATGAAAATTTTGTTAAAAACCTGCAGCCAGTCAGTAACGCGCGCGCAAAAAGAAAAAAAAAAGATCGAGCAAGCCTGTACTTAATGTTTTGAGTAACTGTTGCATGCTGTAGGATAAGGCTTGGAGTGGTAGTAAATGATCTTCTAATGTCCGGGGAAAAATATAAAACCGCGAAAGTCAGGTTTAGCATGCAGAACTGCGCTCTCGAACACATGCAGACAAAAACTGTTGCTTCGCACGGGTAAATTTATACACCAGAAGCTAATTATTCCAGGTCTATGCATATTTAGTCAAGTGAAGGAAAAGGAACATACATATTTCGAGCTGAACAGTGTGAACAAAAAAATCCATCTTTATACACGTACGCTTATCCATATGTTAGTACGCGTGAACTTAGTTTTCTCTCTTATTCCCCTGCACTCAGTGGTAAAGATAGCTGCCTACTTCATAGTTAAGTATCATTAATTATCTAACGAAAAACCAGGTGTTTTATTTATATACAAGGCAAACTGGTAAAACTAGAGAGTCTAATTTTAAGCTGCGTAAAACTAGACAATATAATTCTAATCTGTGTAAAACTACATAATCTAATTTTAATCCTAGCTAGTCTAATGACTATATTTTGGCCACATTAAACGTCATAGTGACTTAGAGAGAGCAGTGATGGAGGGTATGGTACCTGGAAGGCGAGGCAGGGGCCGACCAAGACGACAGTGGACACAGGACATTGTAGACACCTTGAACATGACATTGGAGGAGGCAGGAGGGCTGGCTAGAGATCGAGAGTCTTTCAAGCGGGCTGTGATGAGAGCGACGTTCTGCAAAGGACATGCTACATGATGATGATGATGAGTCTAATGACTAAATTGACACGTGGTACTATTGCTTGATACCCACCAGAAAACTCGAAATTACCCCCGCCGGGATAATTTACCCCTAGTTTCCGACCACCGCCTTAATGGAACAGTCTCCGGAACAAGGTATAAGCATTGTGTAGGCTGAAGACACTGTGCCGCCAATCATTACAAATTAACAGAAACCCCATTTGTGGAGATCTGGGGCGTACTTAAATTATTTGACACTCAGGGCGGATCCTTCCTTTGTAATCCCTCCCCCCCCTTTTTTTTTCTCTTCATTAATAGCACAGAAAAATAAGCTACGCTTCCAAGTCAATTTTTTAAATGTTCAATACTTGTCATAATAGTTTCCGATTGCACGCCACCTCCTGGCCGTCACCCGGGGCGCACTCACCTCCTACCCCACTTATTATGCCACAGGCGGAGATGCATATAACCGCACAAGACATAAAAGAGTTTTTAAAAGTTAACTAAAACGTTCAGCAGCCAGCGCATGCCGCCAGCGACCACCTGGGTTACAAACGGTAGAAGGAAATAAGAAACGTTTTATTGTAAATTTAACTTCTCTATCTTTTAGTGTAAATTTAGCTTGCTACTTCTTAATTTAGATTTAGCTACTTATCTCTCATTTCGAGCTAGACATGTACGTTCAAGAAGAATGCTGTGAATGTTAAGGAACAGCCAAGGTATCAAACAAGAAAATAGTAGATGAAATTGTATTGGAGCGCCGGTCAAGAATCGACCTGGTGGGATGACAGAAACACCTGAGCGGACATGGTGTAATATTTCCGGGTAGATGTAAGAAGTTATATGTAATCATTGACGAGAATATTTGCATGTCACGATTGCCATATATGGCAAACGTGACCTTTACATCATGTTCAACATTTTCCCATGTCCGAAATATTGTGAATTTCCCAACGGGACATTGTGAATAAACGTCTGCACATGCTCTTTTGTGTGATCTCTCACACCTTCAGCCCTCCGGCAGTATCGGTACATTTGTGGTACTGATTTCTATTAGGTGTTGTCAATTATCGCACTTTTCCTTCTTTCTTTCTTTCTTTCTTTCTTTATTTATTTATTTTTCTGCTAAGTAGCAGATATCTGATTTTATCAAATCATCCTGTAGGTGATAAATATCACATTTGCAAGGCGTGCTACCCAGTTTTGTGGTTATAGGCGCGGCAGATTAAAACTTACATCGGTCTGCGCTATCGGCTTAAATTACCGATAAGACCCGGAGTTTGCGCACTCATGCTACAGATAACGAGATTACTGTCTGGGTGACACAGGTGGACAGACAAATGTGATATAATCGCTTCCGGTCCTTGGTTAAAAAAAGAATCATGGATTTATTACATTTTAGACAATATCAGTCTACAAATTTGTTTGTGAGAGTGTATGCTGGCATCAGATGTCCATACATGGTAATACGTGACCTTTGCAGGCACGCACCTTATTTCACATGTGATTAATTTGAAATATCACAGCCTACCCTGCATGATTTGAAATGATTGGCTCTTTCTGATTAGATTCAAAACATCAATGGAGGGAATATAGGCTGACAATTTCACAGTTTTATTTCTCTGTGATTTACACGCTCGCCAAGACAACATCAGACCTTCGCCAGAGTGAAGAACTAGATTCATAATTGCTATTTGTTATCCGGACCTTTTATTGGAGAACCAGATAAGACTTAGAAAAGCACATGAAATCTCTACATTTAATAAGGAACACCGGAACTATGAAAACTGAAGAAACACGGAGTCTGAAAGGGCAATCTATTGTAAAATTAAAAGAAATCTCAGACACGTGTTGTAAGAAAACGATTCGTCACTTCGATTCATCTGTGCTACAAATCTGTAGCCAGCATTGGCTTATTGGTGGTACCAGCAGAACGTACTATTTATGGAACAAGACGGGATCAGTGGCCTACGCTTTAAGACAAAGGACGCACTGTGTAGACTTTCCTTGAAGTTTCTTGGAGACGAGCTACACCCGACAACCTTGACCAGAGACTAGTGATCAGTGTGAAAAGACAGGACCGTCATTGGCAGCTAAGTTCAAACATAAGCTGCCACCTGAACTTCTTAACCCTTTTCACAATCCCAAAATACGAGGATGATAGCTTTTCTTTAGCCATAACTATTCAAATTATTTTCAAACTGTTAAACCTAAAGTGATTATTAAATTTTGTTATTTATAATGTTACAAATTTAACTTCGATTTAATCTTTTAAATGTACTACATGTTTGTCTCTGTCTAAGTTGCTAAACATACACTCTAAATAGAGCTATATATACATTATAATAATAAATTCCACTGATTAACTCAGCGGTGGGGGCTTAACGAGCTAGAATAAACCGCTAAATTCTTCATAAAAGTGTCGGCAGATTATAGAATTAACGTGCTTAGTGACAACCGGCATTGTTTTCGCTTATCTGAATATCTTATGAAGACTCCCGTGTGATAGAAGCTTTACTACTCTTCTATCGACATTTCTGCCAAGAGTAATCTTGTGTAAAGATAGACTCCATTGAAGCCTATAATTGATACTCTTGAGTTTTGGTCACTGTTGGACCACTATTGCAAAGCAGGGGAGGCAATACCGTCACAGACATGCATGTTTGAAAACGATTGGCTTGTTACTTAGCTTCTTAACAAACACATGCACTTCAGCGTATAGAATGATGATTTCATGAGGAACCACCACTGCCAAGGGCTGGTGATTGCTTTATTGCTAGATTCGTAAAGAGAACTAAAAGCATAAAGTAGTCCCAGGTTCCTTATGGAGCAGGGAGAAAAAGATGAAGAAATGATGTACTTTCTAATTATAATACTTACAGTTTCAAACCATTGTAAATATCTATGTTAACATATTCACTTTAAAATCAATGGAAGTTTCAAACTTTTCAAATCAGTGTAAACATAAATGAACACATATTCAATTTATATTGTGAACACTTTTCAATCAGTGGAAATGTAAATGTAAACATATTCTATCTGTACTATTAACCTTTTCATTTAAATGTAATGTAAAGCTAAAGCTATCCAATTTAAATGTAAAGAAAGTTTTATCCCGAGGGATTAAATTTAATTCTCATCGAGGGTAAATTCTGAGATAAATGGGATGGTAGAATAGAAGAAAGGGGACACATAAGTATGTGTCGGGAAACGCAATACTCAGGAGAGCGTTTCGTTTCTATTCTTTATCATAGTTATTGGTGGTACCAGCAGAAAGTACTATCTCTGGAACAAGAAGTGACAAGTGGCCTAAGCTTTAAGACGAGGGACCAACTTTGTAGACTCTCCTTGACATTTCTGAGAAACGAGCTACACTCTACAACCAACGAGCTTGAGCAGTGTAAAAAGAACCAATCCCTCAGCGGGAGCAGAAACTACAATTGGCAGCTAAGAGCAAAACATACGCTGCCAAAGTGAACTTTTTTTTCATCGACTCTACTATAAATCAATGATGAAACTTTTCTTCTAAATTATTCAATTATTTTCAAACTGTTAAAACTTAAGTGATTATTAAATTTTGTTATTTGTAATTTTACAAATTTAACTTCGATTTAATCATTTTAAATGTACTGCATGTTTGTCTCAGTCAATTTACTACACACACTCTAAACAGAGCTATACCAGAATAATAAGAATTCCACTGAGTAAATCAGAGGTGGGGGCTTAACGAGCTAAAATTAATCATTGCTTAATTCTTCACAAAAGTTGTCGGCAGATTCTAGAATTAACGTGCTCAGCCAAAGCAGCATTGTTTTCGCTTATCTGAATATCTTGTGAACACTACGTTTGTAATAGAAGTGTCATTACCCTTCTATCTACATCTCTGCCAAGAGTAATCTTGTGCAAAGGTAGACACCTTTGAAGGCCCATATTAGATACTCTTGAGTTTTGGCCACTGTTGGACCACTACTGCAAAGCAGGGGAGGCAATCCGTGACAAACATCATAATAGCAACCCCTTCTGTGTTTGTGTGGTCTTCATCCTCGTGTCCTGAATATATGACATTTTCCCCTGTATTCGTCATGAATTCATCAGTTCCATTTATTCTCGTTTTGACCCGGGTAGCCATTTAAGTGGCTTCCGTATCTTTTGCTCCTTTCCAGCTACCTGTGCTGTCCTTCCGGCTTCCTGCATTGTCCGTATGTTCCAGGTGCCTATTCTGGTTTTTGCCTTCGTCGTTAGAAGAGGTGTCGAAACCTGACTTCCATTGACTGGCTTTCATCAGGTGTCTGCGTCATACGTCTCTTTGCGAGGATTCTTCCTAACAACACAGTCAACATTATGTTTCTAAATTCTTCAATGTTTCTACATTTAGCATGAGCAAATTTGTTGATGATTTTTTTTTCACGCAGGGTTTATGTTCAATGCTCATTAGTGTGAGATTCTTTCAATCTCTTTTGACCCATGGTGCTCCTTAGTTCATTTTTAATAAGTTTCAGTTTTGAAAATGATCGTTCTCCACTGCAGTTGGTTACCATTAGTGGCAAATAGATGCGCAAGGCGATTTCTACATTTGGAAAACAAGACTCCAAAGAGTTGTCAATTATCAAACGGTAAAACTGTTTTACTCTACAAGGTCTAGAGTAGTGCCAATATGAGAAGCAAGATCATTTTCAACAGTTCTGTAAACTGCACAAGTTCTTCACAAAGACTTTCTTCCAAATCTTCCGGAAATGATTTAATAAGATTCGATGATCTCGTTACCACCTCTTCAGGTGTAAACGACTGTAACTGACGAAGTAATCCAAATACATCATTCAACTTTTGATAAGCTTTCTGGCGTTTTGACAAGGCAGAGAGCAAGCTATCAATAAAGGACAAGAAATGTTCGGCTTTTAAACTGCTGAGAAGGCGTTTGAGATTCAACAAGTGGATCAAGTGTGCTGGAACCACTGAAATCATCATACTCTCGATTTCGTTTGTGTTTTCTTCGAGTTTGTTCTTGATAATGTTCACACTCAGTCAGATCCTTGGCCTTTTGCTCTATGTCTGCAAAAGTAGACCGCATAGCTTGAATATACCCCCGCAGGGATTCATAGAGTGCACAAGCTGTATTCAAATCTTGGTCAGAAGATTGCAAAGAAGCACTGGTCATTTGAAAACGCTGTAATACTTGATCCCACAGTATGATCATTATTCCTGTTTCTAACTTCATCATGGTTGAAAGTAGACCACGAGCCTGTTGACGACACTCTGCCTTCTGATCATTGTTATCTGAAATATCATCCAAGACTTATTTTATTGCAGAAAAGCTGTGTAAAAGTGCTTTTGTTGCATCTGCCCGAGCGGACCACCTGGTATCTGACAGTCTTTTCACAAAGGGCAAATGGGACTTATTATGAGTACCGCCAGCACATAATGCAGTAGAAAGGAGACCCCACCGGTAGGTAGAAGCAGAAAAGAAGGTGTACAGGCTTTCAACAAATCCAAAGAAAATGACTGCTTCTTGACAACCTTCAGCAGCACATTTTCCAACCAAATTTAGTGAATGTGCAAAACACGGAATGTAATGCGCAAACTTATTCATCTCTTTAATTCGTGCTTGTAATCCTATAAACTTGCCACTCATGTTGCTGGCGTTGTCATAACTTTGACCACGGCAGTCTTTAATATCAATGTCATTTGCCTTTAAAAAATTAAGTAGACTTTTAGTAAGCTGTTCAGCACTATGACCTTCCATATCCAAAAATGTCACAAATCTTTTAACTGGTCCAGATGGCAAAACATAGCGCAGAGTCAAAGTCAGCAGGTCCATATTAGATATATCTGGAGTAGAATCCAATGAAACGGAATAATACTTGTATTTCTTCACTTCACAGAGAATGTGATCCAGTATGCTGGATCCAATCAGATTGATGAATTCCTCACACGTTGTTTTAGATAGATATGATGTATGTCCAAATCCTTTGTTTGCATGAGTACTTATATGCTCTGCCAGAAAAGGGTCAAACTTGGCCAGTAATTCTAACAACCCTAAGTAATTCCCGTTATAAGGGGACCCAACAATTTCATCACTGCCACGAAATGAAAGGCCTCGTTCTGCTAAAAACTTCACAACTTCAATTATTCGCTCTAGAAGTTTGTGCCAATACTTTTCTTGAATGTCCATTTGTTTCACAAGTTGGGAATCGACACGTTCACCTTTGGTTTTACGCATCAACAGTGAAATTAAAGCTTGTCTATGTGAGGAGCTTTCTTCATGTCGACGCAATAGATTGCTTGCATTTTTCCAGTCATTAAACCCTTCCACAGTAAACTTTGATGAACATTCTGAACTCATAAGCTTGCATGGGAAACAGAATAGACGTCCTTTACTTTTGAATAGCATAACCATTATCTTGCATGTTGCTTGTTTGTAAGTTTATGAATATGTGTAAAATAAGACTTCTGACAGTATCGAGTTTTCTTTTCAGTGTCATACAATCGCACGGATGAAGAGAAGGCACTCTCAACATGTTGACATTTTTTACTTCCCTTGGATATCCAATATTCACGCTCACAGTCATCTATATTGTTCGGCCAGTCACCAATATTATTAGAGTACTTCTTCGTTTCACTTATTCTTTCACATTCAGACTCAGTGTATACTGGGTTTTTATGTGTGTTTTCTGCTGCACAGCCTGCACTAGTACTAGTTGTTCCTGTACTTCCAGCTTCAGCGGTTAGAGTACCACCACCATGAACATCAAAATATTCTATCAGCTTACGTGTTTTTGATATCACAAGTTGATCTCTTCTTTCTTTTTCTTCCCTCGCTTTACGTTTTTCACTTCCAGAAGCATAATTACGTCCAATATCTCGGTGTCCACTGCTATTTTTGAGTTTTCTAACCTTACAAATCAAGAAATTTTAATCGAGATCGAAAGAGAGTGCGAGCACGCCGTATACCTCAATTAAAACAGGAAGTTTCCGTTTCCTAAATTCTAGTTTTTATCCTAGAGCCAAAAAAGTGGCTTCCGTCCAAACGTGACCAAATTATCAACGCCACTTAAATGGCTTCCGTCCGCAAACACTTAAGATAAAAATAATGAAGAGTCACCCTCTTATGCTCTTTCTCTCACAATTTTGTGACACCAAATGAAAAGGCGCTAAAGATGGCATAAATCACAAGATCATTGGCTTAACGCTCGTATTAGAAGATGACCAAAAAATTATGTATATATTTATTGGCGCGGGGCCCCTAAAAGCGCGGGGCCCGTAGCATATGCTACTTGTGCTACTACGTTAATCCGGCTCTGCTCCCAGTACGTTAAAAGTTAAAAAAAAACCTTCCTTTCATATTTTATTAGTAAAATATAATAAATCTCGGTAGATACACTATAACCGCTATGTTTCTACTCCGAGTCTCCATCATGATCTTTCTACAACCTCTCTCCCTCCCATTCCAACTTCCTGCGCGCGCTTCGTCTTCCGATCCTTTCTAAATTCGGAAGTCGACCGGGTACCATTCCCAAGAATGCGAAAGATGCGTTTGACGAAAATGTAGCCATCACAAAGCTGGGCAAAATATGCTTAAATGCGCATGTGCAGGCTATTCTAACAGGTTCAGTATATGTACGCTCGTCCCCAAGATAACTAGAGTCTCTGTGATTAAATCTCATATTTACAAAGAACGTAATAGATTGTTTAATTGAAAAACAATGTTCAGAGCAGAGACTGATGAATAACCTGTACTATTTGTTATGTGTGTGATATTGTTATCTTAAACCCTTATTGTCTTGCTGGTATGAACATATGTAACTACAAAATTATTTATATATATCTCCACCAGCCAAAACTCATTTGAACTGCAATTGGCAAAGAGGATAGATCTTGGAAGGCACAAAAAGTTGAAAAGAGAAGAAAAAAACAGAGAAGATATATCTGAAACTGCATGACAAGCTGAAAAAGCAGACACAGACAGAGGAGATTTATCTGGAACTGCATGACAAGTTGAAAAAAACCCGATAAAAACAGAGAAGATTTATCTGGAACTGACGAGATGAAAAAAGCAGACAAAGAAGGAGAAGATATATCTAAAACTGCATGACAAGTTGAAAAATCGCAGACAAAGACAGAGAAGATATATCTGGAACTGACGAGTTGAAAAAAGCAGACGAAAGAAAGGATATTTCTAAAACTGCATGACAAGTTGAAAAAAGCAGACAAAGAAAGAGAAAATATATTTAAAACTGCATGACAAGTTGAAAAAGAGCAGAATAAATTGGGGATAGATCTGGGACGGCTTGATAACCTGGCTGGGAAAACAGCCGGTATCTTATGTATACATCATCAACATTATCCATCTTATTTTTCCCGCAGGACATGGGGCTACAATTGTTTCTGTCCATACATTATAATGTGTATTGTTCGTCAGCCCTACTCATGAAACTCTAGTTGCTGTAACTTCAACATCTGTTGTTCTTCTCCTAGTTCTCTATGGCCACGCCATTCTTCTTTATCCCTGTGGGTTCTAGCCAAACGCATCTTTGCTTATATTGGTAGATTCTTTCATGGGAATATAAGCTATCCATCACCGCTTTCTCCCATTAAAACGAAGTACTGAAATATTCAAAAACATATAGTTGTGGAGAAATTATCATCAAAGCCAGTAAAGAGTCTCCCAGATTAAAGGCAATATATAGTAAACAGTACAGTCAGCTGGACAAGGAAGTTAAACGCCAAACCTGTGCTAACAAAAGGATATTTCTGGATGACCTTGCAAGACAGGCAGAAGAGGCAGCACTGAGAAATGAACAAAGCACTGTATACAAACTAACTAAAATCATCAGTGGAAAACGAGGTGCAAACAATATTACATTAGTAAGAGATAAGCAAGGAAATCTCATCACAACAGTACGGGGACAGGAAACAAGATGGGCAGAGCATTTCAGAGAAACTCTGAATAAGGAACCACCAGAGACACAATTGAATGTTCCGCCAGGTTGTTTTTGGTCGGTGTCTCTTTCGTTTTCCTTCAGGGGTCCAAAGCATAGCTGTTCTTTTGATGGCATCGGGGTCTCTTCTGAGGACATGGCCAACCCAGCTCCAGCGTCTGCCAGCTATGATAGTGTGCATGTCCTCTTGCTTGCTCCGAGTAAGCAGACCTTGGTTGGTAACGGTATTCGGCCAAAAGATTCGGTGAATTTTTTCTTAGGCATGTTGTGTGAAAAGAGGACAATTTCGACATTTCCTTCTCTGTAACTCTCCAGCATTCCGCACCATAGAGAAGCACAGAAAGCACACAGCTCTGATATAATCTTAATTTTGTGCTTGTGCTGTATTAAGAGGACTTCCAGATGTTGTTTAGGCTAAAAAAGGCTGTTCTTGCCTTATTCATTCTGATGTTGATGTCTTTGCCTGCCCCGCCGTCTGGTGTTACTATGCATCCTAGGTATGTGAAGGTGTCTGTCTGTACCAGTTGCTGGATTCCTTACTGATATGGGCTCAGGGTTGCTCACATTGAGCGTCATGACCTCTGACTTCTTTAAATTGATGTTCAAGCCCACCTGCTGGCTAAACGTATTAAGTCTATCCGTTTTTTCCTGGATGTGTTGATGTGCTTTGTTCATTTCTCAGTGCTGCCTCTTCTGCCTGTCTTGCAAGGTCATCCAGAAATGTCCTTTTGCTAGTAGTGCAATGTCATCTGCATATTCCAGATCTTTCAATGTAGAAAATGTAGTCCATCTTATTCCTCTTGGACTGCCCTCTGTTGTCTGGCGCATCACCCAATCTATGACTGTAAAAAATAGAGTGGTTGATAAGGGGCATCCCTGTTGTACTCCTGTCTTCACCTCAAAGGTTAAGTTGCTCTGCCCAACACTATACGTAAAGTTGGCATAGAGGCTTTTTATGATTGACACTTTGCAGCTTGGAATTCCATAAGCCCTCAGTATTTTCCATAAACTGAGAACAAGTTTATATGACAGTATGCTGTCAAAAGCCTTTTCAAAATCAACGAAATTAATGTACAGCTGTCTTTGCCATTCTGAGCACTGCTCTATAATGTTCCTGAGAGTGATTATATGATCTACACATCTTCTGTTCTTTCTAAATCCTGCTTGTTCTTTCCTCAGTTTGTGGTCTACTGCTTTTGAAATTCTCTGTATAATTACTCTGCCTAGTATTTTGCTGGGAACTGAGAGAAGAGTGATTCCTCTCCAATTATTGCAGTCTGCAAGATCTCCCTTCTTGGGCAATTTGACAATTATTCCTTTGTTCCACTCCGATGGTGTTGTCCCCGTTTTCCAGACTTGTGCAAATAGTGGTTCTAATAGTTCTGCTGCTAGCTCAGGGTCTGTCTTAAATAGCTCTGCATTTAAGTTATCATGGCCAGGAGCTTTTCCGTTCTTTAACCCTTTGATTGCTATGATGATTTCTTCTTTTCGTGGAATATCTGTATTTACATCTAGATCGTTTTCAGCCTCAGGAACATTCAATTGTGTCTCTGGTGGTTCTTTGTTCAGAGTTTCTCTGAAGTGCTCTGTCCATCTTGTTTCCTGTCCCTCTGCTGTCGTGATGAGATTTCCTTGCGTATCTCTTACTAATGTAATATTGTTTGCACGTCGTTTTCCGCTGATGAATTTAGTTATTTTGTATACTGTGCTTTGTTCATTTCTCAGTGCTGCCTCTTCTGCCTGCTGTGGTGGTTTTTGATGTTATGCAATGTTGTTGTATTTGTTTCTATTTTACTGAATGAGGTCAGCTGTGAAGGTCCCTGATTATAACAAAGTTTGGGTTGAGTATATCAGGACACCTTTCTGCTACCACCTTATGACCTCAATTAGACCTATTCTTGACTAGTATGTCTGATAGCTACGTTTAATGTCTAGGGTTATGCAAGTGTGGTGTGATGGTAATTAATTACACAAACACACACACAAACACCAATATTAATCTATGTGATCAAATCAACCAACACCGGTTGTTAAAAGTTAGTAATATACAATTTTTTCTATAACTTTATTATCCTATACCTAAGATTCTTTTGGTTAGGACTGTCAAATCACATGAGATCAATTTAAATGTATACATAAATAATAGGCATACTTAATTAAATAAAAGAGGACAATTTGGTATTGTAAAATTTCTAGCTATCTCTAAAGTGTTATGAGCTGGCTGGTTTGGGTGTTAACATCACGCCCAGTCTTTGTCACAATGTTTCTTTTCTCTGGATTCACTTTACTTCTCGACAGATAGTCTTTATTTATATTTTCTTTTCAGGTTTTATGAAGTGGAAAAGTTGATAAATTCTCCTCGTGCCAGGGCTTGTTTACTTAACTGACACTGGAGGATTGAACATAGATGTATGATCTGCCAACAGCCACTGTTGATCTTGTCCCAAAAGAAATAGGGTAGGCCGCGAGTACCTCTATCTCTGCTGGAGTAACTTTTTCACACAGGAATCTGGCACCTGACTAGTGCCAGACAAAAACCCTGTAACATGAAAATTATGTTCTCTCTTAGCATAATACCTAATCCACCAATTTTATAAACAATACAATGTTTAATCTAAAAGACCTGGATCAGATCTCTCTGACCAACTCAGCACTTCTCCATAAATGAGGTAACACTTTGTACAAGTTTTCATATTCCTCTCCCCAATGTCTGCAACGCCTCTGCCATTCTCAATGATCCTTTTCCATACAATGTGATAGGTGATGTGATTCCTGGTGACAACCTATAAATATTTTACTACTACCTTTCTGGTAGCTTGATAACATGGTGGAGCAACAAATAGGCTTGTATAAGTCTACTAATGACTTCTTTACTTACAGTCGTAATGTTTTCTTCATTACCCAAGTCAAACAACATAATTAATAGTATAAATAATGTTAATAATTTCGGTCTTATCACACTTCAAAGAATACACACACAGGAACGTTGAATTAGCACAACCTCAGATGTACTGCTTGCTGGACTATGGCGCCCTTATACTTTTTATTACTTATATCTATATTCAAGGCACGATACACTTCTCAGCTCTTAAGCGTCCTGCTTCTATGAACAGTCTTCGTGAAAATGGCACCGAGCCTTCAACTTTCCCAGTAATCTAAACTGTTTCGACCAATTAGATCTAACTACAAAGTTTGTCAATTCAAATTTTTAAATCTAAGGTCCAATTTCGGTCCAATGTTAGTGTACTTCTGTCGGTCTGTCCGTCCAAACTTGGCATTCGTCAAAAATAGACTTGGTTTTGGCCTAACTCTAAAAAAAAAAAAAATTCAGTTTGAGCCATCCCATAATTTCTTTCCCCCTTTCAAACTCCGCTCCAAATCATATTACCTCAGTCCTAACGTTCCCCTCTTTTGGACTTTGCCCTACCCTCTCACTCCTCTTTTCAACAACTCGTGCAAAATTACGTTACAGATAGCGAATGTCAGAACACTAGTGTGTTAGTCAATGTGTCTGTAACTATCTAGTATTATGACCATATCTTTGCTGTTAGTTGGACTATAGGGTAAATGAAAACATATTTTTTTGTCAGGAGACACTATGGCACCCGAATATATAAGTTTTATGAGCCTATGTATAATGGTTCAAAATTCCATAATTTTTTCCATGTTAGTCTTCAATAATATTGAAATCTATAAACTACCCCCTGTTCACTTCTTTCTACCGCAATTTTCAAACTAAAAACGATAGTCTCCCGTATTACGTCAGAAATACGTCAGTTTTATAAGAGCTAAGGTTGTTTGCGTGACCCAATTGCCGAACATATTTTGAATTTGTGTCGTATTTTCAAACGGCTAACGACACTATCGCGTTTTCGCTAGGTTCTATATTCAAACCACGCGTGCAGATGGTATCATTTTTCTGTCTCTCCCTCTTTCACTCCGTCTGAACGAGTAGGCTTTTCGTGTCATGTTATAAATAGTTTTTCAAGGACACTAGAAAACGATGGTACCATCTTTTTCACAATACTGTCTGCTAAAATCAACGCGCTTGCGGCGTTAGTGAAGACGAAACTTCATAACTCCACTATTTTCATTTCTACCTTATTTATATACTTACAATTAATAATTCTATCGGTGTATCAATGTACATCATCACACATCTCCCCACTTAAGAACATGCCTGAGGCTAGTTCCAAACACAGTGATTCACATAGATAAAATTACCTTCTACGCCTGCTGAATACTCTGATTTGGATCACAGGGATGCCTACTGAGGAAATCTGCACCCACGTTCTGTGACCCGCGAATGTATTTAATAATGAATGAATACGGCTGTAGGAGTAATGACTATCGCAATAAACGAGCATTCTCATGCTTTGCCTGTGATAAGAATACTAGGGGCTGATGACCTGTCTGGACCACAAATGTTCTACCATATAGATAGATCTGGAACTTACGTATCGTCCAGATTAAAGCTAGACATTCTTTCTCGGTTGTTGAATAGTTTTGCTCCGCTTTGTTCAACTTGCGGCTAGCATAAGCAACTGGGTTCAGCTCTCCGTCTGGTGACGATGATCTTTGCAACAAAGTAGCCCCCAGGCCTACATTGCTTGCGTCACTTCTCACCACAAATTCTTGACTCAAATCAGGTAATTTCAAGATTGGCTTGCTTGTAAGTTTTTCCTTTAACTCTTGGTATGCCAATTCACACTGGGCTGACCAAACAATTCTATCAGGATTTCCTTTGCGAGTTAAATCCGTCAGAGACGCACAAATAGAGTTAAAATTTTGATATATTTCTTATAGAATCCACACAAGGACACGAAAGATCTCACATCTTTCTTGGTTTGTGGCCGCAGTGCTTTCTTTAATTTCTCGAGATTCTTGGGGGTCAGGGGTCATGTTACCCTGATATACAGTATGTCCCAAGAACTCCAACTCTTTACAACCAATACAACATTTTGTTGGTCTAGCCGTCAAATTAGCCTCTCTCAGTCTATCAAACAGCATAGTCAAAGAGTTAATGTGTTCCTCAAATGTTTCCATAGCAATAAGGATATCATCCATAAAATTTGTGATGCATGGGTTATTCAGGGGATCCAACAATTTTCGCATCATCCTAGAAAACACACTCGTAGCATTTTTCAACCCAAACGGTAACATGTTGAATTCATAATGTCCTTCCGAAGTGCTAAACGCTAAATACGGTCGGACGTCAGGCTTTACTGGAATTTGATAATAGCCTTTGCTAAGATCCACCTTAGAACAACATTTTGCCTTGTTCAACCTGGCAAATAGCTGATTTGTGTCCGGTAATGGATCCACCTGATTTTCTGTGACAGCATTCAGTTTCCTGTAATCTATACACAGACGATGTTCCCCAGAGGGTTTCCTCAGCAAAACCCCACTGGAACTAAATGGAGATTAGCTATGAGAAATAATTCCTTCTTTCAATAGGTACTCAATCTCCTCTTTCAAAGCTTTCTCCTTGGCAAACGGGATCGTGTAGGCTCTCATACAGATCGGTGTTGGGTCTACTAGTTTCATATCATATTCCAGCAAATTCGTGTGCCTCGGTTTGTCCGTTAACACGTCCGTATGATCAGTCAGAACCTTTTGAACCTGTTCCCTCTGTTTTTTCGTCAAGTGTTTACTGACTTTTACATGTGCAGGGGTCTCACATGTTTTCAGGGGGTACTCATGAGAGGTGAGTGGTTCCTTTTTCATCCCCTTTGCTATTGACAAGGATATTAA
This sequence comes from Oreohelix idahoensis, assembly GCA_024509875.1. Taxonomy (NCBI): domain Eukaryota; kingdom Metazoa; phylum Mollusca; class Gastropoda; order Stylommatophora; family Oreohelicidae; genus Oreohelix; species Oreohelix idahoensis. The sequence goes on from JAMPIV010000777.1 coordinate 277,804, forward strand.
GTGTGTTCCTTCCTTCCAGTGGACCTTTGATTGGCCTCCCAAATAACAGGGTTGCGGGTGCCATCCCGGTTGAATTATGTGGAACTTCCCGATACGCAAACAACGCAGCGGGCAGAAATTGGTCCCACGTATCAGGTTTCTCATGTGCCAGCTTTCTCAGGATAGAAATGAGAGTCCCGTTGAACCTCTCCACCTGGCCGTTCCCTTGGGGGTGATACGGACTACAATGAAAGTGCCTGGCTTGGAAGATCCTGAAAACTTCCTCCGTTAGTTTCCCCTTGAACTGTGAGCCATTATCAGTCAAGATTTGATGCGGGAATCCTAACCTAGTGAATATTGTAAGTAATGCCTCTGCGACATGCTTCGAATCGATTGACGACAGGGCTACCACCTCTCCCCACATAGAACAAGTGTCTACCAGAGTAAGGATGTAACTGTTCCTCCTCTTGGTCCGAGTGAGAGGTCCCACAATATCCACTGCAACTCTCTCAAAAGGTGTTCCCACTATGGAATTTGTTCTTCATATAATAGTCCCCTTCGCTTGGAGGTGTGTGGCATTTAGGTAATTTTTTAAAGCAAGGCTTGAGTGTCCCATCTTCCGCCTGTGCCTTCCTCATCTCCTCTGGATGAGTATTTATTGGTTCATCTTCTTCCTTTCTGGATTGTGATCGGGTCTGGACAGCTGCCAAGACCACAGGTCTCTTGGGATTCCCCAGGAAGACATAACGACACCCCAATATCAGAGGGTAGACGGGTGCGTCGATCACTGCTGCTCTGATTACTCCTTCCACATAGCGAGTTTTCACTGTTATCCTGGCAATGGGAAGTGTCATAAGTGGTATGTCCTTGGTCGCCCCTTGTATCTCCACCGTTTCTGTGGTATACTGATCCGGGTTCACCAAGTGCGAACTCACAACAGAATAAAAATCCAAACCGGTATCGTAAAGGCACCTAATGGTGACCCCATTACATACCTCATCCTCACACACTGGGGGGTGATAAGGTTCCTGCTGTCCAGTAGGTTTTACCTTTACTTCCTTTTCCCCCAGCTTCATAGCAGCCAATCCAGCAGGTTTCCTATTACAAACTTTGGTGTCATGTCCTTCCCTCTTACACCATCTACAATATAATCTACCTTGATGAAAAGGTTTTCGTTCATCATATTTCCTGTCATTGAACTGTGGGTTTTTATTTCTAAAATCATTTCGTGGCCTATCAAAATTTTGCTTACCTATGTTACCCTGATCTTTGTTGTCAAATCTATTAGAGTTTTGTGGAGCCTTATAATTGTCTACATGTTTCTTTTTGGCGCCAGCTACTTCTGCCTGGGGTGCCTGATACCTCTCAGCAACATTAAATAACTCACCCAGCCTCTCTGCCCCCTGTCCCATGAGAAACTTTCTCAAGTCTGGAGCCATGGACTCTCTCAATTGCTCAATAAGGATCATTTCTTTAAGATCTAGGGTTTTCCCGAGAGCAGTCCATTTCTCCAAGTACGTCTCTAAACGGGCAGAGAACTGGTGATAGGTCTCACCCGACAGTAGCTTGGCATTCCTAAACTTTTTCCTGTAAAATTCTCCATTCTTTTCATACCGGATAGAAATGATTCAATGTCATCGTCCCTCTCAACAAAATGGTCTAAATGGAACCCCATAGCTGAGGTTGAGGCTCCCTGACTAGCAGTGGCATCAGAGGTAGAGGGGCTGGCACCATTTTCAGGAGCATGGCCTTGCAACTCTAACTCCCTTAGTCGTAGCTCGTGCTCCCTCTGTAATCTCCTATCTTCAGCTTCCCTTTCTAATCTTTTTTCTTCTGCTTCCCTTTCGGCAGCCAATCTCTTTTCTTCTGCTTCCCTTTGCAGTCGTTTTTCTTCAGACTCCATTTTCTTTTCTTCAAATTGGAGCCTCTTTATTTCAGCCTCCCTATCCGCCTCCAATACCCTAGCCTCCTTGTCAGCCTCAATCTGCAACCTTTTAATTTCTTTCTCAGCCTCTAACTTTCTTTCTGCCTCTAATTTTCTATCTTCCCTATCTCTTTCAATAAATTTATCCACCTCTGAAGTTACGTATTGAACCAACTCTGGTCTATCCATACCCATCTCTTTAGCAGCCAGCACAGCAGCAGATCTGAACTTGGCTAAATCTGCCATCCTGTTTCAAACAAATTCTAACAATGTTCTAAGGCAAATTAAAAACTCTAATTAACAATATTAACTCTAAGTACTTAATTAACTACTGGCCGTGACAATTCATCAACCTTTTTCCTTCCACTTCAAATATTTTTATTATTGAATCTCTTAATTTTAGGGACCCTATTATAAATGATAAGTTTAAATCCCGGAGACGAGCTACCCAATATATGTGGTGGTTTTTGATGTTATGCAATGTTGTTGTATTTGTTTCTATTGTACTGAATGAGGTCAGCTGTAAAGGTCCCTGATTATAACAAAGTTTGGGTTGAGTATATCAGGACACCTTTCTCTTACCACCTTATGACCTCAATCAGACCTATTCTTGACTAGTATGTCTGATAGCTACGTTTAATGTCTAGGGTTATGCAAGTGTGGTGTGATGGTAATTAATTACACAAACACACACACAAACACCAATATTAATCTATGTGATCAAATCAACCAACACCGGTTGTTAAAAGTTAGTAATATACAATTTTTTCTATAACTTTATTAGTCCTATACCTAAGATTCTTTTGGTTAGGACTGTCAAATCACATGAGATCAATTTAAATATATACATAAATAATAGGCATACTTAATTAAATAAAAGAGGACAATTTGTCCTTAATCATATATATATTGTAGTTTTTATGGTATTGTAAAATTTCTAGCTATCTCTAAAGTGTTATGAGCTGGCTGGTTTGGGTGTTAACATCACGCCCAGTTTTTGTCACAATGTTTCTTTTCTCTGGATTCACTTTACTTCTCGACAGATAGTCTTTATTTATATTTTCTTTTCAGGTTTTATGAAGTGGAAAAGTTGATAAATTCTCCTCGTGCCAGGGCTTGTTTACTTAACTGACACTGGAGGATTGAACATAGATGTATGATCTGCCAACAGCCACTGTTGATCTTGTCCCAAAAGAAATAGGGTAGGCAGCGAATACCTCTATCTCTGCTGGAGTAACTTTTTCACACAGGAATCTGGCACCTGACTAGTGCCAGACAAAAACCCTGTAACATGAAAATTATGTTCTGTCTTAGCATAATACCTAATCCACCAATTTTATAAATAATACAATGTTTAATCTAAAAGACCTGGATCAGATCTCTCTGACCAACTCAGCACATCTCCATAAATGAGGTAACACTTTGTACAAGTTTTCATATTCCTCTCCCCAATGTCTGCAACGCCTCTGCCATTCTCAATGATCCTTTTCCATACAGTGTGATAGGTGATGTGATTCCTGGTGACAACCTATAAATATTTTACTACTACCTTTCTGGTAGCTTGATAACATGGTGGAGCAACAAATAGGCTTGTATAAGTCTACTAATGACTTCTTTACTTACAGTCGTCATGTTTTCTTCATTACCCAAGTCAAACAACATAATTAATAGTATAAATAATGTTAATAATTTCGGTCTTACCACAATTCAAATAATACACACACAGGAACGTTGAATTAGCACAACCTCAGATGTACTGCTTGCTGGACTATGGCGCCCTTATACTTTTTATTACTTATATCTATATTCAAGGCACGACACACTTCTCAGCGCTCAAGCGTCCTGCTTCTATGAACAGTCTTCGTGAAAATGGCACCGAGCCTTCAACTTTCCCAGTAATCTAAACTGTTTCGACCAATTAGATCTAACTACAAAGTTTGTCAATTCAAATTTTTAAATCTAAGGTCCAATTTCGGTCCAATGTTAGTGTACTTCTGTCGGTCTGTCCGTCCAAACTTGGCATTCGTCAAAAATAGACTTGGTTTTGGCCTAACTCTACAAAAAAAAAAATATTCAGTTTGAGCCATCCCATAATTTCTTTCCCCATTTCAAACTCCGCTCCAAATCATATTACCTCAGTCCTAACGTTCCCCTCTTTTGGACTTTGCCCTACCCTCTCACTCCTCTTTTCAACAACTCGTGCAAAATTACGTTACAGATAGCGAATGTCAGAACACTAGTGTGTTAGTCAATGTGTCTGTAACTATCTAGTATTATGACCATATCTTTGCTGTTAGTTGGACTATAGGGTAAATGAAAACATTTTTTTTGTCAGGAGACACTATGGCACCCGAATATATAAGTTTTATGAGCCTATGTATAATGGTTCAAAATTCCATAATTTTTTCCATGTTAGTCTTCAATAATATTGAAATCTATAAACTACCCCCTGTTCACTTCTTTCTACCGCAATTTTCAAACTAAAAACGATAGTCTCCCGTATTACGTCAGAAATACGTCAGTTTAATAAGAGCTAAGGTTGTTTGCGTGACCCAATTGCCGAACATATTTTGAATTTGTGTCGTATTTTCAAACGGCTAACGACACTATCGCGTTTTCGCTAGGTTCTATATTCAAACCACGCGTGCAGATGGTATCATTTTTCTGTCTCTCCCTCTTTCACTCCGTCTGAACGAGTAGGCTTTTCGTGTCATGTTATAAATAGTTTTTCAAGGACACTAGAAAACGATGGTACCATCTTTTTCACAATACTGTCTGCTAAAATCAACGCGCTTGCGGCGTGGGTGAAGACGAAACTTCATAACTCCACTATTTTCATTTCTACCTTATTTTTATACTTACAATTAATAATTCTATCGGTGTATCAATGTACATCATCACACCTGTCTTGCAAGATCGTCTAGGAAATTCCTTTTGTTGGCTCGGGTTTGGCGTTTAACTTCCTTGTCCAGCTGACTATACTGTTCGCTATATAGTTGCTTTAACTTGGGGGACTTCGCTTCTGTTTTCTTTCTTTTCATTTCCTTTCTCAGTGTTATGGTGTTTAATGTTTCTGGTGTTATCCAGTCTTGCTTCTTTTTTTCCTGGAATCCCAAGCATGATTTGCTGCTTTCCTTATATATTGTTGAAATAGTGTTGAATTTCTGGTCTATATCATCAGTCAATGTCTTTTCCTGACTTTTGGCAAATTGATATCGTTTCTTTATGTCAGCCGCAAAAGCTTTTCTGGTAAGGGGGTCCTTCAATTTGCTGATGTCAAACCTTTTCTGTGTAGTTACAGTTGGTCCATCCCTTCTTAGGTTCACTTTCAGTTTTGCTACTACTAAATGGTGATCACTTCCCACATCTGCACCTCTTCTTACCTTCACATCTTGTAATGCATGTCTCCATCTGCCGTTAATCATGATGTGGTCTATCTGGTTTCTGTCCCGACCATTTGGTGATTCCCATATTAATTTGTGAATTTCTTTATGTGGGAAAAGTGTTCCTCCAATGACCAGGTTGTTAATACTACAGAAACTTATTAATTTATCCCCATTTTCGTTTGCTGTTCCGCTGCCGCATTTCCCTATTACTCTTTCATTATATGTGTTGTGTGTACCAGCTTTCGCATTGAGGTCTCCCATTACTATAACAAGATCATATCTAGGTGTGTCTTCTATTTCTTTCTGCAGTTGTTGATAGAATTCATCCTTGACCTCTTCATCGCTGTCATTCGTTGGTGCGTAGCATTGTATTATTGTAGTATTGGTGAATCTATCTCTCAATCTTAATCTTATCAGTCTGTTGTTGATGGGTTTCCATTCCAACAATGTCCTTTCTATTCCTTTCTGTAGAACAATGGCTACACCTTCATTGTGCTGTCCATCCTCTCTTCCAGAGTAAAGTACTGTTTCTCCTGTTGCTGTTTTAACTTGTTCCGCCCCTGTCCATCTGCTCTCGCTTATCCCTAGAATATGTAACCTATAGTTTCTCATTTCTGCCGTGACCTGTTTTAGTTTACCCGTCTCATTCATTGTCCTGACTTCCAAAATCCTATTCTTGTATCATGTTTTGCGGTCAGGACGTCCGTTCTCATGTCAGTGGCTTCCTTTCGGCTTTCACCACTGACAGTCATACGAGCCTCAGACTCCGGATGTCCGTCCCGCAGCAAACTTTGTTTATTCGTTGTTGTTTCCGTAACTTCAATTTTTTTTTACATAGACATGGGTGTCAGCCCTATGCTAAAACCCCCAACCTGTAGGACCAGGGTGTCTGCTTTAGTCTGACCCCTGCCCGCACAAACCTGTCCAGCTTGGTAGAACCTTCCAGGAGTAAAACTCCCGCTGGCATAGCTCTGGGGGTTATCAGGGTACGCAAGCCGCCATACCTCGACAAGGTATTGACACCGGTGATGGCAGAACAGTCTCTTGGTATGAGTTTAACTTGGCTATCTGTCATTGTGTAAATTTAGCTGCCTGTCTGTCAGTGTAAATTTAGCTATTTAATTGTCAGTGTTAATGTAGCCATTTAAATGTTGATGTAAATTTAGCTCTTAAACTGTTGGTGTAAATGTAGCTAATTAATTGTCAGTGTAAATTTAGCTATTTAACTCAGTGTAAAATTAAGTATTTAACTGTAAGCGTAAATTTAGCTACTAACTGTCAGTATAAATTTAGCCGTTCAACTGTCAGTGTAAATTTAGCTTTCTGTACGTTGGTGTAAACGTAGCTCCATGTTTTAGCTTAATTACCTCTTTGATAATTGAAACGCAACTTATTTTTGTAAAGGGTATCTCGATAGCTGAGTTAGCTAACTTAGCTCCCAGTTAACGGAAGTTTAGCTCCATATTCCTTATTGCTAACGTGTGTTACTGAGTTTAAATCCCCATTTTACGTAGCTATCTTATGGATGGAGGCATATCTGGAGTCATCTTATATAACCACCAGCTATGCACGATGCTACAATATATGTACGTGGAAATGAACTTGTGTCTGTGAGGCTAATTACCTCCTCATTGACTCTTGAAATCATCCACACACTTCCAGGGATTGCTCCTGTGGTGAAACTTCTTGAGAACCCAGAATTGCACACTAAGCTTGGAGAAGTCACTTGAGCCCCAGGTATAATTCTTTGGCTTTAACTTGGTTTACTGCATGCAGAAAGATCTCACTGTGGACCCAGTGATAGGCATTGGAAGCTGAGAAGTGGCTCTGTGCAGGACGTGACAATTCCTTGGGAGAGCCCAGAACCAGAGTACAGTATTTTAGCTCTGCATAGTTGGAGAGCCCCCTTGGAGGGCGGTGAATGCACAGTATGCCACGTATTTCTTACTCCAAGCTTGGGACCAGATGTGGCGGTCCTTTCAATGCAAGCCAAGCTGGAGAAACTGGAGCTCATAACCTCAACTCAACATGTTTCGGAATGGCAGAAAAGCCACAAGAAAAACCTAGATCTACAGTGTAGATAATACCAAGGAGTCTTCAATTTGGTATTGGCTGCTAAAGAGCGAGAAGCTCAGCAGCCCTAGTTAAACAACAACAGCAACAACAACAACAACAACAACGTAGCTATCTTAGTTCCTTTTCATTTAGTGTTAAGTGCGAACACAGTTCCGTTTTTCTGTCAGCTTAATATTGAGTTGTGTTTTTTTTTTAAATTTTATTTATATTAAGAAAAATAGGCTGCTCAACCTCTGATGGGTTATAATTATAACACCTGATTATACCCCCGATTATAATTAAAATCCATAATGGGATATAATTATTATCCATGGGATGGGGTATGAAAGCTTCAGTTTGCTAGGGTTAATATTTAAATTACTCTTTATTTGTCATCTGTAATGTGTATAACTAGAACATCACCAGACATTTACATTCTCACCATACACCAACTAACCAGTATATATTACAAATTTTAAAAATCTTGTTTTAATACTGTATTTATTATGCACTTTCTAAGTCTATCTATTCCCAGCACCTGCTCTATAGTTATAGGTGAATTGCATGTCTGTAAATAATGTAGTATTTGGATTCTCTGTTGTCCATACCTCTTACATTTTAGAAGGAAATACTATATAGTACTGTCTTGTAGACATTCTTCATAGATGAGACGAGCTGCTCTTTAGCAAGTGTAAACTTAGCAGCACGCGCCGTAGCGTGGTAGCTCCATACGTCACAGTATGACGTACGAGAAGCAAAATCTAAAAATGTTTACAAGTGTGGGCTAGCTCTATTTTCGTTAACCGAAGTTAGCTTCGTATCTGTAGCTTTCCCATGCTATCTATAGCACTTGTTTACATTTATGTTAGCAGCGAGACATTTATATCGTATAACGAAGTATTTAGGGAAAGATTAATGGCGTCCAATAAAATATTCTACATTACTAACTTCCAGAAATATCGTAAACACTCCCCCCCCCCCCCCCCCAATTCTCTCTCCTCCCCCCAAACAGATGTGAGGACTCCAGAAATATGTATGTATATATGCATTGATTCCCGGCTCCGGTGTCAGTCTTTGTACCTGGCTGTGTTTTAAGAGAGTTAACAGGCGCTATTCTGATGGTGACCAGATGATTTGTAAACAGTGCTTGAGATAACTCCTGCAGCTTGTGGTCTGAACTAAATTTACTTAGATAAACAGTTCATAAGAAAAGCTGAGAAACAAAACTGTACATTTTCATGCAGGAAATAAAAATGTGAACATCTGGTACCGACATACGAAATAAAACTTTAAAAAAAAACAGAAAGAAAGAATGAAAAAGAAATAAATTATAGTTGCCATTTAAAAAGCACAAATATAGTGGGCAGGTGAACGTTTCTACAGGACATTATAAGGTTTTAAAGGTTAATTCACCCAGCAGTCATTAGAGATGAGTAATTTAAGTAAGGAAATCTGTACCTCTAACACACTGACGAGCAATAGTATATATATATATATATATATATATATATATATATATATATATATATATATATATATATATATATATATATATATAGATATATATATATATATATATATATATATATATATATATATATATATATATATATATATATATATATATATATATATATATCTATATATATATATATCTATATATATATATCTATATATATATATATATATATATATATATATATATATATATATATATATATATATATATATATATCTTCTTCTTCTTCTTCCGTCCTTAGCCACCGACCGTCAAAGCAGTCAGTGGCCATTACGCCTAGTGGCGTCTTAGGGCAACAGCAGATAGGTTTTCTTTGCCATTGTTTCCCATCACGCCTATTGGCGTCTGTAGGGCAATGGCAAATCAATCCATTTGCTGTTGTTTCCGTAATCGAAGTGACTGGCAAACGGGTGATCAGCCCGTTGGTATATATATATATGATATATATATATATATATATATATATATATATATATATATATATATATATATATATATATATATATATATATATATATATATATATATATTATAATATATATATATATATATATATATATATATATATATATATATATATATATATATATATTATAATATATATATATATATATATATATATATATATATATATATATTTATTATATCTCTTCTTCTTCTTATTTGATCCATAACCGCCAACCGTCAAAGCAGTCAGCGGCCATCACGCCTGGTGGCGTCTTGTAGGGCAGCAACAAAGTGATTCCACTTTGCTCGGTCGGCGGCCATCCTTCGTACAGTGCCCCAACTGTGGTTCATTCTTTGCATCTCAGCTTCCACAGTTCTCCGCCAAGTTGTTTTTGGTCGGCCTCTCTTTCGCTTTCCCTCGGGGGTCCATAGCATAGCTGTTCTTGTGATGGTATCAGGGTCCCTTCTGAGGACATGGCCAACCCAACTCCAGCGTCTGCCAGCTATGATGGTGTGCATGTCCTCCTGGTTACTCCGAATAAGTAGTTCTTGGTTGCTGATGGTGTTTGGCCAAAAGATTCGGAGAATTTTCCTTAGGCAGATTGTGTGGAAAGAGGACAGTTTCGACATTTCCTTCTCTGTTACTCTCCAACATTCCGCACCATAGAGAAGCACAGAAAGTACACAGCTCTCATACAGTCTTAATTTGATGTTTGTGCTGTACTGGGAAGACTTCCAAATGTTGTTGAGAACAGCAAAGACTGTTCTCGCTTTATTCATTCTGTTGTTAATGTCCTTGCTTGTTCCGCCGTCAGGTGTTACTATGCTTCCTAGGTAAGTAAATGTGTCTGTCTGTTCTAACTTCTGGTTCCTTACTGTTACTGGCTCAGGATTGCCCGCATTTAGTGTCATGACCTCTGTCTTCTTCAAATTGATGTTCAGGCCAACCTGCTGGCCATACTTATTCAGTCTATCGGTTTTGTCTTGAATGTGTTGGTGTGAATGCGCGAGTAGTGCAGTGTCATCTGCATATTCCAAATCTTCCAGTGTAGAAAACGTTGTCCATCTAATTCCTCTTGGACTGCCCTCTGTAGTCTGGCGCATCACCCAATCTATGACTGTCAAAAATAATGTTGTTGATATTATTATATCTATCATGGCCTAATTGTGGAGCAGTAAGTGTACCACTGAATATACGCAGAGGGTATTGTGGTACTATACAAGGGTGTCTTAAATTTTCATTTTTTGTTTATTAAATAAGATGCAGTTAATTTGAAACATTGTTCTATATTTTGAAATGAACAACGTTTTCAAAGAAATGCGAATGAAATGATGAACAATTCGGATTAAGATGTATAAAAAAGGACAAATTGCAGAAGTAGAAACTGTATGGTATTAGCACTTCAGAGATTCCATCATATATAACTAAAGAAAGAATTTTTATTTGTCATACTGTTACGCCGGAAATAAAGGTTGGAAATCATTACTTCACAGTACAGGAGACACGTGTGTCGCATAACGTCTTAGCAATGTTGCATAAAAATGTACAGCAACGGTACATTGTAGGTTAGTATCACGAAGTATCTAATGCAATGTTATTTCAAGGCAGAGCAATCTCATACCAAGGCATATCAATGAACTGTCAAAATACAACAATGTTAGCAAGATATAGCAATAAATTGTCTAGATACGTCAATTTTATCTCACGACACTGCAATGCTATGAGAATACTTCTGTGTCGTATGAAGATTAACACTGCCACTGAGATCAGTACTATTATCATCAAGAAATGGGAATGTCAAATCAAAGGCGAGCAATCCTGCCTTATGATACTGAAATGCCATGTCAAGATTGATACATGAAAGGTCTTGAGTGTTCCACTGACTCGCAGACCATGCTGGCGTTACAGGAGGATCTCCAAAATGGAACAAAGTGAAAGTAAGGGACCAGACCTGACGAGAAATATGATATGTCCTTGTTGTTTTGGAAAGTCGCAAGAGATTTGTGACGCGTCTTGATGTTCGCGGACATAAGTGATGCATTGCTGAAGGAAGTTGAATTATATGCTGATGTCCATATTACTGTGTTGCTGAGGTCTTGCATCAGTTACAACCGTTTGGACAGTTGTGTTGGAATTTGTGGTGAAGTGGGATGTTATAAATATTTATAGGGGACTTAGTGTACTGACTGAGATCAGCTGTGAAAGTATCTATATCTAATAAGAGTAGTGTATTATAGATAACCTTACTTGCTGCCACATATATATATATATCTCAATCAGAATTATTCTGGAATAGTGTGATGACTACGTTGTATGTCTAGGGTATGTGTATGATGAAGTGTAAGTCATAACAACAACAGACAGATAAACAATTTAATTTATTCCACCACACTTGACAACACTGTGACACTCACATACATATAACACTCTAAGGATATCTTAAAGGAGTCACTGATAACTTTTCAAATAACAATATGTATTCATTGCTGTTATGAATGAATATGTGTCCTGATTCAAATACAAAGGGAACCAGGAATCACAATCAATTTTAATTACAAGTTATATGTACAGAATTTCTCAATATGAATATTGTAGTGACATATATTATTAAAAGTATCCTATGTGTGTCAGTTGTGTAGTAGTAATATGAGGTAATACTGGTTTTGTTTTGTTCAAGCTCTGTTGGTATTTGTCATCATGACTTCAATAGTTTGTCTTTATGGGAGCTAGTATTGGAGATGTTCTCAGTTCCTGTTATTAAAACAATTTACTTCCCCCTCTTAAGTTTATGTTACAATGTTATTTTAAGATGGGGTACATAATTTTGAGCTCAGCTGGCCACATCAGCTTATCTTGCGTGATGGCGGCAGGAAAAGACTCCTCTGCTCGATTTCTCCCCTGTGCTCTGGAGACACCTCACTGATAGCTAAATGGACCAAGGAGTATGCTGTCCGACTCTGGATTCAGCAAAGCTCTGACCAGGTGCTGCTCAATACCATCAAGACCACGGTCCCTGAAAACAAGAAGGATGTACCTTCTACTTCATAACTAATTGATACTCTCTTTTTACACTGAGCACAATACATCACAAACATTGAGTTCAGAGCGTTAGGCCAACTGTCAGCTTCATCTGAAATACTTTATACCAGCATTAACCTCCTTAATGGTTACTACGCCTCTGCACTTCCAGCATTATTTCTGTCTAATCAATAATCTAGGTGTCAGTGTACTGTTTGGCCATTCCATGCAGTTTTACTTTCCTCCGACACCTTCTGTTCAGGCTGGAGCATTATAGGCTTTACATCATGTTTGCTACTGAACTACGCATATATACAGGCATAAATTAACAATTCACATTCAATTTTCATTAAAAGATACTGAATGTTTCAAGCTTACCACAATTCATGGAAACAAACACAGATACGTTGATTAGCAATGAATTCTGGCACAAATACTGGCACAAATTCCCATCTGCTTATGTTCCAGGCTTTTATTTTAGCAAAAATGTGAGCTGGCTTCAACGCACTGTTGCTTTATCAAGCTTATTTGAACTAGTGGTCTCGAACTAACGCTCCTAAGTGATTATATCAGCGAGTCTGGCCAATGGAGCCACGTTTCGACAAGGGTTTGAAAAAATTTTAACTTCCTACGTCTCCCCTAACAACCAAATATAGTATTTATAGTCCGACCAATCGTGTTTAGTCTTATATTTGTTGCGCTCCAATCAATTTGGAGTTTACATGGTAGGCTATTTCTGTACGTAAGGTTTTTTTTCAAACACGTTATAAAAAAATTTTATGAGCAGAAATGATTTCATGCTGTCAGGCATCCCCACTATTTTATTTTGGTTATAACTTGTTAATTCCTAGACTATTTGCGTAACGTTTTACATATTCTTTGTCAGCAAACCCTAAGGAACCCAAATATACAAATTTAAAAGAGCTAAGTGGCTGCGTTCAAAATATGCAATTTCTTCGACCTCCTGTTTCGAAGATGTGCTGTCTGGGTACTGTAATGTTTTCAAACGTAAACCCATCTAATGTTATCTTTTTTAATAAGCGTGGTTCGTGATTTTAAAACCTAACTCTGGGAAGGGTAGTGAATTTATCACTGTCCGTCTGAAAAAAAAAGTTAGTGCATGTGGCCTTACACGCGTGATAGTAGTAATTGTGTATCGCGCGACGCGTGTTGCATGCGTTCCTGATTTTCAGCCCTCCCTCTCTCTTTCTATTTGAGTCCATCTGTTCGTTCGTTTTGGTAACGCAGTATAATTAATGTTAGGATTAATTTAGGTCATTACGCAGTCTGCCTCTCAATGTTTTTCCAAGAAATACAGCACACGTTTCATTGAAGAAAGCGGGTAATAATATAGTAGGCTTTTACTATCAACGTGAAAGCGTTACAATTTGCAGACGAAGCATAAAACAAAGGGGATTTCGAGTACATTCCTTGTGACAGCACTGTTATTGTACCATTGCTCTTTTCTTTATTAGAATTTATTTGTTACGCTTTACATTTACCTTTTAATTTATATATGTGGATTAGAATATTCCACGACAGAATTGTTCTGCAAAGTTTTTACCCCCTTGAATAACATGTCACTGTACTGAAAGGCCCAGTTGAAGGGTTCTCCATACGGTGCATTAATCTCATATTAAGATATAAACATGTTTAATCAAGTGAAAGCTTAGTGACATTAAGATACATCACTGTTGTATCAAAATATAAATGCGCTAACGATCTGATAACATTACGCTACATAGCTACATCAAAATACAGCACTTGTGTATAAATCATCACAACCATTCAGCCCCCTGAGGAGTACAGACCTTCTTCTATTGTAATTGTTTTAAATTTTTTTTTAAATTCAGGAAACTTCGTCAGAATTCAGCAATGTCTTGTCATTATGATGCTAGCAAGTGTCTACAACTTTGAAAGTACAATTGTGTGGGGGAAAAATACAGATCGACCCGACCATTTCCTCTTTTGGCAGACATGTTCAGACATATTGTATTTCCCCCTAGATGAAATACTGCACGACTTTGTGCGGTTATCAAGCCCATCTTTAATGCACATGCGCGAGCTAATTCCAAATTGTGCATTCATGAAGGAGATAAAGCAAGTTTACAATTAAAAAAAAAAAATCGAACAAACGGAAAAGAGAGAACTCCATGCTATGCGCGAGGAGCAAAGAGCGCACCCGCTTCCGCGTGAGCATAAGGAAGACGTAGTTGAACATGGAAACATAAACAGTAAGATTTTGAGTCTAGAATAGAAAATGTAAGTTTTTGAGTCTGGGATAGAAAATGTAAGATTTTGAGTCTGGGATAGGTAGAAAAAAGGAATACTAGACATTTAAAGAGAAGATAATAGTAATTATCATTTGTTTCCTCTTTGCTCCTCATGAAATATAAAGATAACACTGTAGCTCCCCCACCCCCCCCCCTTCTTTTTTCTAAGAGGTCTTTATCAAAGCACTGATGTGTTTTTGCAGCGGTGGTATCTGTAGCTATTTGTTTTAATTGATGAGGTTGCGGGCCCTCATATTTGTAGCACATAAGGAAGGGAAACCCGAAGCCTGTAAACAATAAATTAATATTAGACAAACATAAAGGTAAACATACCTTTATGTTTGTCTAATATTAATTTATTGTTTACAGGCCTCGGGTTTCCCTTCCTTATGTGTTATTAATGTTTATACAATACCAGAAACCTACCCTCTGTTCTATACTACTGTCCTTAAGTCTTCTATCATTTATTGGACACAGTATCAAGGTCTTTGTCTTGTTTGGACTGACATATACTGCAGAATAGAGGAACAACAGAAGTGATTGCGTCATTAATAGGCTGAGGTGCCCATTGTAAACTTCCGGTGTTGTCTTGTGTTTCGCACTGATGACCTGTCAGTAAAGCATCCTTTTTTGGGGATGACTAGCTGGCCGTGAGGTTAGTGTGATTCGCTTGTATAGCTAGGCGGTGTTGTCGTACGGAAGGTACGGGGTTCGAGCCCTGGGTAAGCCACTCACGTCTGTTGTTTTTCTGTTGTCTAAGTGTTCTACTTCTTTATTTCTTACGAGTGCCTGAAAACATACCTTTATGTTTGTCTAATATTAATTTATTATCATATTTGTAGCCTCTTCGACATGCCCGAGGGAGCAATAGATCTATTCTTTCTTTCTTCGTCTTCTCAAAGCCTTCCCCCTCCCCCCCCCTCCCTCCCCCCTCACACACACACACACAAGAACTACACGAGGCGAGTAACTGAGAAAATTGAGAACGCTTGAGAGATACAATATAGACACGCAGCCTCAAAATGAACAAGGTCCAGAAAAAAAAAAAAAATTCGATACAAGGCAGAATGAAAATACTATGCATTTCCAATCGCGAGGGCGTGAGCGTCAAAAGCTTGAAAATACTATGCATTTTGGAATGTTCTGCTCTCAATGGCACCGCGGGGGGGGGGGGGGGGGGGGGAATAAAATGAGAGATGACTTTTTTAAACACTTTTTTTAAATTTGATTCCTATGAAGATTTAAGTAAATTGTTGCTGAGAGGCGTACTCCTCTATTTCATGAAAACCAGTGGCAATGATTTTCTCTCTGAAGAGGCCTAGCTATCCCGAATATCGTAAGATATTTGAGGTTGTGCGTGATATGGCAACCTCGTTATGTGAAACAAATAGCTTGAGAAACTATTGGTGCCAGAACACATGACTGCTATGGTGCAGGCTTCCTGCACGAGGACCAGCTGTAGTAGTTGTTCTATGCTCCGTATGGAGTGATACAGGAAATGATGAAGGGGCGATGATGACATTCAAATGTTTTTGAAATACTGTTAGATACATCCCGGCCCAGCACATACCCTCCCCCATCCCAGTTTCTAATACAAATATTCTAACATTTTAGATTTTCAAATTGAGCCCACTACCTCCTGACCTTCACCTTGCACTCTTGAATGTTTCAGTTAATACATAATACACATACGTGGGTTTTTTGCAAGCACTCGTAAGAAATAAATAAGTGGAAAACTAGACAAAAGAAAAAAAAACTGATATGCTTAATGGGGAAAATGATGATGATAGTAATGATGATAATAATGATGATGAAAGGTTAAAAAAAACTTGTTTTAAGGACCACTTTTACTGTTGATACCAAATGCACTAAAAAGCAGGAACTAAATTGTCCATAATTCTATTGTATAGAATAAAAGTGGCTGGCTAGTTATCATTAATCAGTCATTCGTCAAATCATTCACAAGCAGTAAATAAATACATTTTTGAACTATATATATTCTGACCTACATATTCTGAGATATACCGTGAAATGGAACTGCATGCAAAGTTTCAGCTTTCTACGACGAGTGGAACATAGAGATTCTGAGTGTTAGAAAAATTGGAACGCGACAAACATACAAAGCTCAGGTGATCTTAAATAAAAGTAGTTAACAAAAATTAGGTGGAAAGAAACTGAAGAGGGCAAAAACAACAGATTCTCACCCTTAGCTTTGGTGCATATCTCCAACGTTAAATATTACCTTGAGTGAGCGATTGCCAGAATAAAGGGGAGAATGTTTTTCTTTTTTGGTTCAGTGTTGTATTTCAGATGCACATTTTTGGTGCCTATGAGGACATTGCAGAGCACAGAAATAAACTGTTGTTAGAGAGATATCTGGAGAGGTGGGATAAGCCTTTCACGGCAAGGGGGAGGAAATCCTGCAGCGAAGGAAAGATCAGAAATTTCATCTATAGCATAAAAGCTAGGTTAGAAATGAGACAGTTTGTGAGGGGAAAAAACGGAAGGCTGGAAAACGAAGGGCACACGTGAAGGAGAAAGTTTGTTGTTGTTTACTTCGTGTAAAATGTAAATAACGATCTCACATAATGTCATAATAAATATTTTAAGTTTCCTGGACAGAATACAGAACTAAGAGTGATGATGTCGGTTTGTGGATGAGGTGATCAGTATTGATGAACAATAGGAAACTTGACTGTTTCTTATATTTTTCTGAACTAATGATGAACTGAAACTTGACTTCGCGTGATGATTAATTCACGCTGCTGCGGCGTGTGTTAACGCTTGAATAATACGCTGTCTTGTATTACACGACGATAGCTGATTTCTCTGTCAGAGAGCTAAACACTGTATTATCAAACGTGACGCTTAAAGGAAATATTTTATAGGGAGGCATACGATTTCAGTTATTTCGAACTGTGTTTGTTTTAATATTTGTGCAGTGTATTATTTATAATTCTGTGGTTAATGCTTCAACATTTGTGTTTAAGACTTTCGTACATGCTACACAACTTGCCACTTTGTTTCTGTTTGTCAGTACAGTATTTTATAACACGATATAGCACAGTACGGTATTGTACAGCTTGATACAACTTGTTACAACATACCGGAGCTTGACTAAGCGCCATATACTGGTACGACTTTTTAAAACACTGCGTTTCATAAATATAGCGGCCATCCTCTGGAATCTTGTGACGCAGTTCAAGTTGTGAAGTTGTGATTGGCGATCAGTGTATTCAAAGGAGCATTCAGAACTTATCTTCGACATATTTAAAAAAAAAAAAAAAAAAAAAAATTCAACTCTGTCGATCAGAAAGCAAAATTTTGGAAGGGAACGTCGCGATAAATGTTCTAGCTAGCTGATATTAGAAGAATTGTGAGACAAGCCAGCTTCGAATCAGTCTGATTTTCTATATTTAGTCTGTCCCCTTTAGGAATATTTGATGAATGAAGCCAGCAGACTTGCTGTTAGTTAACAGGAAAAGGTGTGTTTTTGCTTATTGGTTTTTTATTTTCGATGTTGGCAACGGATCAACAAGACGTGAGTTAAGAGACCTGCTCAACTGGGAGGGAATCGCAGGCGCAGGTGTTCATACATTCCTTCCAGTTACTTGCGAGGGCAGGTGGTCGCCGTAATTCTCTGTCTGACCAGCTGACTACAAATTCGCTAGATTTCGCGTAGATTTCGGAGTGTACTTAGGTCACACGAGTTGAGTTGAATCTAATGGATTGTGATTTTTAATTAATGTGTTTGTTTCGAGCAATGAGGATAAAAAGTATTGCATTAAGCGCACGGAATTGATAACACGACAAAAGGATTATATGTTCTTTAAAATTTGAGTGAAATTTCCGCAGATTGGCTCTATTTCGTACACAAAACGTGCAGATAACACACCTGCAATGCTGGTGCAGGCCTCAAGCTGCTCGTAACCTAGTATCTGTGATTTAATAAATTTCCACAGTACAAATCAGCCACACTTAATGTCGTTAAAATGTCTTGGTCCCACTCTTCCTCCATGCATACGACAAGATCGTTCCGGTCGTCGTCTCTTACGACTGGACAGATAACGACATCTTTCCAGTCATCGTCGGCATCTTTACAGTCATCGACGGCATCTTTACAGACATCGTCTGCATCTACTCTGTCATCAACCGAATCGATCCAGTCATCAGCGTCAGAGAAATCAGATGTCCAGAAGTTGTCAGTGCAGAAGCTGTACCTTCTTCTTCCTAATCACAAATGTCCCAACAAGAAAACCTGTCCCTTCCACCCGCCCGAAGAGGAAGAGGAAGAGCTGGAGGAGGCAGAAATGACCTTGGTCAACAAACCACGAGCCATGTCCTTGGCCTCACATGAGGATCGCATGATCACGGAGCAGATTCTTGCTGAGAAATTGGCCAAGATCAACCAGCAGATCTCCAGCAACTTGGTGGAGGGACAAAAGCTACACTTTCCCAGGAAGACAAGCCACGACATCACACTGCCCACAGCAGATCTTGACCGTCTTAGATTTGACCACTCTATAAGTGAGACAGTTCCAGCGCCCAGTTCTACTAGAGAAGAGTCTGTGACTAGCGATTATGACTTGGACTCCGGCGTCACGTTTGATTCCTGTAGCGATCGCGAATTGGATGATGACTCTCTTCCCTTGATTCAGGAAGAAGTTATAGTTCCTGACATTGTCTTGCCAGCTGAGTTAAAGTAGGTGAATCAGGTGGTCATAAATAAATAATAAATGTATTTGTGTCCGATCCATATCTGTCTTATTCAATGTGGCTCCTGAATGAAGCTCATAGTTTGCAAAATTGTCCTTGCGCGCTCTATCCACTGCTGCCTTCATCATCTCATTTCAAAGTATTTTCCAACTTTTTATCTTCTTATGTAATGATCTTCTTTAACTCTTTAACCCCCAAGATCCAGTATACAGTACTTCCCTCTAGACCCATTTGGCCCAATCAAAAGTATACTGGCTTTCGTATCTCTTTATTCTTTCTAGGGCTGTTTTCTAATTTTGACAACTCAAAAACGCTATTTTCTTAAAGTATAGCCATCCATTATGGACTTTTGTTATTTATGAATATGAACATTTTAAAAAATTATTTCCAAACAAAAACAATAAAAACATACTGGTTTGGCCATTTTTGTTTGGGCCACACCCACTTTTTTGCTTGGGACTGAAAGAGTTAAGTGGTTCTTGATCACCTCACTGTTCTCGTTCCTTGTTAGTTCAACTCTATTACCTGTCTGGCTATATTTTCTCGAGTTTCCATTAAAGTGGATCTATTCACTTCTGCTTTGTTTTGGCTATTTACATGTGGATACATTTTTTGGCTTTTTCTGACTGCCTGCTCCTCATCATCACAAACTTCATCACCATCATTATCAATGTCGTAGTCGTCCTTATTATCTTCTTCAGTTTCTGACATTGTAACCTTATCTGCCGCAAATACAGTCTAATCGCAGTTTTTCTTTTATATATGTCTTCAGTTTTACAAAATTATATATATGCGGACGCATTATTTCAAAATTTAGCATAAAGATCTCTTTTATTGGTCTTTATTGCTAATAATTTTTAGTCAAACGCTTTATCAGAATTTATCTAAAACACTAACTAATGCTATTTAAATTATTTTTTTAACGGTTTTTGTAATATTGCATCCGCTGTTTTTCCTGACAAATGTTTTTTTTAAAGGCATTTCATACTTTTATTATATAAAGCATAGTATGACGAAAAAGAGTCTTATAAGACATTGTTTAACAAAGTATGTAAATTATTATAAGAAGTTGTTGAAGGGATTTATTTTAGCGCTGTTACTGATTTCTGTGTCAGGTGATTTCATGCTTCGGATATTTTTGGAAGGCGTGAGTGGTTTCCCCTCGCCCCCTTTTCTTTCGTTCCCCACAAGTGTGATGGTAGTACTGGGTAGTTCAAGGGTGCTTTCCTAGGGGATAAAGAAAAAATAGAACTACTGTTTCATCAAGTAAGAAGGGCGTTCAGAAAGTAATGCAGCACATCGTTTTTCTCAAGAGCTGTTTATTCAAAAAGCATGAAATTTATACACAATATACATGGATATGTCATGTAAACATCGGTATTATTCAACATAATCCCCATCAACTTGTACGGCTTTATGCCAGCGCGAAACAAGTGCATGTATTCCTAGCCCGTACCAGATTTTGTCTTGATCATGTAGCCATTTCTTCGCGCATGAATCACTCCTTCATCATCTTCAAACCTTGTCCCACGGAGTGCATCTTTAAGTGGACCAAATAGATGAAAATCAGAGGGTGCCAAATCGGGACTATAGGGTGGATGGGGTAGTACAGTCCAATCCAATTTGGTGATTGCTTCCCGTGTTGCCAGACTTGTGTGAGGTCGCGCATTGTCGTGAAGGAGAAGCAGGTCTCCTGGATTCTTGTGCGGCCGAACTCTGCGAAAACGTTGATTGAGTTTTTTCAATGTCTTAATGTAAGCTTGCGAATTGATTGTCTCTTCTCTTGGCATAACGTCCACAAGAATCACACCTTCAATGCCCCAAAAGACAGTGATCATGACCTTTCCAGCTGAAGGAATTGTCTTGAATTTCTTTCTTCGTGGGGATTGCGGATGATGCCACTCCATTGACTGTCTTTTTGTCTCAGGTTCAAAATGATGTGCCCAGGTTTCGTCACCTGTAACGATCTTAGCCAAAAAATTCTCTCCATCAGCATTGAAACGCTCCAGCAATTCAGAAGAAATTGCTTTCCTTTGCAATCGGTGGTCATTTGTGAGACTTCGAGGAACCCATCTTGCGCAAACCTTAGAAAATCCGAGAGTTTTTATAACTGCATTTGCACTACCAATGCTGACTGACAGCTGTAAGGCCAATTGTTGAGTAGTGATTCGCCTATCAGTAAGAATAATGCCCTCAGCGCATTTCAACATTTCTGCGTTGGTGGCTGTGGCAGGACGTCCACAGCGCGGCCGATCAAGCAGCTCCGTATCTACACTTCCTGGTTCTTTGATTCTCTGAACCCAGCGACTGACTGTACTCCTGTCGACTGCAAAACTTCCATACACATCACATAGACGCTTGTGAATGTTCACAACAGTTTCCTTCTCTGCAACGAGAAATTCTATCACAATTCGCTGCTTATAACGCAAGTTGCTAACACGCTCCATTTTTACGGTTTAGGGCAGCCGTATTATTTGGCCGGTTGCGGTGCAATTTGGTGCATACAATTGGCACATGCCATATTTGAAGTGTGCAAAATTTCATGCTTCTATCTTCATTATTAGCTGAGAAAAACGATGTGGTGCATTACTTTCTGAACGCCCCTCGTATATCGTAAAAGTGGTCTAATATAAGGTTGTGCCTGGGGGGGTGGCTTTTGGCCGAATTCCATCACCAACCAAGAACTGCTTACTTGGCGCAACCAAGAGGACATACACGCCATCATAGCTGGCAGACGCTGGAGTTGGGTTGGTCACGTCCTCAGAAGAGACCCTGATGCCACCTGTTAAAGAACAAATGTTAATATGTTTGCTATTGAGGAAATATGTCTGTTTGTGGTAACTCATGTTTTTGCACGGTTTTAACTTATATTGAACGCTACATATTTAATACGTCACCGGTTGTCAATGACGTAACGCGTTTGCGCTAGTTTATTCTAACGGCTAATATTCGTGGCCTTTCGTTACTTCAAGTCGTCCTAGTAAGACGCGTTTTTCAAGCTCACAGAATTGTGGAGGAATAATATATATTTAAGTGGCATAAACTAACTTCGAAGGCCGCCACGATGTTTTCAAAGATGCTCTATGTATCCCTGAAGGAAAGCGAAAGATAGGCCGATCAAAAACAACTTGGTGAAAAACTGCGGAGGCCGAGATGCAAAGAATGAACCAGAGCTGGGGCACTGTACGAAGGATGGTCGCTGACCGAGCAAAGTGGAAGCAGTTTGTTGTTGCCTTACAAGACGCCACCAAGTGTGATGGCCACTGACTGCCTTGACAGTCGGCTGCTAAAGATCAAAGAAGAAAGAAGATGTGGGCTAGCAACCTTACAGTGTAAAACTAATCGGTACAGAAATTACCGCTGCCAGAGGATCTGCTTTGACGTAGGATTCCTCGAGGAAGAAAATTTGCAGTAGTTGTTCCATGCTCCATACGTAATGAAACAATAAGAAGATGATGATGATGATGATGAATTTACCTTTAATTAGGAGACAAGTAGAAAGAAATCCGCAGAGCTCTTGGATAAAGGCGGGAAGCGTTGGTAATTGTTAAACTACTTGTTCTTATATTTTTCATCTACAATCTACATCATCGATTCATGTTTTACTCATACACTGCGCGACAATATCCTGCCAAAGAATGTTTGCGATAATAATAGACCCGGCTGCATTATTTTGTCCTTCCTTGCATTAGCAGTCGGTTTTCTTAATCTCATTAAGTGTATTGAACTGTATTCTCTTCGGTGCTTCAGCTTTATTAAAATATTCTATTAATTTCTTGACATTCCAATTGTCTATGGTCAAGGTATCGTTAATAATTCTTATGTTACTTTGGTTGGGTTTGGGTTTGAAGACCATTGTAGTGGTGTTGATGGTATTGTATGATGGTGATATTACTAAATGTAATTGTATGAGGCCAGCTGTGAAGGCTCCTGAGATAAAATGTAGTTGAGAATTGTCAGAAGGCCTTTCTTGCTACCACTACGACCTCACACTTAATTTTTTTTAATGAATGTGGCTACGTAAAGTGTCTAGGGTAATGATATGTAGTGTGGTGTGATAGTTTATAAATACACCCACAGATATTTAAGAAGACTAATAATATTAACAAATGTTAAAATACACTGAACTAACTCACGTGTGTAAAATTTTTTGATAAAATTATATTACATTTATTTTGTTCTGGATCAATTTTTTAGGTTGACCAGAACTTAAAAGGATTTAGAGATTATGAAAGAAATGCATGGAATATTATATCATAAATGCAATAGTGTACATATATTTTTACTATACTAGTTAGTTTTATTAAAATGTTCTAGTAGTCATCTACTTGGGAGGATAGTTAATGTTTGTGCTGTTGGGGTGGCCTCATCACACCTGTCTATATTGACTACACAGTGTCCAGAAAATGGTGGGAATTTTTATGGGGATATTAGTAACTACAAAGCGTTGGTGAATGTCCAGCAGACCAGAGGCTCACTCATCTTGTAGTTGTAGCTCTGGTGCTGAAATCAGGTGGTCCCACCTCTCTCCGTGCTGGCGGGCAATAATGGTGGTCTCTGTCACAAGTACTGCACAGATACACTCGAGTAAAGTCACCAACTGAATAGACACTGCTTTGTTGACAACAGAAACTCACAGCTCTGCAATCAAAGTATGGGCCATGTGTCAAAATCTATTCTCTACCCACGTCTGGACACAACACTGACACAACAACCACATCATACAGACAGGTCAGATCTCTCTGACCAAACAGCACATTTACCATGGTGGTTTTACATCAGATAGATCCTCCCAGACTATAGATTCTGAAAAATATTTATTAGTTTTCTGCCCTAAAAGAGGGTAGGTAATATGTTTCATTATTCTCAACACTTGATCTGTCTTGCCTACCCCTTGCTGGAGTTTATGTATATTGTTGGTCCCTAGACCCTGACTTGGGCGGGGGGTCTAGAGCAAATCCCTACTTGTTTGTAAGGCTAGATTTCGATATGGCAGTATCAAATCACTCAAACATGAAACAATATTCAAAATATATAAAGAAATAATTTCAATCTTACCAGATTATGAATAAATAACACAGAATTGCTAGCAAAACTCAGCTGAGCTGCTGGCTATAGTATGGCGTCCCTAAACTTCTTTCACTTTCTTTCATATGGAAATCACCACCTTTAAAATCTGTGTCTATCACTGAACAACTATTGAGAAATGACCCCAAATCCGCGTCTAAGCGCCGACAATATGCTTGTCTGTGGCCAATCACTGCCTAGGTTTTTTTGAATTTCAAATTTCCTACACTAAAGTCATTTCAGTCATGCTTCAGTCAAGTATGGATGTTTATCTGTTAGTCTGTCCGTCTCTACTTGCGTTTCTACAAAAATGTACTTGATTTTTGAACCAACCTTTCTCTCCCCTCCAAAATTTTGTCGTTAAAAGTTATTTTTAGACACAGCCACCACAATATCCCTTCTCTTCCATACTAAGTAGATTTGAACACCTGCGTCTCGAGGTCGTGTTTTTTTGTGCAATTAGCGACACTTTTAGATTCAATACAGTCTGTCGATGATGTGAACAACACTGTCTTTTGTCATTATCTTCAATATTATCTATCCGTCTGTAAAATTAAGAACATATTAGTTCACTGCTCAGAATGGGCTATCCGGCCAGCTAATTTTTATATTCCTAACATTAATATTAAGAAAAAAGTACTTTTTAAATTTTGTAATATTCCAAACATCTGCGTTTTAGCCGCTGAATTCAAATCAAGGGCTTGGTATTGCAAAAGCGTCCAATAAATGACTGTGGCGTAACATATCTACGGTCCCTTCTGTCGAGTTGCTTACTTTTTATGTCAACTTGGGAAACGTGACTTTTCTCCGTTTCCCCCCCAATTGCATCTCCTTAGCCTTTCTAGTCTCACGCAATCTTTCCAGTCATATTTTTTTCCTTTTTGATCCGCCGTTCCCCTCCTGTCTAGCAAGTCAATTATTATGGAGGATGATGACCCGCGGTCTAGGCGATCATGTACATCAGCAGCCTACGCATTATGTTTTTTTTTTATCCTTATATGTTATCCTTGGAGGTATTTTACCGTTGTATCTCTGTCAATTTCACTACACATCTCCCCACTTGAAAACATGCCTATGGCAAGTTCCAAAACCAGCGATACACATAGGTAAAATTACTCCTCACGTCTGCCACTACTCTAATTTTGATCACAGGGGTGCCGACTGAGGAAATCTGCACCGACATTCAATTTGCCTGGGATATATTGGATACTGAACTGATAAGGTTGAAGCAATAAAGACCACCTCAGCAATCTTGCGTTTTCATGCTTAGCCTGAGATAAAAATACGAGAGGCTGATGGTCCGTCTCCACCACAAAAGTCCTACCATACAGATAGATTTGAAACTTCTTTATTGCCCAGATTAACGCTAAACATTCTTTTTCGCTTGTGGAGTATCCTTGTTCCGCCTTATTCAATTTGCGGCTTGCATAAGCGACTGGTTTCAGTTCTCCATCAGGTGAAGATGATCTTTGCAACAAAGCCCCTCCGAGTCCTACATTACTTGCATCGGTTCTTAAGACAAAGTCCTGTGTCAAATCAGGCAGTTTGAGAATAGGCTTGCTAGTGAGTTTTTCTTTTAACTCTTGGAACGCTAGTTCACATTGTGCAGTCCAAATAATTTTATCTGGAAGTCCCTTGCGAGTCAGATCAGTCAGAGGAGCACATATAGCGTTAAAATTTTTGATGTATTTCTGATAAAATCCGCATAACGACACGAATGATCGCACGTCTTTTTTTTTTGTTTGTGGCCTAGGTGCTCTCTGCAGTTTTTCCAAGTTCTTAGGATCAGGGGTCATATTACCCTGATATACAGTGTGTCCCAAGAATTCCAACTCTTTGCATCCAATACAACATTTTGTTGGCCTAGCAGTTAAGTTCGCCTCCCGAAGTCTATCAAACAACATCTCCAGAGCTTCAATGTGTTCTTCAAATGTCTCGGTGGCGACGAGAATATCATCCATGAAATTTGTGATACATGGGTTATTCAGGGGATCCAACAATTTGCGCATCATCCTTGAAAACACACTCGGAGCATTTTTCAGTCCGAATGGTAGCATATTGAATTCATAATGTCCATCCGAAGTGCTAAAAGCCAAATAAGGTCTCACTTCAGGCTTCACTGGGATCTGGTAATAGCCTTTACTAAGATCCACTTTTGAAAAGTATTTTGCCTTGTTCAGTCTGGCAAATAACTGTTTTGTGTCTGGTAATGGATCCACTTGTCCTTCTGTGACAGCATTCAGTTTCCTGTAATCTATGCACAGTCTGTGTTCCCCAGACGGTTTTCTCAACAAAACGACACTAGAACTAAAAGATGATTCACTGTGCGAAATAATCCCCTCCTTCAACAAATACTCTATTTCTTCCTTCAATGCCTTCTCCTTCGCGAACGGAATAGAATAGGCTCTCATACAGATTGGGTTTGAGTCTACCAGTTTCATGTCATACTGTAGCAAATTTGTATGGCCTGGTTTATCTGTTAATACATCTGTATGTTCCTCCAGAACCTGTTGAACTCTCTCCCTCTGGTTTTTAGTCAGGTGCTTACTGACTTTTACCTGTGCTGCGGTTTCACAAGGATGTAATGGGTATTCATGTGAGGTGAGTGGTTCTTTTTGCATCTGGGTTGCAATAGCCAAGGTCAATAAGGGGGTGCTTTCCTGGAGTGGTCTGTCCAGATACTTCTTTAACAGGTTTACATGATAAACTTTCTCCTTCCCCTTTTTGTCAATTTTATAGTTTGTTCTAGACACCTTCTCTAGAACCGTATATGGACCTTGCCAACCAATTTGTAATTTATTCTGGCTTCCGGGTAGTAGAAGCAGCACCTTCTCTCCGACTGCCAGTTCCCTGTCCTTTGCCTTCCTATTAAAATATGCTGCATGTTTCTTCCTGGCTTGCTTCAAATTATCATTTGCCAGTTTCCATCCAGCTTTCAAACGAGTGGTCAGTTCGTTCACGTATTGATACGATGAGGTAACAGTCTCTTCCGCCTTCTCATCTGTCCAGGTCCTTAATAAAGCTTCTAAAGGACCTTTTATTGGCCTCCCAAATAGCAGAGTTGCGGGAGCCATCCCGGTTGAACTATGTGGTACCTCCCGGTACGCAAACAATGCGGCGGGCAGGAATTGATCCCACAGATCCGGTTTTTCGTGTGCCAGCTTTCTCAGGATAGAAATGAGAGTCCCGTTGAACCTCTCTACCTGGCCGTTCCCTTGTGGATGGTACGGACTACAATGAAAGTGTCTGGCTTGAAATAGTTTAAAAACTTCTTCCGTTAGTTTCCCCTTGAACTGAGAACCATTATCCGTCAAGATTTGATGCGGGAATCCTAATCGGGTAAATATTGTAAGTAGTGCCTCTGCTACATGTTTTGAATCAATTGATGGCAGGGCTACCGCCTCTCCCCACATAGAACAAGTGTCCACCAGAGTAAGGATGTAACTGTTCCCCTCTTGGTCCGAGTGAGAGGTCCTACAATATCCACTGCAACCCTCTCAAAAGGTGTTCCCACTATGGGCATTTCCCCTAGAGTTGCAGGAGCAGTCCAGTGCTTTGGAGCTACCCTTTGACATTCTGGGCAGGATTTGACATATCTTTTTATATCCTCCGTTATCCCTGGCCAGAAGTAATGACAAGCTATACGCTGTCCTGTGGCGCTGATCCCCATGTGACCACTGAAGGGAATCGCATGCCCGAGTTCCATCACTTTATCTCTATATGAAGTGGGAAGAACCAGCTGGTTATGACCATTTGTTCCAGTTCCGGCCTTCCTGTATAAGAGTTTGTTCTTCATGAAATATTCCCCCTTGCTCGGAGGTGTGTGGCATTTGGGCAATTTTTTAAAACATGGCTTGAGTGTCCTATCCTCAGCCTGCGCCTTCCTCATCTCCTCTGGATGAGCATTTATAGGTTCACCTTCTTCCTCCTTCTTCTGTGACCTGGTCTGCACTGTCGCCATGATCACAGGTTTCTCGGGGTTCCCCAAGAAGACGTATCTACACCCCAATATCAGAGGGTAGATTGGTTCATCTATCACTGCTGCTCTGATTTCTCCTTCCACATAGCGAGTTTTCACCATTATCCTTGCGATGGGAAGTGTCATGAGTGGTATGTCCTTAGTCGCCCCTTGTATTTCCACTGTTTCTGTGGTATACTGACTTGGGTCCACTAGGCTAGACTTCACAACTGAATCATAATCCAAACCTGTATCATAAAGGCACCTTATGGTGACCCCATTACAAATAACATCCTCACAAACTGGGGGGTGATAAGGTTCCTGTTGTCCATTAGGATTAACCTTTAATCTTCGTGTCCCCGACTTCATTGCAGCAATGTTTGAAGGTTTCCTTCTACAAAATTCGGTGTTATGGTTATCCTTCTTGCACCATTTACACCATCTTTTTCCTTGGTTCAACGGTTTTCTTTCATTGAACTTTTGGTCATTGAACTGTGAGTTTCTGTCGCGATAGTCATTTCTTGGCCGCTCAAAGTTTGTCCTACCTTTATTTCCCTGCTCTCTATTATCAAATTTATTAAATTGCTGTGGAGCTTTAAAATTGTCTATGTGCTTCTTTTTAGCACCACTTACCTCTGCCTGGGCTGCCTGATACCTCTCAGCAACATTTAAAATTTCCCCCAACTTCTCTGCACCTTGTTCCATGAGAAATTTTCTCATGTCTGGAGCCATGGACTCTCTCAATTGCTCAATCATGATCATTTCTTTAAGATCTTGGGTCTTCCCCAGAGCCGTCCATTTCTCCAAATAGGTTTCTAGTCTAGCAGAGAATTGGTGGTATGTCTCCCCAGACAACAGTTTGGCATTTCTAAATTTCTTACGATAAAATTCACCATTCTTCTCGTACCTTAATAACAAAGCCTGCTTTAACATGTCATAATTGTCTTGGTCTTCCCTGTTCATTTTGGCAAATACTTCATAAGAAGTACCTCTCAATCCCTGTGATAGCTTTAAACTCCACCTCTCTCTCTCTAACCCATATGTAGTAGCTAATAACTCAAAACGTCCTAGGTACCCCTCTATGTCATCGTCTTTTTCAACAAAATGGTCTAAATGAAACCCCATAGCTGAGTTTGAGGCTCCCAGACTGGGCGTAGCATCTGAGGCAAAAGGGCTGGCACCATTTTCAGGAGCCGGGCCTTGTAATTCCAGCTCCCTTAGTCGTAATTCGTGCTCCCTCTGCAACCTTCTATCTTCTGCCTCCCTTTCGGCAGTCAACCTTTTTTCTTCTGCCTCCCTTTGCTGTCGTTTTTCTTCTGCCTCCCTTTGCTGTCGTTTTTCTTCTGCCTCAATCTGCAGCCTCTTAATCTCAGCCTCAATTTGTAACCTCTTTTCTTCAGCTAACTTTCTATCTTCCCTTTCAATATATTTATCACATTCAGCCGTTACATATTGAATTAAAATTTGACCATCCATTCCCATCTCCTTCGCGGTGAGCACAGTAGCTGATCTAAATTTTGCCAGCTCCGCCATATTTTTTTGACAATATAATAATATACAAGATAAATCTCTAACCAGTAAATACACTAAGTACTTCTTATGACTATAGTCTAACCAATTCTAACTAACCAGTTAACTAATTAATTATTACTGGCTGTGAAGATTCACCAACTTTTATCTGCAGGGACACTTTTAATTTTAAAGGGAATTTTACAATTTATTTCCCTACTTTTATTTCTCCCACCAGGAGATCCTAATATTACTGTTGGGCTAATTATCCCTGGACAAGACCCCAATTTATGTAGTGGTGTTGATGGTATTGTATGATGGTGATATTACTAAATGTAATTGTATGAGGCCAGCTGTGAAGGCTCCTGAGATAAAATGTAGTTGAGAATTGTCAGAAGGCCTTTCTTGCTACCACTACGACCTCACACTTAATTTTTTTTAATGAATGTGGCTACGTAAAGTGTCTAGGGTAATGATATGTAGTGTGGTGTGATAGTTTATAAATACACCCACAGATATTTAAGAAGACTAATAATATTAACAAATGTTAAAATACACTGAACTAACTCACGTGTGTAAAATTTTTTGATAAAATTATATTACATTTATTTTGTTCTGGATCAATTTTTTAGGTTGACCAGAACTTAAAAGGATTTAGAGATTATGAAAGAAATGCATGGAATATTATATCATAAATGCAATAGTGTACATATATATGTACTATACTAGTTAGTTTTATTAAAATGTTCTAGTAGTCATCTACTTGGGAGGATAGTTAATGTTTGTGCTGTTGGGGTGGCCTCATCACACCTGTCTATATTGACTACACAGTGTCCAGAAAATGGTGGGAATTTTTATGGGGATATTAGTAACTACAAAGCGTTGGTGAATGTCCAGCAGACCAGAGGCTCACTCATCTTGTAGTTGTAGCTCTGGTGCTGAAATCAGGTGGTCCCACCTCTCCGTGCTGGCGGGCAATAATGGTGGTCTCTGTCACAAGTACTGCACAGATACACTCGAGTAAAGTCACCAACTGAATAGACACTGCTTTGTTGACAACAGAAACTCACAGCTCTGCAATCAAAGTATGGGCCATGTGTCAAAATCTATTCTCTACCCACGTCTGGACACAACACTGACACAACAACCACATCATACAGACAGGTCAGATCTCTCTGACCAAACAGCACATTTACCATGGTGGTTTTACATCAGATAGATCCTCCCAGACTATAGATTCTGAAAAATATTTATTAGTTTTCTGCCCTAAAAGAGGATAGGTAATATGTTTCATTATTCTCAACACTTGATCTGTCTTGCCTACCCCTTGCTGGAGTTTATGTATATTGTTGGTCCCTAGACCCTGACTTGGGCGGGGGGTCTAGAGCAAATCCCTACTTGTTTGTAAGGCTAGATTTCGATATGGCAGTATCAAATCACTCAAACATGAAACAATATTCAAAATATATAAAGAAATAATTTCAATCTTACCAGATTATGAATAAATAACACAGAATTGCTAGCAAAACTCAGCTGAGCTGCTGGCTATAGTATGGCGTCCCTAAACTTCTTTCACTTTCTTTCATATGGAAATCACCACCTTTAAAATCTGTGTCTATCACTGAACAACTATTGAGAAATGACCCCAAATCCGCGTCTAAGCGCCGACAATATGCTTGTCTGTGGCCAATCACTGCCTAGGTTTTTTTGAATTTCAAATTTCCTACACTAAAGTCATTTCAGTCATGCTTCAGTCAAGTATGGATGTTTATCTGTTAGTCTGTCCGTCTCTACTTGCGTTTCTACAAAAATGTACTTGATTTTTTAACCAACCTTTCTCTCCCCTCCAAAATTTTGTCGTTAAAAGTTATTTTTAGACACAGCCACCACAATATCCCGTCTCTTCCATACTAAGTAGATTTGAACACCTGCGTCTCGAGGTCGTGTTTTTTTGTGCAATTAGCGACACTTTTAGATTCAATACAGTCTGTCGATGATGTGAACAACACTGTCTTTTGTCATTATCTTCAATATTATCTATCCGTCTGTAAAATTAAGAACATATTAGTTCACTGCTCAGAATGGGCTATCCGGCCAGCTAATTTTTATATTCCTAACATTAATATTAAGAAAAAAGTACTTTTTAAATTTTGTAATATTCCAAACATCTGCGTTTTAGCCGCTGAATTCAAATCAAGGGCTTGGTATTGCAAAAGCGTCCAATAAATGACTGTGGCGTAACATATCTACGGTCCCTTCTGTCGAGTTGCTTACTTTTTATGTCAACTTGGGAAACGTGACTTTTCTCCGTTCCCCCCCCCCCCAATTGCGTCTCCTTAGCCTTTCTAGTCTCACGCAATCTTTCCAGTCATATTTTTTTCCTTTTTGATCCGCCGTTCCCCTCCTGTCTAGCAAGTCA
Source organism: Oreohelix idahoensis (assembly GCA_024509875.1). NCBI lineage: Eukaryota > Metazoa > Mollusca > Gastropoda > Stylommatophora > Oreohelicidae > Oreohelix > Oreohelix idahoensis. The sequence goes on from JAMPIV010000777.1 coordinate 310,075, forward strand.
ATTATTATGGAGGATGATGACCCGCGGTCTAGGCGATCATGTACATCAGCAGCCTACGCATTATGTTTTTTTTTTATCCTTATATGTTATCCTTGGAGGTATTTTACCGTTGTATCTCTGTCAATTTCACTACAACCATCTTCATTGCACACGGAAAACTCCATCAGTGCTCCGATCTCTTCCCTTAGATCACACAAGGAGGATCTCAGCAAAGTGCACGAACTTCGTAGCACCGGCGAGTACCCTAATGTGTGCATACAGGAATCACACATTCTACATAAATATTTTTGTGATGGTGTCGTGAGGTGGTTTAAGAATATGACTGACCCAGTTAATTTCCGAGTGAGATGCTTGACAATTGACAGAAATAGTTTCACAAGTGTGAATGGAGAATGTTGTATCATCATCATCATTATTCCTTTTCATTCCCCGTGGAACATAGGGCTGAAACAGTTACTCTCCATCGATTTCTATTCTGGGCTGTCTTTTTCAACTGTGCCCAAGTCATTCCAATTTCCTTTGCCTCCTCTTCCACTATTCTTCTCCAAGTTCTCCTTGGCCTCCCCACTCTTCCCCTGTGGATTCCAGTCAAAGGCACCTCTGGCTATGCTTGATTGTTCTCTTCTGAGTGTATGTCCTATCCATCCTCACCTTCTTACCATAGTGTTGTATGATATGTATTAAATCTCTTAATTCCAGTCACATTCACACCCTTTTAAATTTCATATTGCAACCGCACTTGGTGTGTTATAATAGTAGTTACAATGCAGTAGTGTGTATATGTAGTAGTAGTACAGTTCTTCCTTTATCTTCCAAGTTCAAGTTAATATTATAACTGGTCAACTCCGCCAGAGGTGGTAATTCTTGGATGATACTACTATCCTTTTTAATATCCCAGGTTCGTTCAGTTCCTTCTTTGATGTTATAGTGACTTCTCATATAGTGGTAGTGTAAACAATAATGGCATACGTTCAGCAACATTTAAGGACGAAATCAAATTCATGCTGATCCTTTAAAACTTTTAATAACACAATACTGTTAACAAGCATGGCAAGTAATTCAAAGAATGGAGCACGCACATAGTCATGAATTGGATCCTTGAACATCCCGGGTACTTCATACGTGAGCTCTATGTCTTGTAAACTTTCATATTCCTCTTTATCATATTATCTCCTGTAGACATTCTTAGTCTTCCCAAATCTGCTACTATATACTTGTGGTACCTATGCTCCTCAATAGCATTCAGTATCTTTTAAATACCTCTTTTTTAACCTCTACACCTCACGGTAGAAGGGGAACGACTAAGTAGGTAAGTATCTTTTAAATATTTAAAGATTTTTCTTGCCGAACTGGCTAATCATGCCCCTGCAAAACATTAATGGAAACAAGAATCTATCTTACGCATAATGTATACTCACAGTCAGATACTTACATGTGAGAGCATAATTGCGGTTCTCATGTGGAAATAAACACTCACTTTTTCTTAGAAGAATATCTATCTCTTGATAGATCAACCTATACTTAAAGTCCTCGTAGATCAACCTTTACTTAGAGTTGCTCCTTTGTTTTCCTTTATATATTCATAGCCTTCCGTTTCTTTTATACATAGTCATAGAGTTCTCATAGCGAACTGGCAAATCATGCCTCTACAAAACATTCCTGGAAACAAGAATCTGTCTTATATATTCAAAATCAGATACTTACAAGAGAGCATAATCGCTGATCTCCTATAGAAATAAACACTAACTGTAAACCACAGAATCAATATCTATCTTCCGATAGATTAACACTTGCTTGAGGTAGCTGGGCATATGTATATACTCATAAGAGCCAGTCTGTAAAACCACAGACATACAACCTGTCCTCACAGCTGCTCGAAACTTCTCAGCACACACTCTCACTAACTAATCACCAACTTACTAATGACTAACTAATGACCTCTGATCATCTCAGCGTGGTGTGTTTCCTTGCCACTCTCTGATTCGTTAACCCAAATCTTTTGGATTAAATTTATTGGTCAATCTTCGCTGTTCTCGAACATTCTATTTACGTCTCTAGATGATCACTCACTCTTAGTAAACGTGAGCTGTTACCTTGAACTGTTGTCAGTAGCAATTCTTCTTATTATTTTCATTCATTATTTTTTCTTTGTGAGCTGTCCTAACTGTTTATCTCGTTCTAACAATAGCACAAATAATGCTAGTGTAGGTCTCTCGGTGACAATATGTTCACTCTTTATCTCCGAGATATAAGGAATATCTTAGTAAGAAACAACAAGGCTAACATTCAGTTGTGACATGTGAAATAGTAAAGATGATTCTGACGACTAAAATTAAAAAAAAAAAAAAAAATATATATATATATATATATATATATATATATATATATATATATATATATATATATATATATATATATATATATATATATATATATATATATATATATATATATATATATATAAACCAAAAACAAAAAGAAAAACTAGTCATAAGGACAACAATTAATGCTCAAACAATATATATACAGGTACACACTCAAGGAATTTCCCACAATGCAGCTAAATAAGTGGTGAGCAAAGAAAACAAGATTAAAAAAATGCTAGAAGTAACTTTTACTGTCCTTCGTCTTAAGGACGGCCAAGTAATCTGATATTTAATACTCCGGGGGTGGTGTGCCTCTATAATTTCAGTCCCTCTCTAACTTATTCAGGTGTAGAGTAAACTAGAAAATCTAGCAAATAGGAAATATCTTCTTTCCGCGCAGCATGTTGCCCCAGCCGATAAGTATGCACATAAATCTACATGAAAATTGCATGTTGGGATTTGGTGGTTCACCGTCCCTACTCTTTGCTAGAAGGATCAACTTCTGATGTGAGTTGAAGAATTGTCGTCGGCTTGGCTTTACGAATGCAGTGTTTACTTTTAGTAGAACACATAAAAACCCAAAGGCAATGGCCACTTAATTACGGGCACTGCTATGATGAAGGGCTTTGCTGACAGATGGCTGTCTTAATGAAGACACATCGATGAAAATCGCTCACTGCTTAGTGGCGATGACAAAACAAAACTATGATGCTTGGTTCATATATATATATATATATATATATATATATATATATATATATATATATATATATATATATATATATATATATATATATATATATATATATATACAAATCAATCAATCAATCAATCAATACCCATTAGCTCCCCGAGGAGCATAGGCCTTCAACAAACACATGCCAAGTCTTCCTGTCCCGTGCCATCCGCTCAAGTTCTTTCCATGTTTTCCTCATCATTTTCACCTGTGTATCCAGCTCTCTTCTCCATGTGTTTTTTTTTTGGTCTACCTCTGCCTCTCTTTCCCTGTGGATTCCAGAACAAGGACTGCCTTGTATTGCTATCAAAAGGGTTTCCGCAATGTGTGTCCTATCCATCCTCAGCATCTTCTTCTCAGCTCTTGTTCTACTGGCACTTGTCTGGTTCTTGTCATCAATTCCACATTTGTGACTTTGTCATACCATTTCAGTCCTTCTATTCTACGCAAGCACTCGTTTATAAAAGTCTGTAGCTATTTGGTTGTTGTTTTTGTTGCTCTCCATGTCTCAGAGCCTTACAACAGGACTGAACTGACATTTGAGTTGACGATTCTTATTTTCGTGTTGGACTTGATTTCTCTTGACCTCCATATGCTTCCCAATGCAATGAAAGCGCCTCTTGCTTTTTGTATTCTTATTTTGATATCATTGTCTGTCCCTCCAACTCTGTCTATATTACTACCAAGATATGTGTACATTCTACATCCTGTAGTGGTGTTTCTTCAAGTTCAATCTTGTTATCATTTATTCTCATAATCTTTGTCTTTTCCCTGTGTATTTTCAAGCCCACTTGTTGTGACCTCTCATCGAGAATTTTCATTTTCTCTTGCATCTGATTATGGTTATGGGACAGAAGAGCTAAGTCATCTGCAAAATCCAGATCGTCAAGCTGTTTAGTCAGATTCCACTGGATTCCATTTCTGTTGTGTGATGTCGATGTTTTCATAACCCAATCTATTGCTAGTAAGAAAATAAATTGAGACAAGAGGCATCCCTGTCTCCCTCCCGTTCTTATCCTAAACGGTTCTGTAAGTTGTCCTTCTTGAAGAACTCTGCATGTCATGTCTTCATAGGTCTTCCTTATTAAGTTAATGATCTTCATGGGAACTCCATAATGCCTCATCAGTTTCCAAAGTGATTCTCTGTCTACACTGTCAAATGCCTTTTCATAGTCCACGAATCAGATGTAAAGCGATGAATTCTGTTCCAGACTTTGTTCAACTATTATTCTCAATGTGGCTATCTGGTCTGTACAGGATCTGTTTTGTCGAAAACCTGCTTGTTCATCTCTCATTTGCTTGTCTATGGACTTGTGTCCTTGATAATAGAAAAATAATAGAAAGTAAGGTATTTTAAAGGATGATGCCTGAGAAAAGTTGTAAAATGACTACGAGAAAGTTTCCGCTGCAGAAGTCACTATGTGCACGTACATTAGCAGTAAAAGGTAAAAGTAGTCCTTAGCATCCGTAGGGGAATGAAGTGTTAGAGACGTCACTATACTAGAGCTAGCTTCATGAGTTAGATTGACCAGTTCCCTTCCTCGCTGCTTTTGCCTTCCCTAACTTAAATGAGTCAGGTACCCATTTTCAGCTCAGTATACTGGTACGTCACGCTACCAGGTTTCGAACCCGGCAACGTTGTCACGACAGGCAAGTGCTCTAACCACACTGCCAATTGCCTACAAATGAGAAATAATGAAATGAAAATTTTACCAACTCAGGTTTGTTCATGACGAACATTCGTCATCACCATTACAATCATCTTCACCAAAACAATTACCAAGACCCTCATTGTCTTCGTTATTTTCGTAGCTAGCAGTGTAAATTCTTCATCTAAAAACCGTGTATTATTTAAAATTGCCAAAGTGACTTATCGACTTTTGCAGGTTAAAGAATGAAGAGGAAGTACAAGAAGTAGAGACAACCGTTCAGATAAATGAAGTGAGCACAGTGGATTCTGGAACGTTCACCTTCCAGGCCACAAGTTACCCGGAGGACGCAGGAATTAGTGCAACTGTCGCTATAGAAGGTTTGCTTTCAAGCAGAGGTGTTATAAATAACAAGTTTGTTGGGGTAAATGATAGTAGAATTTTCCATTCTGGTAAGAAGAGTGTTAAGGGTTACGATATTATTGATAGAATGTTAATAGTCATTTTATGCTTCTTAACTATGAAGTGGTGACATGCCTGTATTCATGATCAATTTTCCCAGGGCTCGTTTTTGTTATTCTGTCCCAATTTTATATTTTACTAACCCTCATTAATTTTTCTTTACAACTATTTATAACATTACTGTAGCTTTAAAAAAAACTTGAAAAGAAATGACCCTTAAATTTTAATACTATATGAAAACTCAAAGCAACCGAAAATTCCATGCGTGAAACATGGGAAAATCAACACGCCCTTTAAAGTTAAGAAGCAGAGGGCTATCGTTACCCATGACTCCCATGTACGAATCCAGAGTCGCATTACTTGATGTGCTTTTACAATTGTGTGGTTTTTTTTTTGGGGGGGGGGGGGGGGGTGGGGGTGGGGGGGGTGTTATTTTATAGGTTTAGGCTTTTATCATGCACAATTTCACCCAGGTCTCATCTCACAATTTCACCCAGGTCTCATCTCACAATTTCACCCAGGTCTCATCTCACAATTTCACCCAGGTCTCATCTCACAATATTTGTGGATAGAGCAATGATCCTAATGCTTCTGTCTCCTCAGAGAAGCATACGAATCATGAGGCTCGTATGATACTTGTAAATATTTGAAGGTACACCAAATCTGGAAGCAGCTTTCTTTTATGTTACGGTACTTTCGTACTTGCAGAATTGTATCACACCTTCAGCATACGGAAGCAAACTTTTTTCTTCTCGTACTTTCAAGTACCATGCCTGGTAGCCAAGGCGATCATGTCTTTCTACAACTTCCTGTCTCCGGTACTATTTATCAATACTATTCTTCGTTTCTTTCCATGCCATGATCTGGGACTGTCCAGTATTTGCTCTCTTTGTCTTCCTCTATCTCCTTTTTCTATCAGTCTTTCCTATTGTTACGTTATACTCCAGCTTTTTTCTTCTCATAACATGCCCACAGAAAGTGGATTTCTTCTCTGTCCCTAACATGAGGAATACACTTCTTTTACGCATTGATCTTTTTTGGCTGTCCATGGTATTTTCAACACTCTTCCGTTCTAGTGCTTTTCCTACCTGTTTACTAATTGTCCATGACTCACTCCCGTATGTCAGGATTGGTTCTATACAACACTAAATAACTATCTGTCTTACTTCTATTGACAAACAGTTGTTGCATAAAATTCTTTTCATTTTATTGAATGCTGCTTTTGCCTAAGCTATTCTGTTCTTCACTTCTGAGACGCATCTTCCGACAGCGAACATTAGGTGGAAAAAACTCAGTCTAAAACCAAATTACACCTCTTGACAGTGCTCAAGGCGAAACAAAAATTTCACAATTCCACATTTTTTTTTTAACATGATGCATATTTTAGACTTTTTCTTGGAATATCAAACGTGAATGATTTCTATCTTCTAGAAATAGCAGCACTCTTGACTACTCACTTTCAATTTTTCGTGGATAGACCAGAGACGAGGACATAACTGTGCAGTTATTCATCTGCTATACTATAGTGCTTTGTCCCAGAGGCGTCACTAGGATTGGAGTAGGAGCAATCTTACTCAAGGGAATGTCCATCCCTAATACACAAAGACTGAGACGGTGAGTGAGGTGGAGGAATCTGAGAAGATCAACGGCTCGCAAAGCGAAACAGCAAAGTGTGTGGCGCACTAGAGGCGTGTCGGACATAGAAAAAGACAATGGCTAGCCACCGTGGAAGAGATTGGGGCCTTACCACGTACTTCCTACAGAACGTAATGGGATCACAACAGCAAGATAAGAACCGATATGTAGAGAACTCTCTGTCCCCTGGGGAAGAATCTACTGTACAAATTAACAGGGAAGAGGCAACTCCTCTAATGAGTAAGGAAGTACATAGTGACGAGTGTTCCTTAAATTCTGTTGAAAGGGAGCATTCAGAGAAAGACCACCTAAAAACTAGTAGGAGAAGCCTAAAAATAGGAACATGGAATGTTAGAACTCTAAACGGAGAAGGAAAGCTTGACAATCTTATATTAGAGGCAACAGACATGAAACTCGATATACTGGGAGTTGCAGAGGCAAGACTTTTGGATACAGGCTACATAAAAAGAGACCAGTAAACGCTTATACACTCAGGAGGAGAAAAACATGAAAGAGGGGTAGAAATGTTGATAAAGAAGGAGTTAGAAAAATATGTATATGGATACTGGACACACAATGACAGAATGATGTTACTAAAGATGAGAGCAAAGCCATTCGACATATCAATCTTACAAACTTATGCACCAACTAAAGATCATAGCGAGGAAGAAATAGAAGAATACTATGAAGAGCTACAAAACACACTTAAACCAGTCAAATCTACAGATGTGTTGATAGTAATGGGTGATATGAATGCAAAAGTAGGAAAAGGAAAATACAAGAAAATAGTAGGACAGTATGGATTAGGGACAACAGCTGGTCATATGTAACACCTTTTTTGAACACCACCCAAGGAAATTATACACATGGAAAAAGCCCAGGAGATGTAACACGAAATCAAATCGACTATATCATGATAAAACATAGATTTAAGAACAGTGTCACAAGTGCAAAGACACATCCTGGCGCCGACATAAATTCAGATCACAATCCAGTCGTCATCAAAGTAAATATAAAGCTGAAAAGAGCAGGAAACAGAAGACAGGAGGAACCCCAGATAGAAATATGAGCGCTGAAACAACCAGATATAAAACAAGTATTTAATCGACGTCAAAAATAAATATCAACAGTTATTGACAGAAAGCATGGAGCAGTATAGAAGAGAAAACCCAGAAGAAAAAAGCAACCGCAAAATGGGAATGCTTAAAAACAAGCATACAATCAGCAAATGCAAATTTACCTAAAAAGGAGTCTAAGAAAAATCAAATTTGGATGACAGATGACATCTTGAATAAAATGGCAGAAAGAAAGAAAGCAAAAAACACTCCAGAATATAAAACAATAGACAATGACATACGTACTATGTGTAGAGAAGCAAAAGAACGGTGGATAGAAACAAAATGCAAGGAAATAGAAGACTTGGAAGCAAAGCACATGACAAGAGATATGCATGAAGAAAATAAAGAAATTATCAAATCGGTCGCGGTTTGCACAAGGAGGAAGCTGTATCAAGAACAAAAATGGTGTAATATTACTTGATGAGAAAGAAATATCAAACAGATGGGCAGAATACGTAAAAGAACTATTCGAGGACAACAGAGGTAAAAAACCATCACCAGATTCTAACGAAGGCCCAAACATTCTCAGATCAGAAGTAGAGAATGCCATTCATATGATACAAAAAGGAAAATCAGCAGGCATGGATAACATAAAAATTGAAATGATAGAAGCTCTGGAGAACTTTGGTATAGATACAATCACAGAAATATGCAACGATATATACAATACAGGATATATACCACACGACATTAATTATCATATCAAAATTTCTCACAACACCAAAAAATACATAAAGGAAAAAACATATACAAATAGTCATAGCATTCAAGGAAAATGCTACAAGGATGATAGCCCGTTTGAATCTTACTCTAGGTTTAGCCCACAGCCCCGTTAAGAGAACAGATGATGGCTCAAAGAGTTATAGATACATAGGGTTGAGTCTAAGAGGTTTCTTTCTTTCTCGTAAATGTATGAACAGAGTTGGATAATCTGATTTAGCCTAAGAAAAAAAGAAACTCTAGCATTTGTAACAAATTCTGCAGATTTAAACATTTAAGACAGCAAATGGGTGATAATAATACACCGGTAAAATAACACTCAGACCTGTGTACTCTCATTCATCCAGCCATGGCCTTTCTCTCACATATATACTCACAACTTTGCTCGTTGCCTCTGGGAACATAATAATTCTAGGACCTTCGCACAGACCCGAAAAATGCAGTCAGCGACCAAGAAACCCCCAGTTCCAAAAGACGTACTGAACTCTCTGTCTCAGGGAACCGATTCCTTGGGTGCTCTAATTTTTCTCGAATGTCTGATTAAGTCACATAAAATTTGTCCAGGCACGAAAGTTAGCAGAGCACAATGTCATTAGCTTTGGATTCTAGGATTTAAGGAATGTCAGATCGGTGTCTTCTTTCAGGCAGGTACTATATTTGGTCACCACAATACTAGTCACAATCTCTGTCGGAATGTTAATGTTTTTCTTGTAATATTTTCGCCGCCAGGCAGCATGTACATTTAAATTTGTGGAGCAATATGAACTGGCTCAAAAGCTCAATATATATATTTCTAGTCTTTAGAAACCGTTAGTGGGATTGCTATTACTGTCTCTCTCTGATGGCATATGCACTGTCAGATCCAGTGTTACTTGAAACAAAACAAAACCCACGTGGTTAAAGATAGGAACTGTCTAAGCTTCACACAAATATGTCTCTTTACTAAACGCTGGCAAGTTGGGTACCACCGTTTCACTATATAAAAGAAAGAACACATATCAAATAATTTACATATATGTACTCAATATAACTTACATTTTAATAGCAAGCCTACAGCTTGACTTATCTTTAAAACTTCCCGTAAAATAAGTTATATAAAATCGATCATCAGGAATTAGGTGCGTATTCCGTCACTATTCACTGATGTCGCATCTAGCATTTTATAAGTTTGATATAAAATATTCTCGACTGAGTATTTAGCAGTTAAATTAAATTCATCATCGCTACATGTTTGTTACGCTAGAAATATAATTTATTCTGCTTTCCACTGTATGCGTCACTAGAAAATAATACAGACTATATAGATTAAGCACTCTGTTCAAAAGAACTAGTGTAAAATGAAATCGGTTAATGTTGATATCTAAATTGCTATGGCCACTGCTTATATATGAAACAAGCACCAGTACAGTAGAAGCTATAGAAAAAAAGATTAACAAGTTTATGAGGAAATGGCTAGGAGTACCACCAGGTCTGTCAGACGTAGCACTGTACTGCAAGAAGGCAAAGCTTGTTCTTCCCTTCAAGTTAGAAGAATACAAAGTAGGAAAGACGAGGCTCGCAATGATGCTGTACGAGTCAATAGATGACGTAGTTTAAGTCCATTCAGCCCACACTGAAAACTGGAAGGAAGTGAAAAGTTGATGAAGCTATTGGTACTGCCCAAGAGTCGTTCAAGCTGAGGGATGTAATCGGATACACACAGACGAATAGACGGGAATTTGGCCATGGTTACATCAGCGCATCAAACAGGGAACGCACAGACATAGTAATTCAGGACATACGAGAAGATGAGAATGATAAAAGGATGCTAAAAGCGGTGCAGCAGGCCCAACAAGGCCAGTGGACTACATGGGATGGAGCCCTGCAAGGGTACTTGACATGGAATGATATATGGTATATGGCACCTCTTAGACTCAGCTTCATTATCAGATCTATGTATGACCTCCTGCCATCGTCCGCAAACCCTTGTGAGATGGGGAAAGTCTGATGATGCTCAGTGTCCTCTGTGCCATGAGAGGCAGACACTTGAACACGTGCTATCGGCCTGCAAGGTGTCATTAGGGCAAGGGCGATGCACATGGCACCACAACAAAGTACTAAATGAGCTGGCTGTTACAATAGACCTGGCAAAGGTGAAGGCAAACAGAAAAGTCAGACCGAGCACTGCAAATACATACTTTCTGAGAGCAGGAAAGTCAGCACATCCCAAACCAAGTAAATCAAGTAGCAGTTTACCATCTCTTCTTGACTGTGCAAATAACTGGGATATCGCAGTAGGGCGAGGGGTATATTCAGAGAGTATCAGAAGATCTCGAAGACGGCCAGACATAATGCTGGATTCCTCATCATCGCACCAGATTATAACGATTGAGCTGACCATGCCATTTGAATCCAGATTGGACGAGCAACACTCGTTCAAAGTGGCCAAGTATAATGATCTGGCCGTGGACTTGAGACACAATGGGTTCACTGCAAGGGTCATGGCTATTGAGGTGGGTGCAAGAGGTCTCGTGTCTGCCTCAATGTATGATCTACTGAAACTGTTGGGGTTGGGACAGTCAAGAACACGGACACTTAAGAGGCTCAGCGAAACTGCGGAAAAGGCATCGTGCTGGCTGTGGAACAACCGCAACGGGCTATGGAACTCGGGACAGTATTTTGTTTTCAACATTGCGGTTACTTTCACAATTGCCCTGGCAGAAAATAGGAATGAATTTGAAAGCTGCAAGCAAGTTGGAGTGGGTTCAATTCTAAACATCTATGGTAAGGGCTTGAGAATAATAAAGAACATGTGCTGGCAACAAACAGCTGCTGTAAGAATTAGCAGCCAGATATGAACATTTCAGCAGGTTAAAAAAAAAAAAAAGTGTTACACAGGTATGAGTACTGTCATCAGATGTGTCCAATGTGCACAGTGAAAAAAAATCCATAGAGGACAGGCCAGAAATATCAGTGGGTGGACATAATATAAATAACTTGAGGTACTCTAATGAGATAGTCTTAATGGCAAATAGTAAAAATGAGTTGTAGGAAATGATTCAGAGAGAAGTGACAGAAAGTTAAAATAAAGGCCTCATCCTTAATAGCAATAAAGACGGAAGCTATATTCATCTCGATGAAAACGACTTCACCGGAATGCTTTTTCAAAGTAGATGAAACAATTTTAAAACAGGTCCATAGATTCAAATACGTGGGCACATTAATAAAATCGAATGGATGCTGATTCTCAGAAGTGAAGTGTAGAATATACCAAGTAAAAGCAGTATTCTATTTAAAATGAAAAGCATTTTATGCAACAACTCTTTGTTCGGTGGAACTAAAACAGAGAGCACGTCAGAGTTATATAGGGCCAATCATGGCATACGGAAGTGAGTTACGGACAATTATTAAACAGTTAGGAAAAGCACCATAAACAACAGAAATGTGGTTTTATAATAATAATAGCCCCTTCAGTCATAACTGACTATGGGAATGCGCCCCTGAGGTGACAACCCTCAGCTGCTTATTTTCCTGGTGCTCCTTTCGACGTTTTCTCCTCACCTCTGCTTCTTGTGTGAGCCTCTCTTCGCCCAATCTGAGGTGGCGCCGTAAATAGCATCGCCACTTAGTGCGATCAGCAGCTTTATCCTCCCATGTTGCTGGATCCATGTCCAGTGCCCTCATATCTCTCTTGCACGCATCTTTGAACCTCAGCTGTGGTCGCCCGACTGTTCTCTTGCCCTCTGCTAATTGTCCGTAGAAGATATCTTTTGGGATGCGACCATCATCCATGCGGCGAACATGGCCAAGCCAGCGAAGTCTGCGCTGTCTAAGAAGCGTATACATACTTTGAAGGCCAGCACGTGACAACACCTCGACATTTGTCACTTTATCTTTCCACGAGATGCCGAGGATGCGGCGTAGACAGCGCAAATGGAAGGTATTGAGCCTTCTTTCTTGCTTAGCATAGGTCGTCCAGGTCTCGCTGCCATATAGGAGTGTGCTGGTGACGCAGGCATTATATACCGCAGCTTTGGTCTTCATTGTGAGTTTAGTTTCCCCAAACACGCGATGTGAGGCGGGCAAAGGTAGCTGCAGCTTTGCCAATGCGGCTGTCGATTTCTGTATCCAGTGAGAGTTTGTCATTGATGGTAGACCCTAGGTATGTGAAGTGGTCCACCACTGCCAATTCATAGTTATCGATAGTGATAACTGGTGCAGCACCCACATCCTGACTCAGCACATTCGTTTTCTTTAGACTTATTGTGAGGCCAAAGTCCTTGCATGCTTTAGTGAAGCGATTCATCAAGCTCTGAAGCTCCTGTTGGCTTTGAGTGATGACTGCAGCATCATCAGCGAACAACAAGTCTCTTATAGTAACCCTTCTGATTTTTGTTTTTGCCTTCAGCCTTGAAAGATTAAACAGACGGCCATCTGACCTAGTGTGAAGGCATATTCCTTCAGTTGCAACTCTGAATGCATGTTTCAAGAGTAAGGCAAAGAAGATTCCGAAGAGGGTCGGAGCCAGAACACAGCCTTGTTTAACGCCACTTCGTATATCAAAGGGCTGTGACGTGCTTCCAGCATATTGGACTGTTCCCTTCATGCCGTCATGGAATAACTTTATCATTTCCAGCATTTTAGAAGGGCAGCCTATTTTCAGGAGGATTTTAAAGAGTCCATCCCTACTAACCAGGTCGAATGCTTTTGTGAGGTCTATAAAGGCGATATATAATGGTCTTTTCTGCTCTCTTGATTTTTCCTGAAGCTGGCGGAGAGAGAAGATCATGTCTGTTGTTGATCTGCCAGCTCGGAATCCACACTGTGACTCTGGATATATGCGCTCAGCTAACTTGTGTAGTCGCATTAAGATGACTTTGGCAAAAACCTTACCAACAATACTAAGAAGAGAGATGCCTCTGTAGTTATTGCAATCACTTCTGTCTCCTTTACTTTTTTTTATATACAGTGTTACAATCTTGGCATCTCGCATGTCTTGAGGAATAGTTGTCTCTTCCCAGCACTGGCACAGCATCCTATGCAGGGGATGTAATAGCGTGCTCTTACAGCATTTGATTAAATCAGGAGGAATCCCATCACTGCCTGGTGCTTTGCCAGAGGCCAAGCTATCAATGGCCTTGCTGAGTTCCTCTAATGTTGGTTCGGCATCCAGCTCCTCCATAGTTGGCAGACTGTTGACACCATCAAGGGCTGCAGGCGTAACGGTATTGTCTCTAGCGTAAAGCTCAGAGTAATGCTCGACCCACCTCTCCATCTGCTTACCCTTATCGGTTAGCTTCTCTCCGCTGATGGTTTTTAGCGGTGCCGTCTTACTTTTATGGGGGCCAAGTGCTTTCTTTATACCTGTCATGAAATATTCTAATCCACATATATAAATTATTAGGTAAATATGAAGCCTAACAAATAAAATTAATAAAGAGAAGAGCAATGGTAAAATGACAGTGCTGTCACAAAGAATGTACTCGAAATCCCCTTTGTTTTCTGCTTCGTCTGCAAATTGTAACGCTTTCATGTTGATAGTAAAGCTTACTGTATTATTACCCGCCTTCTTCAATGAAACGTGTGCTGTATTTCTTGGAAAAGCATTGAGACGTACTGCGTAATGACCTAAATTAACCCCAACATTAATTATACTGCGTTACCAAAACGAACGAACAGATGGACTAAAGGGATAAAAAGAGAAGGGAGAGGCAGAAAGCCGAACACTAAACCCGCTTCGCGCGATACACAATTACTACCATCACGCGTGTAAGTCTACATGCACTAATTTTTTTTCAGACGGACAGTGATAAAATACACTACCCTTTCCCAGAGTTAGGTTTATAAATCATAACAGACTCTTATTAGAAAAGATAACAATAGATGGGTTTACGTTTGAACACATAACAGTACCCAGACAGCACATCTTCTAAACAGGAGATAGAAGAAATTGCATATTTTGAACGCAGCCACGTAGCTCCTTTAAATTAGTATTTTTGGGTTCCTTAGGGTTTGCTGACAAATAATATGTAAAACGTTACGCAAATAGTCCAGGAATTAATAAATTATACCCAAAATAAAATATTGGGGGTGCCTGACAGCATAAAATCATTTCTGCTCATAAAATTTTTTTTATAACGTGTTTGAAAAAAACCTTACGTTACATAAATAGCCTACCATGTAAACTCCAAATTGATTGGAGCGCAACAAATGAAAGCCTAACCACGATTGGTCGGGTTATAAATACTATCTTGGTTGTTGGGGGAGACGGGAAAAGATAACATTTTTTCAAACACTTGTCGAAACGTGGCTCATTGGCCAGTCTCGCTGATATACACACTTGGGAGCGTTAGTTCGAGACCACTAATTCAAATAAGCTTGATAAAGCGACAGTACGTTGAAGCCAGCTCACATTTTTGCTAAAATAAAAGCCTGGAACATAGGCAGAACGGAATTTGTGCCAGTTTGTGCCAGAATTCATTGCTAATCAACGTATCTGTGTTTATTTCCATGAAATTGTGGGACAGTGGTCTTGATGTACTGAGCAGTACCTGGGCAGAGATTTGCTGAATCCAGTGTCGGACAGCATACTCCTTGGTCCTTTTAGCTATCAGTGAGGTATCTCCAGAGCCCAGAAGAGAATTCGAGCAGAGGAGTCCTCTCCTGCCGCCATCACTCAAGATAAGCAGAGTTGGCCAGCTGAGCTCAACATTATGTCCCCTCATCTTGAAATAACTTTATAAAAATACTATTCAGAGGGGAATTTACTTATCTTAAAATCAGGAACTGTGAACATCTCCAATACTAGTCCCTAAAGACAAACTATTGAAGTCATGATGACAAATACCAACAGAGCTTGAACAAAACAAAACCAGTATTACCTCATTTTACTACTACAAAACTGACACACATAGAACATTTGTAATAATATATGTCACTACAATATTCATATTAAATACATTCTGTACATAACTTGTAATTTAAATTGATTGTGATTCCTGGTTCCCTTGTAGTTGAATCAGGACACATATTCATTCATGCTAGTAATGAATACATATTGTTATTTGAACCGTTACGAGTGACTTCTTTAAGCTATTCTCATAGAGTGTTATATGTATGTGAGTGTCACAGTGTTGTTAAGAGTAGTGGATTAAATTAAATTGTTTATCTGTCTGTTGTTGTGACTTACACTTCACCATACTCATACCCTAGACACATAACGTAGCATCACACTATTCCAGAATAATTCTGACTGAGATAAGAGATATGTGGTAGCAAGTAAGGTTATCTATAATACACTACTTTTAATAGATATAGATACCTTCACAGCTGATCTCAGTCAGTACACTAAGTCCCCTATAAATATTTATAACATCCCACTTCACCACATATATTGGGGTCTCGCTCTTGGGATTTTGAATCTTTAACTATTAAAAATATTGGGGGTAATTCACTTCAGGGAATATAAGAATTAAAAGGTATCCTTGGGTGGAATTAAATAAGGTTGAGCTCACGGTGCCTGTGTTGTCCATTAGAGATTGAATTGTTGGTTAGACATTGTATTAAGTT
This sequence comes from Oreohelix idahoensis, assembly GCA_024509875.1. Lineage (NCBI taxonomy): Eukaryota > Metazoa > Mollusca > Gastropoda > Stylommatophora > Oreohelicidae > Oreohelix > Oreohelix idahoensis. Next base: position 326,309 of record JAMPIV010000777.1, read on the forward strand.
ACCTGATAGACAATGGCGGACCTGGCCAAATTTCGATCTGCTGCGGTTCAGACTGCAAAAGAGTTAGGATTAGATGGGCAAGTTATGGTTGCCTATGTCACAACGGAATGTGACAAATTTATTGAACGCGAAGAAAGAAGATTAGAAAAAGAAGCCGAAAGAAGGTTAGAGGCTGAAAGGGAAATTAAGAAGTTACAATTTGAAGCTGAGGCTGAGACTAAGAGGTTGCAAGCTGAGGCTGAGACTAAGAGGTTGCAGATTGAGGCTGAGGCTAAGAAATTGGAGGCAGAAAGAGAAGACAAGAGATTAGCTGCAGAAAGAGAAGCCGAGGAAAGAAGACAGGCTGCAGAAAGGGAAGAGAAGAAATTAGCTGCAGAAAGAGAAGAGAAGAAATTAGCTGCAGAAAGAGAAGAAAGAAAATTAGCTGCAGAAAGGGAAGCAGAAGATAAAAGATTACAAAGGGAACATGAGTTACGACTAAGGGAGTTTGAGTTTCAAGGCCATGCTCCTGAAAATGGTGCCAGTCCCTTTGCCTCTGATGCTACGGTTACTCAGGGAGCCTCAATCTCAGCTATGAACTTTCATTTAGATCATTTTGTTGAGAAAGACGATGATATTGAGAGCTATATAAATAGGTACGAACTATTAGCTACCACGTATGGGTTAGAGAGAGAAAGGTGGAGCTTAAAGTTATCTCAGGGACTTCGTGGGGCAGCTTATGAAGTTTTTGCAAAAATGAGCAGAGGTGATCAGGAAAATTATGACATGCTAAAGCAGGCTCTTTTGTTAAGGTATGAAAAGAATGCAGAATTTTATAGGAAAAAATTTAGGAATGCTAAACTACTGTCAGGTGAAACCTATCACCAGTTCTCTGCCCGAATAGAGACATACTTGGAGAAATGGACTTCTCTGGGGAAAACCCAAGATCTTAAGGAAATGGTCCTTATAGAGCAATTAAGAGAGTCCATGGCTCCAGACCTGAGAAAGTTTCTCATGGAACAAGGTGCAGAGAGGCTGGATGAGTTGCTAAATGTTGCTGAAAGGTATCAAGCAGCTCAAGCAGAGGTAACAGGTAATAAAAAGAAACAGGTGGACAACTTTAGGGCACCACAGAACTTTAATAAATTTGATCCTTAGGATCAAAATAAAGGTAAGCACCAATTTGATAGGCCACGGTATGACAATAAAAATAAATTCCCACAATTCGATGAAAGGAAATATGATGAAAGAAAATCTTTCAACCAAGGAAAAAGGTGGTGTAAAAATTGTCAGATGGACAATCATGACACTGACCGTTGCAGAAGGAAACCTGTGTATATGGCAACCCTTCAGGTCAGGTCGACCTCAAGACAGGAGGAGGATATTATGTTAGATACCACTCCAGAAGAGATGAGGAAGGCACAGGCTGGGGATAAAACACTCAAGCCATGTTTCAGAAAATTGTCAACTTGTCATACAACTCCAGGCAAGGGAGATTTTTACATGAAAAACAAGTTGATGTATAGGAAGGCCGGAACTAGATCCAATGGTCACGGACAGCTGGTTCTTCCAAAAAGATACAGGACAGAATTAATAAGGAGCCTACATGTGAAACCAGATGGGGACCATGAGAAGATAGGTACCATCATTCAAAAGGTGGCTCACAATTATTATTGGCCCAAAGCAAGATGGGACATTGAAAATTTTGTAGAAAGGTGTAGCATAGCACATGAGGGAACACCCACAAATGGGAACATGGATCAGGACCTGGACACGCCATGGGGCAAAATCAGGCCTGACAATAAAAAGAGAAATAGATTTGATAAAGTGGACCAAATGGAATGGGAAGCCCCTTTTCACGGACAAGCTTCACTTAACTGTTTTACAATGGCCACTATGCGGAGAGTGCAAAAAGATGTCTTACCCCAGGATAAGCCGACAATCCCTCAATCGGACTTAAACAAACTGGAGGAAGAAGATGTAGGGAGGAAATCTCTCATCAAGAATTTTAAGTGGGGAGGAAACCCCAGGAAAAGAAAAATTGGTAGCGGTCGTTTTGTGAATGATAATTCTGGGAGGAAAAATCATCACTATAAAGCTTCAAGTGGAAGAGACCATACCGGTGCATGGACAAATAGGTCCACACAATTAAAGGTCCAGATGTAGCTTTGTTAAGAACGTGGACTGATGAAAAGGCAGAGGAAAACATTACATCTTCATACCAATATGTGAATGAGCTGACGACTCGGTTAAAAACTGGCTGGAAACTTGCCAATGAAAATTTGAAACAAGCCAGGAAGAAACATGCTGCCTATTATAACAGGAAGGCGAAAGACAGAAATTTGGCTGTGGGAGAGAAAGTACTGCTTCTTTTGCCTGGGAGTCAGAATAAGTTACAAATTGGATGGCAGGGTCCATATACAGTTCTAGAGAAGGTGTCTAGAACAAATTATAAGATAGATAAGAAGGGGAAAGAAAAAATCTATCATGTGAATCTCCTGAAGAAATATTTGGAAAGAGAACATCAGGAAGAGACACACTTGTTGACCTTGTCCATCGCCATGGAGATGAAAAAGGAAACCACTTTCATCATTTGAATATCCATTACACCCCTGTGAGACAGCAGCACAGGTGAAAATCAGTACACATTTAACGAAAACTCAGAAAGAGAGAGTGCAACAGGTTCTAAATAATCATGCAGAGGTGTTAACAGACCGACCAGGGCATACAAACCTATTGGAATATGATATGAAACTCATAGACTCCACACCTGTCTGTATGAAACCATATTCGATTCCGTTTGCTAAGGAAAAAGCTTTGAAGGAAGAGATAGACTATCTATTGAAGGAAGGAATTATTTCGCACAGTGAGTCTTCGTATAGTTCCGGGGTGGTACTCTTAAGGAAGCCCTCTGGAGAACATAGACTCTGTATAGATTACAGGAGACTGAATGCTATTACAGAAGGACAGGTGGATCCATTGCCGGATACAAATCAGCTGTTTGCCAGACTAAATAAAGCTAAATATTTCTCAAAAGTGGATCTGAGTAAAGGATACTATCAGATTCCAGTAAAGCCTGAGGTTAGACCATACCTAGCTTTTAGTACCTCAGAAGGACACTATGAGTTTAATAGATTGCCATTTGGATTGAAGAATGCGCCTAGTGTCTTCTCTAGAATGATGAGAAAATTATTGGATCCTCTGAATAATCCCTGTATAACAAATTTTATGGATGATATCCTTATAGCAACAGAAACATTTGAGGAACACATTGACTCTCTGAACATGCTGTTTGATCGACTTAGGGAGGCAAATTTAACAGCCCGTCCAACCAAATGTTGCGTTGGATGTAAAGAATTGGAATTTTTGGGACACACAGTTTATCAGGGAAACATGACCCCTGACCCAAAGAATTTAGAGAAACTACAAAAAGCCCCGAGACCACAAACCAAGAAGGACGTGAGATCCTTTGTCTCATTATGTGGTTTCTACCAGAAGTATATCAAAAACTTTAATTCCATATGTGCACCTTTAACGGAATTGACACGTAAAGGACTTCCAGATCGCATTACATGGACACCACAATGTGAAATGACTTACCAAGAATTGAAGGAAAAGCTCACAAGTAAACCCATTTTGAAATTACCTGACTTAAGTCAAGAATTCATAGTAAGGACGGATGCAAGTAATATTGGGTTAGGTGCAACTTTACTACAGAAATCAGATGCATTGGATGGGGAATTAAGCCCAGTGGCATATGCTAGCAGAAAGTTGAATAAAGCTGAAATCAACTACTCAACTAGCGAAAAAGAATGTCTTGCAGTAATATGGGCAATAAAGAAATTCAATATTTATCTATATGGGAAGGCATTTAAGTTGCAAACTGACCACAAACCTTTATCGTTTTTTAGCACAGGCTAAGCATGAGAACTCTAGGTTACTCCGATGGTCTTTGCTTCTGGCTCCATATAATTTTAGCATTGAATATATATCTGGAAAAACCAATCTGGGAGCGGATTTTTTTAAGCCGCCATCCGTGTGATGAGAATCACCGTAAACCCCAGAAATAATAATAAATTTCTCTATGTGTATATAGAATAAAGGACTGACATATAATGTCTGTTTTTAAGAGGGGAAGTGTCATGAAATATTCTAATCCACATATATAAATTATTAGGTAAATATGAAGCCTAACAAATAAAATTAATAAAGAGAAGAGCAATGGTAAAATGACAGTGCTGTCACAAAGAATGTACTCGAAATCCCCTTTGTTTTCTGCTTCGTCTGCAAATTGTAACGCTTTCATGTTGATAGTAAAGCTTACTGTATTATTACCCGCCTTCTTCAATGAAACGTGTGCTGTATTTCTTGGAAAAGCATTGAGACGTACTGCGTAATGACCTAAATTAACCCTAACATTAATTATACTGCGTTACCAAAACGAACGAACAGATGGACTAAAGGGATAAAAAGAGAAGGGAGAGGCAGAAAGCCGAACACTAAACCCGCTTCGCGCGATACACAATTACTACCATCACGCGTGTAAGTCTACATGCACTAATTTTTTTTCAGACGGACAGTGATAAAATACACTACCCTTTCCCAGAGTTAGGTTTATAAATCATAACAGACTCTTATTAGAAAAGATAACAATAGATGGGTTTACGTTTGAACACATAACAGTACCCAGACAGCACATCTTCTAAACAGGAGATAGAAGAAATTGCATATTTTGAACGCAGCCACGTAGCTCCTTTAAATTAGTATTTTTGGGTTCCTTAGGGTTTGCGGACAAATAATATGTAAAACGTTACGCAAATAGTCCAGGAATTAATAAATTATACCCAAAATAAAATATTGGGGGTGCCTGACAGCATAAAATCATTTCTGCTCATAAGATTTTTTTTATAACGTGTTTGAAAAAACCTTACGTTACATAAATAGCCTACCATGTAAACTCCAAATTGATTGGAGCGCAACAAATGAAAGCCTAACCACGATTGGTCGGGTTATAAATACTATCTTGGTTGTTAGGGGAGACGGGAAAAGATAACATTTTTTCAAACACTTGTCGAAACGTGGCTCATTGGCCAGTCTCGCTGATATACACACTTGGGAGCGTTAGTTCGAGACCACTAATTCAAATAAGCTTGATAAAGCGACAGTACGTTGAAGCCAGCTCACATTTTTGCTAAAATAAAAGCCTGGAACATAGGCAGAACGGAATTTGTGCCAGTTTGTGCCAGAATTCATTGCTAATCAACGTATCTGTGTTATTCGTATGAATTGTGGGACAGTGGTCTTGATGGTACTGAGCAGCATCTGGTCAGAGATTTGCTGAATCCAGTGTCGGACAGCATACTCCTTGGTCCTTTTAGCTATCAGTGAGGTATCTCCAGAGCCCAGAAGAGAATTCGAGCAGAGGAGTCCTCTCCTGCCGCCATCACTCAAGATAAGCAGAGTTGGCCAGCTGAGCTCAACATTATGTCCCCTCATCTTGAAATAACTTTATAAAAATACTATTCAGAGGGGAATTTACTTATCTTAAAATCAGGAACTGTGAACATCTCCAATACTAGTCCCTAAAGACAAACTATTGAAGTCATGATGACAAATACCAACAGAGCTTGAACAAAACAAAACCAGTATTACCTCATTTTTCTACTACACAACTGACACACATAGAACATTTGTAATAATATATGTCACTACAATATTCATATTAAATACATTCTGTACATAACTTGTAATTTAAATTGATTGTGATTCCTGGTTCCCTTGTAGTTGAATCAGGACACATATTCATTCATGCTAGTAATGAATACATATTGTTATTTGAACCGTTACGAGTGACTTCTTTAAGCTATTCTCATAGAGTGTTATATGTATGTGAGTGTCACAGTGTTGTTAAGAGTAGTGGATTAAATTAAATTGTTTATCTGTCTGTTGTTGTGACTTACACTTCACCATACTCATACCCTAGACACATAACGTAGCATCACACTATTCCAGAATAATTCTGACTGAGATAAGAGATATGTGGTAGCAAGTAAGGTTATCTATAATACACTACTTTTAATAGATATAGATACCTTCACAGCTGATCTCAGTCAGTACACTAAGTCCCCTATAAATATTTATAACATCCCACTTCACCACAATACCGTCATACATTTGTCTAATGTTGCCTGTTTGCGCTGCGATCTGGATGCTCTCACTGAGCTGGAGCCAGTAGTCATTTGCACAGCGTCGAGCAGTTTGTTGAACTTTGCTTCTCGTAGCCCTCAGGATCTGTAGGGTTCTGGCACTCGGTGAATGTTTGTATTCATTCATAGCACTGCGCTTAGCTTCAATGACAGGTGCCATCACATCTGATGAAGCATCAAACCAGTCATTTGACTTTGCTGTTTTCTTACCAAAGGTGGCAAGTGCAGTACTTTGAATGGTGTTCCGTAGATGCTCCCAGTTCTCTGTAATAGTATCACCATGCTGAGGGCTACTGAGCACTTTCTCGAAGGTCGCAGTGAATTGAGCGATCATGAAAGGGTCTGACATCTTGCTGGTATCAATGCGTGGTTTTCCTTCATGTCTGACACGATAGAGTTTTCTTGGTTGTGCTCTGATTTTTCAGCAAACCAAGGAGTGATCTGTATCACAGTCTGCACTATGGTACGAGCGCGTGGAGAGCACAGACCTGAGGAGTGGCCTTCTGATGAGAATCAGGTCAAGTTGGTGCCAGTGCTTGGATCGTGGGTGTCTCCATGACACCTTATGCTGGGGTTTTGTCTGAAAGTAGGTGTTGGTCACGCAGAGGTCATGGTGGACGCACAACTCTAAGAGCCGTTGTCCATTTTCATTCATCTTGCCAATACCAAACCTGCCCAGACATGAAGGCCATGAAACATTATCGGCACCCACTCTAGCGTTAAAGTCACCAAGGAGAACAAGCTGTTCTTGCCTAGGTATGCTTTTGATAATTGCTGTTAGATTCTCGTAGAACTCATCTTTAGCTTCTGAGGCAGAGTACAGAGTAGGAGCATACACACTGACAAGGGTGATGGGACCTGTGCTAGTTTGCAGGCGGAGCGTTAACAGGCGTTCTGATCCATTCTCGCCTGGTTCAACCATTTTAGTTAGCGATTTTTTTTGACCGCAAAACCTACTCCGTGTTCTCTAGCTTTATTAAGATCTTTCCCTTGCCAATAAAATGTGTAGTCCTTCTCGCTCACCGTTCCAGAGCCCGCCAGGCGCGTTTCCTGAAGTGCAGCTATATCCACCTGAAGTCGTTTAAGCTCATCATTAATTATGGCTGTCTTCCTTACATCGTTTACATCCTGTAGGTTTTCGGATAGTCCAGTCAACATAGTCCGGACGTTCCAGCATCCCAATCTAAGAGTTTGCTTATTTCTATTTTTTCGATAATTGCTTGGTGCAAAATTTTCTGTCCACAGTTCGGGTTTGACCCTAATCCCCATGCACCCAATGGGGAAAGCAGACAGTGGCGGGACAACACCTTATTGACTGGGGGCTGCCCAGCTTGAAGCGGGCGGTAGCTGTCCAGTGAGATCCTGGAACCTCTCCCACTGTCGGAAGTAGCCCCTGGCGCCATGCCCTACGCCCATTGGGCAAAATGCTTATAACCGGTAACTGCTACTTCCCGTGTTTTGCCGACACCTATAGGGTGAAGCTGGAGTGTCCTCTCCAGGGCGCGAGCTTGGGCACAGTTATATGGAGATCATTGTGGTTTTATAGAAGAATGTTAAAAACAACATGGGCTGCTAAAAAGGGGATGTCTTGCAGGATGCCATTGTGCAAAGGAAATTTATTCCTCAGGTTAGAAACAGGAAATCCCCGTTCTTTTGGTCATTTTATAAGAAGGAAGGTGAAGTATATCGTGACAGTAGGAAAGATAGAAGGAACATGAGATAGAGGAAGACAAAGAGAGAAGATTCTGGACAGTTTGAAATCATGTCATGGACAGAAGTCAACAACAGATTTGATCAGTAATACTGTAGATAGGAGATTCTGTTATATAAAGGTATGTCACACAGTTTAAATCAATCAATAAATACCCTTTAGCTCCCCAGGGAGCATAGGTCTTCAACAAACACATGCCAAATACTCCTGTCCCGTGCCATCCTCTCAAGTTATTTCCATGTTTTCTTCATCATTGTCACTTCTGTATCTAGTTCTCTTCTCCATGTGTTTTTTGGTCTACCTCTGCCTCTCTTTCCCTGGGGATTCCAGAACAAGGACTGTTACGGGCTTTTCACTGATTTAAATGGGTTAGTCTAGTATTGCGTTTCGTACAAGTATTTGATCGTCTGTTCTGTGTTCCACCCGGTATCGATATTGATTACAACCATGGATTCTTTTGATACTTCTTTCAAGTAATTGCATTTTAAACGTGCTTTCAATAAAAGTTCATATATATTTGAATGACCGTGTTATATCGTTTCATTTCATATTACCAGTGTGACAGCGTGTGTATTCATTTGAAGGTCAATGGTCATTCTTCATAAAAGCAGTCATAACTGGAACCTTGAATACGTTACTGAATAAGACCAGTTTTTTACGACATAATAATTTAATAAGGATTCATTCTTCCATCATGAACCACAGACAATACTTAATATAGTTCACATCAAGAGCACTGGATACATTATAGCGTAGAGTCTATATTTTCACAGACATTGCATGTCCGATAAATTATCGTTATAATTAACGTTCGATTATATTTATACAGAATTAAACATTCTGCTAGTTCTATTAGATACACTGTCTATTATATAAATTTACTTTGGCATTCAAAGCCAGGCTTAATCAGCCCTACCTATTGTAACTGCGTTTCATATTTTACGACTTACGTTAATCATAAATTATTGTGGCTAATATTGCCGTCTTATATTTTCAGACTCAAGGGTCCTTATACATTCTTTATTTCTGCTTTAAATATAACTTCCTAGTTATGCACTATCACACTTGAGTGGTTATACCACATCTTTAAAACACTTTGGCTAAGTGGCCATGCCACATATTTTGAAACATTGTCATTTGCCTTGAAGGCCACACAGCGACTCTCGTTACTATGTCTAACGCGTCATGCATCAATATACGCGGTATATTTCATTTATTTATTCAGCCGAGGTGTTTCATGGTGCAACCATCCGAATCGAGCTCAAACCCAGATGCTTGCAAACCATGCAACAATCCTCAACAAGGACTGCCTTGTAATGCTATCAACAGGTTTCCTCAATGTGTGTCCTATCTATCGCCAGCGTCTTCTTCTCATCTCTTGTTCCACTGGCACTTGTCTGATTCTTGCCATCAGTTCCACATTTGTGACTTTGTCGTACCATTTCAATCGTTCTGTTCTATACAAGCACCCATTTTTGAAAGTCTATAGTTTTTTGGTTGTTGTTTTTGTTGTTCTCCATGTCTCAGAGCCATACAATAGGACTGACTTGACATTTGAGTTGACGATTCTTATTTTTGTGTTGGATTTGATTTCTCTTGATCTCTGTATGTTTCCCAATGCAATGAAAGCTCCTCTTACTTTTTGTATTCTTATTTTGATATCGTTGTCTGTCCTTCCAACTCTGTCTAAACAAAGTTGGGAAAGTAAAATATTACAAAGTTAATATTTATATATATATATATATATAGCGGTTAGGGTGCACATGATGGTGCTGATGACATCTTTTTTAGCTGTCCCTATGATTTTTAACACTCTTTTTAAAACGAAATCTCCATGGTCTCTGGTAATCTGACTTTTTTGTTTACGCACTGCCAATAGTTTACTTATGTAAGATAATCGCAGTTGATTATATGTTACACTGAATAACTTTCTTTCTGACTTAGGTTATGTGTATGTTCTTACATAAATAATTTCCATATAATGTGCTGTCAGAAGTTGTTATTGTCTTACCTAAATGGTGATTAATCTTCGTGTGTATGATACACAGAGCCCGTTCTTGAGAGTCACTCGAAGCCTCAGTTTGTCAAGGAGTTGGAGTATTTAACTGTCACAGAAGGAAGTCTTGTCAGGCTAGAATGCGTGGTTACCGGAGATCCCAAACCAGATATTAAATGGTGAGTTGATTTTTTTTGTTTTAAACGTTCCATTACATATTTTTTTTTTACATTTATTTAAACTGCCGGTATTGTGTTTCTTCCTTTCATTCATTCATTCTCACTCTTCCGATACCGTATTTCCTCGTTCGTCTTCAGACTTCCACATTAATGACTCTAATAAATGCAGTAGTCGGTTCAAGGCTCCTGACATCTCCATAGAGTTTTTCGTAGTATATCTTATTTAAGGTTCATTCCCAACCCTTCCCTCCCCCCTCCCCCCCCCATCATTGATGGAGTGTCCAATTGACAAAGTAGTTAGTGCGCTGTCCTCCCGCAGCAAACATTCCGGGTTCAAAATGATGACATCATTCTCTAGTTTACCCAGCTATAAATGGGTACCCGACTCTGCTCTTGAGTTAGGGTAGGCAAAGGCAACGAAGAGAACTGGTCACCCCACTTCCCAAAGCTGTACCTAGGTACCTAGGACTTCCTGTTCAGCCACGCGCCCATCAGGTGGACAGCGAATATTGATAGGATTTTGATGTCTTGCCTTCAGGGAAGTACCTAGTTCTTATGTGTCCTATCTAGCCTTCACTTTCTTTCCTTTCCTGACGAAGGCCTTGTGGCCGTAACGTAGACTATTTTCTTTGTCTCTTGTCCTCGTAAGGCGAATCACCTTTTTTCATTTTTTTTTCAAACCCATCCATTACCTAGGTTAGAGAAGTATCTAACACTTCACTCCATTACGGCAGTATAGTATATTCTCTGGGATTACTTTTGCCATTTTTTAAAAATCATTAATGGTTCCCCCACCTGTTTAAATTTCACAATTATTCCAGGTCTATCAATATGCTGTCTTATCCATTGTGTTCCTTCGGCACGCCATTGTGTTGTGCTTGACTTTGTCAAGTAAACACCTTTCTTGTCTCTGTTTGATCGATATGTCCCATGTTTGACATATTATTTTTTCCAAATTTTACACTAACTTGCCTATATCAATTTTTGTGCTGTACAAGTATGTCCTACTTGCTTGTCCCTATTTTACTCCAGAGCACAGTACCACCACTGCAGTTGATCCGATGCAGGAAGCCTGTATCAAAGCACTGCATGTATTTGAATGAGTGGTTTCAGTAGGAAATGTTACTTGAATGGTTTAGTTTCTTGCCTCATATGCAGTCTTATCTTATGATATGCCTTGTACGAGCGTTGGTCCGATGCAGGAAGCCTGTATCAAAGCACTGCATGTATTTGAATTAGTAGTTTCAGTAGGAAATGTTACTTGAATGGTTTAGTTTCTTGCCTCATGTGCAGTCTCATCTTATGATATGCCTTGTACGAGCGTTGGTCCGATGCAGGAAGCCTGTATCAAAGCACTGCATGTATTTGAATGAGTGGTTTCAGTAGGAAATGTTACTTGAATGGTTTAGTTTCTAGCCACATGTGCAGTCTCATCTTATGATATGCCTTGTATGAGCGTTGGTCCGATGCAGGAAGCCTGTATCAAAGCTCTGCATGTATTTGAATTAGTGGTTTCAGTAGGAAATGTTACTTGAATGGTTTAGTTTCTAGCCACATGTGCAGTCTCATCTTATGATATGCCTTGTATGAGCGTTGGTCCGATGCAGGAAGCCTGTATCAAAGCTCTGCATGTATTTGAATTAGGGGTTTCAGTAGGAAATGTTACTTGAATGGTTTAGTTTCTTGCCTCATGTGCAGTCTTATCTTATTATATGCCTTGTACGAGCGGAGGTTCTATTCTGTCTTTACCTCCTCAGAGACAAGAGAAACCACATGTAGCTCAGCTTTACAGCAGTGCACGTTTATCCATTCCCCGTGTAGTTCTGGGGGGTCTCTGTGAAGATAAAGAAATAATGCGACTATTACTTCCTTAAGCTGGTTGTAAGAGGCGATAACTATGCAGTTGCACATGGGTGTGGCAACATCATTGTCGTAAATTGTTAAAGATAGGTCAGAAGATATTTATGGTCCCATCTGAGCAGAAGTGATAGTGGTAAATACGTGAGGTTAAAGGTATAAGAAATAGATTTTCACGAGTGAATAGTTTAAGGGTAGAATCTGTCTCTGGATTGAGAAGATATCTAGTCCAGCCTATCTTTAAGACTGTAATTTATTATAAGACAATCCTACTCTCCATACATGTAACATATACGATTAACCACTCACACACACAAACAAATATGTGACTACAAGACACACAACCGTGAAAAAACTATGGTTACTGGGTATGGGTCTGACCAACACACAAAGTTTTGTTAGTTTGTTGTTTATTATCATTTTAACTTCACAACATCGAATATCAAAAGAATCAAATACATCAAAATTAAGTATAGAGAATTAACAGAATGCCTCCCCTCGGTGAGATGATAAGAACCCAACCAAGTTAATAACCCCAAAGGTCAAAAAGGTTAGCAATAGGTTACGGTATATAGGCAGTAAAGTGAGCAAAATTCCTAATACGTGCATCCGCGTAAAGTAAACAATTGTTAAAGCCAAATAAGATAGTTTGGTACAAGCTACATTAACAAGAAAATATTCATCTCTTCGCCACATGATATTACACTAGTCACTTATATAATTACACTTAATGAATCAGAAGTGAATTTATTCCGTCAATTATCAGTCGCCTATTGTATCTATTAGTCAACTAAACCATCTCTTTCTGGGTGATTAAATCTACATTACAACTGGAACATCTGGAATAAAAATAGCTATGCGTTATTTAATTCGCTAGTCTTAACACCTAGAAAATCCCAGGGAATTATAATGGTAAACTTAATACATCAAATCACGTAAATGCTAATTTTTATTACCACAATCAGAAATGAAACAATCTCCACGAAATGCTAATAACACACTTTCACAATGGCTTTAGAATAACGAGCTAGATTATCCACACACACAAAAAATCGGAGCGACAACTGACAATGGTTAGAGGGAGACGCGGTTTATATAGGATCATCGTATTTTGATATCAGAAGGCTGTTACTTTTCGCACTTCTCGTGCATAGCAGAAATTCAGGAAACTAATTTCCCCGATCAAGGGTCCTCGTTCACTTCTGTCGGCGCTGCTAACGACAACAAAGATTAGTCTATGTAGCGGGCTCCGGTCTGCAAATTTTCCTGTTTCTCGAGTTCAAAGAGATACCTTTCCCTGGATGTATGGACATCACAGGATTTGCTCCCCTCGTAGAGAGACTTCAAAAGCTGTTACCTAGCACGTGTTTTTGCACGTGCTATCTGCCAGTTATCATAATATTGACAAATCAGCTCGCGTGAGAAACTCAGGTAAACAAACGTGATTCGCTCCCCTGAATGAATGACAGTTTGCGGAGTTTGTAAACAAGCTCGCAAGCTCGTTTGGCATGGTCAAGTAGACAAAAAGAGTCGTGGATTAAAATGTGAGTCATTCAGTCAGAAATTGCGTGGTTTGGCTTTAGCAAATGGTAGGCATTAAATGGGAAAACAAAGGCTGTCAGATTACTGTATCACTATTTACATTTCCACGTCACACTCATCATGTAGAACAATTTGCTACAGAAACTATTGCTATAAGAGTACCCCATGCTTTGATGCAGACTTCCTGCAAGGATCCAGCTGCATTAGATACTCTATAATCCACAAGGAGCTACAAAGGAAAAGAAGAAGCAATATTTACCCTTTTAATAATAAAATACTTCACATGTTAGAAGAAGATGCCACATTGAACGTTTATGTCCAGATCTCTGAGATGCGCTACCATTTTTGTTCATTCTGATGCATAAGATCTCTTGCAGTTTCTAGTTTTGGTAATTGTAAACAGATGGTATTCTTCTATAATTCTACAAACCTAATTTAATGTTTGACTTCCAATATTTGACTGATCACTTCACAGGTTCAAGGATAACCAGAGGATTGATACTAATGACAGCTACAAGATACAAAATGACGAAGATGGCACAGTTACATTGATCATTGAAGGAGCTGAGACAAAAGACAGTGGTCTTTACATGTGTGCTGCTGATAATGTTGCCGGCTCTGCAACTACTCAGTCTAAGATTCGTGTGCAGAGTAAGTGTTTGTGCCAGATCTAAATGTCAAAAAGTTTAATTTAACCAGCCCTGTCAGGCAGAGGCGTCACTATGGGGGTGCGGACCGCAGCCGGGTGACACCATCAGAGGTGATCAGCTGAGGGTGTGACACCAAAATGATTGTCTATAAAATTTTTGTGCAGTGTATTTCTGACAATCTGTGTGTCTGTGGCTTCATGTGAGAGGAGCTTTTCAAAGCTGAAACTTATAAAGAACTATTTGCGATCTAGCAAGGGACAGTCTAGGCATTCCGATTTTGCGATATTATCAATTGAAAGTGAGTTGGCGAAATGCATTGATTTCGATGAAGTGATTCACACGTTCGCAGCTTTGAAGGCCAGAAAAGGAAAGTTATGATTTAGTCGAGATGTTCACTAAGTGCTGAAATGATTGTGTATTTGTTCCTGTTTATTTTTTTTTTTTTTTTATTTTTTTTTTTGGTATTATTTCATTTATGAGTATATTTCCATACGCATTTACGAGTAACATTAGTACAAAAAACATTACTAAGGATTCTGTATGGTCTGGTATGGGAGGAGGTCCTTGGAGGTGACACCATGAGTTACCGCACCGGGTGACACTAACCCTAGTGACGCCTCTGCTGTCAGGTCTTTTTCAAATGTGACTATCCATCTTCTTCTTGGCCACACCACTTATTACTGAAATTTACTGTTTGTGGATGTACATTGAAATCAGAGGCACATCTCCAATCCAACCTGCAAGTCTGGAAGGAAGAGCTGGAGAAGAGAGGGATGGTCATAAGCAGCTCTAAAACAAAATCCATGGTGATATCACGAGAAGAAAGAAAACATCAGATTAAGTTGGGAGAACAGGTCCTGGAGCAGGTCGACCACTTTAAATATCTCGGAGCTATTATAGACCGAAAGGAGGCATCAAAGAAGAGTTGGCCACTCGAAAAGCAGCGGCTGGGAGACTTTTTCAGGCCATAAATCGTGGATTCCTCAGCAAGAAAGAGGTTGGTAAGAAAACGAAGATGGCTGTATACCGCTCCACCTATGTCCCAGTCTTGACATATGGATGCGAGTCGTGGGCAATGACTACAACAACCCACAAAAGCCAGATCCAAACCTCAGAAATGAGGTATCTGAGGAAAGTGGTTGAAGTAACAAGAAGAGACATGGTCCGCAACCAGACGATCCGTCAAGGCCTAAAATCCCATCCGCTGCAGACCCAAATAGAACAGTCCCAACTAAGATGGTTTGGCCATGTCTGCAGAATGGGAGAAGATCGGCTACCACGACAAGCATGGGAAACAAAGAGCCAGGGATCCAGACCTCCAGGACGACCCAGAGTCCGCTGGGAGGACAACATTAGACAATCTTTGAAGGACCGAGGACTAGAATGGAACCAGGCCAGGAGAAGAAGACAGCTGATAGAATGGTCTGGCGCTCTCTCTTCAAACCTCTACACCTCACGGTAGAAGGGGAACGACTAAGTAAGTAAGTAAGGATGTACATTGTTGTTTATTTCCTCATTCATTGGCAATAAAACCTTTAAATTATCCATAATATATATATATATATAATATATATATATATATATATATATATATATATATATATATATATAATATATATATATATATATATATATATATATATATATATATAACTGCAAGCGTTCAGTTCCTGCAATGCTGTGGGCGCGTAATCTTGAGGCTTGTTCTTTAGCCTCTGACTGACAAAGCAGTCAGTGACCATCACGACAAGTGACGTCTTGTAGGGCAGTAACTAACTGTCGCTCGGTTGTTGGCAATCCTTCGTTGCAGTGCTTCAACTCTGGTTCATGCTGTGCATCTCTGCCTCCACAATTCTCCGCCAAGTGGTTTTTTGGTCTTCTCTTTTGCCTTCTTTCTGGGATCAATAGCATTGCAGTTCTTGCGATGGCAGCATCAGGGTCTCTTCCAATTACAAGCTCAATCCAGTTCCGGCATTTGCTCACAATGATGGTGTGTCCATATCTTATTATCTGCTCTGCGTAAACAGCTTTTGGTTTGTGATGGTGTTCAGCCAAAAGATTCAAAGAACTTTCCTTAAGCAGGTCGTGTGGAAAGATGACAATTTGGACATTTTCTTTTCTGTTACTCTTCAGCATTCTGAACTGTATAGAAGTACAGAAAGTATACATCTCTTGTATAATCTTTTTTCTTAATTTGTGCTGTACTGAGAAGATTTCCAGATGTTGTTTAGATTGGTGAAGGCTGTTCTGGCTTTATTCATTCTGTATATAACTGGCTCAGAAAGACAGGAAATGGTCCAAGGCATACAAGAGACACTAAAGGCAGTTTCTAAATGGTGTAAGGAAAGCGGATGAAAGGTCAATCCCAACAAGGCCTGTGTGATGTGGTGCTCTTTGAACAATTCCATAGTGAAAGCAATGGATGGGTTTGAAAAAAAAATCGAAAAAAGGTGATTCGTCTTACGAGGACAAAAGACAAAGAAAATAGTCTACGTTACGGCCACAAGGCCTTCGTCAGGAAAGGAAAGAAAGTGAAGGCTAGATAGGACACATAAAAACTAAATAAAATAAAAACTGGGTACTTCCCTGAAGGCAAGAACCGAAATTCTGTCAAAATCGCTGTCTGTTGATGAGCGCGTGGCTGAACAGAAAGTGACTTCCGCCGCCGGATGTACACAATACATACTCACCAACTAAAAAAAACGAAACCGGACAATAAACTACCCAACGTGATAAAAGTGGGGACTGGAAATAGAAGAGGACAGAATGAGTGGGAGATAAATAAAATGAAATAAAAAAATGTATATGGCATACAAATAGAAGAATAGGATAAGAATGGAAAGAGTAAAATAGAGCAAGAGAGGAGAGGGTGACCTCAGACAAAGGTGTGAAAAGTGTTGAGACCGGCTGGTTTTAGACACCCCATGCGTGGATAAGACGGTTCTCAAGCTGTTCTCGGCTGGCAGTGTCAGAGGAGCAGGATCGGATCGCTGTGACCTGGATGTCGATGGGACCATGGTGGTCAGGACCATTGAAGTGTATAGCAACTGGTGTGGACTTTTGCTGAGCGATGTCATTTAAGTGCTGGCTGAATCTGTCCCCAAGTCGTTTGCCTGTTTGGCCAATATAGGTTTTGCAGCAACGTTTACATATGATCGTATAAATGACATTGCGCGATTCACACGTGAAGCTACTAGTGATGGTGTACGTAGCCTTAGGAAAGGACACCTTCTGGGTTGAGATGACATACTTGCACGTGTTGCATCGTGTCCGACCACAGGGTAGTGTGCCAAAGTGAGTGGCATTCTCCTTTGGGAGACGGCTGTGAACAAGAAGATCCTTCAAGTTCTTGTCACGTCTATATGCCACCAAAGGTGCTTCACTGAATACTTTTTGGGTCAGAGGCTCTGCTTGGAGGATAGGGAGGTGGCGGAAAAGGATCTGTTTGACAGTAGTACTGTGAGGGTGATGGGTCAAGATTAATTTGACTCTATCCGAAGTGGATTTATGGTGAGGTTTGAGGGCCTCCAGACGGGAGATGGGGAGCACACGTTGGTGAGCAGAGGTGAGAACATGTTCTGGATAAAGTCTGTTACGGAAGAAATCCAACATCTCATTTGCTCGTAAGTGGAAGTCATCGTCGTCTTGGCATAAACGACGGAGGCGGAGAAGTTGTGAAAAAGGAAGGGAGTCACGACAAGATGTTGGATTTCTTCCGTAACAGACTTTATCCAGAACATGTTCTCACCTCTGCTCTCCAACGTGTGCTCCCCATCTCCCGTCTGGAGGCCCTCAAACCTCACCATAAATCCACTTCGGATAGAGTCAAATTAATCTTGACCCATCACCCTCACAGTACTACTGTCAAACAGATCCTTTTCCGCCACCTCCCTATCCTCCAAGCAGAGCCTCTGACCCAAAAAGTATTCAGTGAAGCACCTTTGGTGGCATAGTGAAAGCAGACCTTCCAGACATCACTTTCAATGGGTACAACATTAAAAGGCAAGACAAGCTGAAGTATCTGGGAGTAACGTTTGATCGTAGGCTATCGTTCAAGTATCATGTCGAACCGATCATTCAGAAATGCAAGCGAGGACTGGCAGCCTTAAACACAATGGCTGCTGTGTGCCTGGAACAGAGACTACTGTTTCTCCTGTATCGTCAGCTCATGATTTCAGTAATCGAGTATGGGCTAAGAATACTCACGCTGTCAGAGTCACAGTATGAGTGACTGGAACGCATTCAGAATGAAGGGATGCGATTAGTTTTGGGCTGTACGCGTGATACCCCCATTGTGACATTGAAATACATACTTGGATTGCTGTCAATTAGATCCATATATGCGATGGCCAAGGCAAAAGCCTAAATGTGGGTAACCACCGACAAAAGACACCCCCTACATGAGAACGTAGCTGACATCAAAGGAGCAAGAATAAAGAGGGGGATGTCATGGATGGCACAGGCAGAGGCTACGATTGGTCAAGTGATCAGGGTTGAAATGTATCCAAATGGGAAGAACAGAGTAAGTCAGGGGGAGAACTGAATAAACTACCAGCAGGTCATCATTAGCCTTGGCAGAGAGTGCAGATCTTGGGGCAATGGAAAAGCAGAGCTGGAGATTAACCAGCTGATAAGTGATCAATCATGCTGGGGATGATGATACCATTGTGTGCACTGATTGGTCTGTAGTGCGTGGTGAGAAATCAAGATAGGGCTTCTCTGTGAGAATAAAGGGCAGGGTCGTTGCTGAACAGAGCAGAGCCTACATGACAACAACCTCCAGTATGAGAATGGAGGTAGAGGCAGTTACTGCAGCACTGAGGTGGCTGTCTGAAACTCCATCAACTAGGGCAGTTAAATTGTCAGACTCTCAAGTCATGCTTCGGAAAGTTCAGAATGGATGGCTGCGGCAGGAATGGAAAACATCAAAAGAATCCTCAAGTCTTCAAGAACTGGTGTGGATCTACTGTCCTGGTCAGCTGCAGGCCTCTAGAGCACCCCATAGTGGGACAATGACATGGATAAGGAGAGCTGAACAATTAAGACTGGCCTCTGCAATGATGAAGCACCCATAGTGTTTTGGACACTGGACAAGATGGATAAGAGGGAGACGTGCTACCGTATACAAATTATCATTCATACTCTTCACGACATTTGTGCTGAGGTGAATGATACGAAGGGCAATTAATGATTGCCTGCTAAATAATGACACTGCAATGGATGAATTAACAAGGCTGAAACTGTTGTAGTTTGGCATCAAACATGGGACTAGCAGAGATGGACGTGAGAGAGGATGCATCCGTCGTATGTGCAACCAACGTGCTACCGGTACAATTATCATTCATACTCTTCGACATTTGCTGAGGGAGATTGAGCACCTATGGGTTTGCCCGGAGTGCAGTGAGGTCGATTCTGATTAACAATAACAATAATAAGTCACTGCACTGGCGTTTTATACCTTGTTTCAATGTCTCTGTCAAGTCTTCTATTTACTATGTAAATGATTCCTTGGTACTGAAACGTTAGAACCTGTTTAAGCCTGATGCTGTTGGCATATTGTTAATCTCCCACCAAAGATGTCATAAGGGGCAGTTAGGTAAGGTTGTACACGAGGATTGCAATTTCATATATTTAAAAACTGCTGCAGACCCACTATACATGAGCATAATAAATGCTCTGACACATGCTTTCTGCCTGGGTTCTCATGCAGTAGTTGCCACATAGTCCTTAAAGAGTAAATATAAAGGCCTTCGTTTTATCATAATTGTCGAATTCATCATTAGAACTCGTCTGACGGTGTAAACATCAAAGATGCGATCGCAAGAAGAAGAAGAAGAATCATAATTTAAAAAAAAAAAAAGATGTACATAGCAAAATTATATAATAAATTAGATTCAAATAATTTTTTGCTGCATTTATTTATGTAAACAACACTAAAAATAACATGGAAAAAAAAATTAAGAATACTTTACTCTTTCAGAAGTGATTGAAGAAAAGCCAACACCTGATGTCTTCCTGCGGCCAGAAGACAGGGAAGTCAAGAAACACCAGCTTCTTGTGCCACCAGAATTTACTGCCAAACTGAAGAATAAGACAGCTCCAGAAGGTGTAACAGTGCGACTGAACTGTTCAGTTACTGGCATTCCTGAACCAACGTACAGGTGGTTTAAAGATGACAGGGAAATCTTTGATGGCCCTGATTATACTCAGAGGGTAAGATGTGAGACTCCTTAAAGACATATTATTTCAATGACTTGTTTCTTCACAGATGAAGTACTAAGCAAAAGGTTTATGTTTGGTCCAAGCAAAAATGCCAAAACTAAAATGTATTAACAGTAATCTTTAACAAATATATTTACATGATGTTGATGTACTTAAATATATTTTTGTTTTGAAATCAACAGGAAATAATTATTTTCAAAGAATACAAAAAAAAAGGTTCTTAACTTGTAAAAAGAGGACATTTCAAAACACATCAGTCAGAGGGGAAATGCGTTCTTGAATTAATATTGTTATTGCTGAACAGAATTGACATCATTGCACTCTGGGCCAAACCCATAGGTGCTTAGTCTCCCTCAGTTTATGTCAAAAAGAATGCTGATGTTCCTGTAGCTCGCTCTGGAATTAAGAATAGAATGTACCTAGCAAAAATGACACTCCACAAAATGAGAAATATCATATACAATAAATCATCACTGGTGAATATAAGGAAAAGAGTGCTGAAGTGTCACATCAAACCAATATTATTGCATAGAAGTGAAATATGAACATTGAGAAAACAAAAGAGATCATCACTGGATGTAACAGAGATATTTATCAGAAGAATATTAAGAATTCCAAAGACTGATGCCCCCCCCAGGGAGTCTTTGAAAAGATAAAAAAAAGAATAAGACTATTGTATCTAAGGCATGCCATGAGGTGGTGCAGGAGGTTGGCAACCTCATCATGTAAACCAGATTGCTACAGAAACCAATGCTGCAAGAGAACCTGAATGGTTTTTTGCTGGCTTTCTGCAATGGCTTTCTGCAATGGCTTCTGCAATGGCTTTCTGCAATGGCTTCTGCAGGGGTTGTTCCATAATTTGCAAACATAAAAATGATGATGATTGATAATGATGTACTGTTATGATAATGGGTGAAGAATGCATAAGAAAAGCTAATGGATAGAGAAATATCATTTCAGAGATAATGAGAAAACAGTCAGCCTTCATATGACAAGAGAAGCACATCACGGTAATAAACAAAACGAATGTTAAACATATAAGTCTAACATAACAACATGGGTATAAATCAACAACAGAACTGATAGAGAACACCACTGACCAAAACTAGTTCAGAAACAGAAAGCTGAGGCATTATGGCATTGCACATGGTAATGATCAGTTAGAATTTGTGCTTACATTATATTTTTCATTTTAGTAATCACATTTTGTTTATGATTATTAATAAAAAATATGGTTATTTCAGCTAATGTACATAATTGTTTGCTTATTTCGTTTTAGAAAGATGGTGAGCTTTTGTCATTGGAGATAGCCGGTGTTAAACAATCTCTTGCTGGTAAATACACACTGGAGGCTTCCAATAGTGAGGGTAGAGTGTCCTGCTCTTGTATACTGGAAGTTGAAGGTAAAGTGAGTTTAATAAAATTGCATCTGCATACTTTTAATGTACCTAAATTTCTATTTCAGGATAAGGCAAATTTTGTCTTAGCATTACAACACAGTACTTGTTGAGAGTTTCTCACAGAGAAAAAGAAACTCCTAAAAATGCCAGAGGAGATCACAAAACAGAAATGAAAATGATATAAAGCCATAGAAAAAACTGAAGCTGAGCGCCGAGGACTGGCAGGTTTGGACAAATATTGCCTTTATACTCCACAGGGAGCTTCTTCTTTCTTTGGTCCTTGGCCACTGACGTACAAAGCAATTTTCTGGCTGAACACTATCACCTATCACAGGGAGCTTAAAGGCAAAATAAAAGAATTACTGCCTGATGACACCAGGGGTCAGCCACCGTTTGATTGCAATCTAGAGGTAGATCACATGGCATGATGATGGTAGATCTGAAGGTAATTGAGGACACAACAAAAAAAGGATTTTTAAGCTAACAAAATTTTGGACTAACCCTATTCTTGTGGTATTTAAAAGTGTTGTATGCCCAGGATTAAAGGTACTTTTTTCTGAGATCCCAGTGAGAATCCAAAAGCTTGCTTACTAAAATTTACTTTATTCATGAAGTGCATTAGATATAAATGTGATCTTCTCTTTGAAGTGAAGTTAAGTTTCAGTAAAATATCATTTAGTTTTAATTTTCTACCACTCTGTCAATGGAATCACCGGACGATTTTTCAAGAAAAGATAAAAGCTACAAATAGGCTGCATTTATTCCAACTCTGAAACCTGAAAACAGGCATGATTTTATTAAGGCAGATTTTTAGACAGATTTTTTGTGTTTCTAAAGTAGATGCACACAGCTCCTAAGTTACCAACCACTAGTTTACACTTAAAGTGTGGAAAAATATGAATAAATGTTATTATACATCAAATGTTATCATGGCATGATGATGTTATCACTTTTGAAATGATCTCACCCATCACTAAATGTGATCTCACTGATTTTATGGCCTCATCTTGAGTAACACAGACTGTATAGTATAGTCTTGATGTGAGAAAGTAAGAAATATTTACATTCTTAATGCCAGGTGAGGAAAAGATTGAAGCAGAGGAGTTTGACTTCCTGAGGCCAAAGTTCTTAAGAAAGATAGAAGACGTCTATGTGAGCGAAGGTGAGGATGCTACCTTCACATGCACAGCTACAGGGAAGCCAATGCCAGCCTTTAAGTGGTAAGACTTAACTAATTATGCTTTGTGTTGTCACTTTCTGATGCAGACATTTAAGGAATTTCTGTCGTCTGTCACGCTTTATTGTATTGTCACAGTCAGGCTTCATTCTTGCAGTCACACTCTCTAGGACTGAAAACTGATAAGACCGTCATATGTCATGTCAGATGATCTAGATGATCATATTTTTTCACTACTGTTAGCCCTCACGTTAATAAACAGCTCTGTTTTTTTTTTCTTCTTCTTTTGCCTTTTAGCCTTTCTTTCCTCCATTTTTGTTCTATATCTCTTATCAAACACTTGTAGAAATTATCACCATATTTTGTAACTTTCATCTTCTTACAGTGTGCCAAATTAAAACCGAGTGCCCCTTCCTAATCCTTGTAATAAATTTTTCATTGTACACTGACATTTTCAGAAAATCAGTGTTACATTCTCCTGTAAAACTCCATCTCTATGCCATCCAGTAATCTTTTATTTTTTTTTGTGTGGCATCATTAGTTATGGGATATCCATAGATGTTTCTACTTTCTGTCACATTTTCTGATACTGTTAAATAACTGGATAATTGAAGATTTTTTATTTCTCACTGGGGAAACTAGCCTAGTTTAGATGTTGTTTTTTCTCCAAAGAATGGTGGGCAAATGTATTTACCATTCTTCTCTGAGCTGTGTTGGCTTCATTATCATCTTCTTCATTTACCCTTCAACTCTCTAAGGAACATATGCTTTCATCAATTCCCAATCGAGCATAGGCCTTCAGTAAACGTATTCCAGATCTTCCTGTCCCATGCCGTCAGCTCAAGGTCTTTCCATATCTACTTAATTACTGTCTCTAGTTATCTTTCTCATGAGTTCTTTGGTCTTCCTCTGCCTCTCTTAACCTGGAGATTAAAAAAATAGGATTGCCTTGGATTACAGTCAACAAGTTTTCTCAGTGTGGCTCTTATCTATCTCCTGTGTCTTCTCATTTCTTGTTCCACTCGTGCTAGTCTAGTTCTCGTCATTAGTTCCACATTAATGATCTTGTACTACTACTTCAATCCGTCTATTCTATGCAAGCATCCACTTATGAAAGTCTGCAGCTTTTTGTTTGTTGCTTTTGTTGTTCTCCTTGTTTCAGAGCCATATAATGGGACTGACTCGACATATGAGTTGAAAATTCTGATTTTTTTTATTGGACCAGATTTCTTTTGATTTCCATATACTTCCCAGTGCAATGAAAGCTCTTCTGTCCTTTTGTATTCTTGTTTTGATATCACTGTCTGTTTCTCCTACTATGCTACCTTGGCTAGCATAAATCATTTGATGTTTATTAAAAAAAAAAAAAACCAGCCTTCAAGTCAAGTTAAAAAGGCGCAGTTCTGGAATGTTAAAAATATGCATCTATCATGCTTACACGCAATGAGGAAACCTTTTGATAGCATTACCCAGCAGTTCTTGTTCTGGAATCTCCAGAGCCAAGAGAAGTTGAAGCAGACCAAAGAACACACAGAGAAGAGAGCTAGAGACAGAAATAAAAATAATGAGGAGAACATGGAAAGAGCTTGAGCTGATGGCACATGATAAGAATACTAAGCATGTGTTTGAAAGGCCTCTGCTCCTTAAGGAGCTAAAGAGTATGGAATGATTGATTGAGTCATTGATCTACCTTGCTTAACCCATTCAAATGCTGCAGAACAAGCAATGAATTAAACTGAAGAGATCCATTCTATGACAGGCAACGAGACATGATCAACATCACAGCATCTAACCTTGTTGAGATGGAGTCAAACAACCAGGGCCATGCTCACTTGACCTTGAAGAAAGTTAAACCTTCTGAAGGTGGTCTGTACTATTGTGTGGCCCAATCAAAAGCTGGAAGAACAAAATGTTGTGCCTATCTTCATGTCAGAGGTCAGTTGTAGCTAGATTATTTTACATTTGGAGAAATCTTAACAAATTTAGACGATATTTATTTTTTATCTGGAGAAATAAAAACAAACTCAGATGACATGAAACCAAACTAATCATATTGTAAATCCTGATAAACAATAATTTTCTTCTGTTTCTATAGTTACAATAATATATGTAACACTGTTGACAGTGCACTAGTACAAGTGGACAATAAATGCGTTTGCATAAACAACGTGTTCATACAGGTGAAAAATGAATGCATTTAGAAGACAATATGCACAGGCAGATGAATAATGAATGCATTAAGATGAACAATCTGCACATACATGCTAGATATTAATACATTTAGACAAAGAATGTGTACATACAGGTTAACAGTGAATGTGTACATGCAAAAATGTGTACATTAATGCATTTTAATTTTCTAATTTTCATTCATGGAGAGCGAAGAGAGAATAGATCTACCACTCCCTCTAGTATGTCGCAAATTAGGTGACTAATATGAGGTTGTACATGGAGGCTGGCAACCTCATCTTGTGCAACTAATTGCTACCACTGCTGCAAGAGTACATGAATGCTTTGGTGCAGGCTTCTTGCAACAAGGCCAGCTGCACTAATGGCTGCTTGCTACATGGGGGGAATGAAAAGTAAAATGATGATGATGATCATGAACCAATAGTAAAGTACAAGTAAAACTACCTAGCACACTATGTTGAACTGTCCTACTGTCTATGTTTTCCTAAATGTTCACTAATTATTTCTGTTATTTGGTATTAAAACATTGAAAACTGTGTGATATGTGGCAACCTCTTTTACCTGCTCCAGCCAAATCATCATCTCCTGTGATCACCAAAAAAGAAGAGGAACATGTCAAAGTACAGGCCAGAAAAGAGAGTTCAGTTGAGAGGGGAAGAATGCTGGGGTCACCACCAAGCCTGGTCCTCATGTTACCCGATACCTTGGATGTTGTTGTTGGAGGAAGGCTAAAGTTGGACTGCTCTGTGCAAGGATACCCGATACCCCTAGGTATTTGCTTCTTGTCCTCTGCTTGGCTTTTGCATGATTTTTGTCACTGTTGAATATGCTTTTGTTGATGTCCTCTTTAGATATTTATGTAAGATATCACCACCAGGTATTTTCTTCCGATTTGATACTAGATACTCACATGACATCATCATCATCATCAAGTACCATGCCTACTGGTGTAGGTGATCATGCCTCTCCATAGCTTCATGTCCCTGATTCTGTTTATCAGTTTTGTTGAAATCTTTCAATGCCAACTTCTACTACTTAGTTATTCCTCTTGTACCCTGGGGTGTAGAGATTTGCCAGAGAGAGAGTGCCATATTATTCTATCGGCTGTCTTGCTCCTGGCCTAGTTCCAATTTAGTCTTCGGTCCTTCAGAGATTGTCTAGCCTTGTTCTCTCAGTAGACTCTGGGTCTTCCTGGAGGTCTGGATCCCTGGCTCTTAGTTTCTTATACTTGTCATGGTAGCTGATCTTCTCCCATTCTGCAGACATTGTCAAACCATCGTAGTTTATCTTTCTATGCCATGATGTCAAATTATTGAGTATCATCTCTTTGTTGTCCTCTATTTGTTTTTTCTTCAATCTTTCCAGCTGTCACAATATACTTAATCTTTCTTATTCTTATAACATGCCCAAAGGCAGTGGATTTCTTCCTTGTAATGTGAGTAATAAGCTTCCTTCTAATGTGAATAATAAGCTTCCTTCTAATGTGAATAATAAGCTTCCTTCTAATGTGAATAATAAGCTTCCTTCTAGTGTGAGTAATAAGCTTACTTCTAGTGTGAGTAATAAGCTTCCTTCTAGTGTGAGTAATAAGCTTACTTCTAGTGTGAGTAATAAGCTTCCTTGTAATGTGAATAATAAGCTTCCTTCTAGTGTGAGTAATAAGCTTCCTTCTAGTGTGAGTAATAAGCTTCCTTCTAGTGTGAGTAATAAGCTTCCTTCTAGTGTGAGTAATAAGCTTCCTTCTAGTGTGAGTAATAAGCTTCCTTCTAGTGTGAGTAATAAGCTTCCTTCTAGTGTGAGTAATAAGCTTCCTTCTAGTGTGAGTAATAAGCTTCCTTCTAGTGTGAGTAATAAGCTTCCTTCTAATGTGAGTAATAAGCTTCCTTCTAGTGTGAGTAATAAGCTTCCTTCTAGTGTGAGTAATAAGCTTCCTTCTAGTGTGAGTAATAAGCTTCCTTCTAGTGTGAGTAATAAGCTTCCTTCTAGTGTGAGTAATAAGCTTCCTTGTAATGTGAGTAATAAGCTTCCTTCTAGTGTGAGTAATAAGCTTACTTCTAGTGTGAGTAATAAGCTTCCTTCTAGTGTGAGTAATAAGCTTCCTTCTAGTGTGAGTAATAAGCTTCCTTCTAGTGTGAGTAATAAGCTTCCTTCTAGTGTGAGTAATAAGCTTACTTCTAGTGTGAGTAATAAGCTTCCTTCTAGTGTGAGTAATAAAGGAGGTAAAGGAACCCGTTACACGCCCATTGAGGCATATTGGGAATATGGTGTTAGGCCCATATTATCTTGACCGTCGGCACACGAGGGGTGATGTGGTCGGCATCACGCCGGCCGCCTTAACCTTCCCAGAGTAGCTCTGGTACCCATTCGGGGCTGGGTCGACCCAGGAGCCGTTTGTGGCCTAAAAATTTTTCCGCCTCATCTGGGGATCGAACCATAGACCACTGCGCTAGGAAGCCAGTGCACTAACCACTATGCTACCGCGGCTCCTTGTGAGTAATAAGCTTCCTTGTAATGTGAGTAATAAGCTTACTTCTAGTGTGAGTAATAAGCTTCCTTGTAATGTGAGTAATAAGCTTCCTTGTAATGTGAGTAATAAGCTTCCTTGTAATGTGAGTAATAAGCTTCCTTCTAGTGTGAGTAATAAGCTTCCTTGTAATGTGAGTAATAAGCTTCCTTGTAATGTGAGTAATAAGCTTCCTTGTAATGTGAATAATAAGCTTCCTTCTAGTGTGAGTAATAAGCTTCCTTCTAGTGAGAGTAATAAGCTTCCTTCTAGTGTGAGTAATAAACTTCCTTTGCAGACTGGCTTCTTTCAGAATATCCTCATTTCTCTTGTCAACTGTCCATAGTTACTTAACATTTTTCCATCTCTAATCATCTTAGATTCACATCTTTTCACATCTCTGTGATCTCCGGGGATTTTCCATACATAGGATACCATTACTAAATACTTGTTGGATATATCATCACTAAGTGCATATTGAATAAGCCACCAGTGGCTTTTATTTGTTATATTACCTCTTGGTATATACTTACTATATAACATTCAGTCATTAATTTCAAATATAGTTAATAATTTGAACGATGCCTTAACTGCATCATATATTTCAAGACTTGATAATGACTTGATAAACTGTTAACATTTAATAAGTTCAGGTTTAGCTGTCTACGATGTCTTGAAAATAGTTAAATTAGTTATTTGGTGACTTCAGAGGCCACTCCTCTTCTCTATATCCCAGATAAATCTTTGGTACTGGGATTGTTATAAAAACCTTTATTTGACCAATTAAAGGAAGAAACAATGAAAACTTTTCTCTGTGTGTCTAGTGACCTGGCATAAGGGAGATAGGGGACTAATGTACAGCCAGCGCCATCGCATTGTTCCTTGTGGAACTCTTCACACAATGGAGATACCACAAGTAATGGCATTAGACAAGGGCGAGTACATTGTGAGAGCCACTAATGTTCATGGAACTGTCCAGTCTTCTTGTTATGTCAACATCTTGCCAAAAGGGTAATTTATTTTAAGATCTTGCCATTTTTTTTTCTCATTATTTTATATTGTATTCAACCATGAGATCTAATGAAGCAAATGAGAGCCCTCTCCTATCCCTCACTTTTTTGTCTTTTATAGCCTGTTTTTGTTTATGACCTAATTTGTACTTTCATATCAGTTCCATGTAACAGAGATACTTCTTAGAAAATTGCCGTTTCATAGAATGCAGTTTCTTAAAACAATAGCAACTTCACAACATTAGTTCCTCCCAAAATTAGCAGCCTACTTCAACAATAGCAGCTGCACACATTAATAGCAACTTCTCATAACAGTAACTTAGAAACAGTTGCAAGTTTTAAAAAAAATTAAGAGTTTCAAAAATAAAGTAGTAGTATCACAACTCAGTTTAAAAAGTTGTAGCCTACATTACATATTCTCTATTAGGTCGTATCAACTGCATGTTGCATTATCATCCTGCGTAAGCAGGTTTGTTAGTTGCCCTTCTTTTTTCTTTTTACTCCACTGCAGCTGGTCCCCTTGCAGGAAGGTTGTCATGTGCTTTTGCAGTATTGGTTTATGTAGCAATGTATTTTACATGTTGAATATGCCAAACCCCCCATACACAACCTCATATTATTTGACTTTTATGACATGCCTGTGGTACTATAGCCTTACTCTTACTTTGTCGTGTCAACTACACCCCAAGAGCTACACGGGATTTTACCTACCCTACTCAGCATAATATCAAACCAACAACAATTTTTTTTTAACCATGTTTATTCAAGTTAGCATAATGTAAGACCAGCAGCAGCTTTTTTTTCAACTGAAATCAACATAACATGATATCAAGTGGTAATTTATTACCAGCCTATGGCAGTATAACCTGAAACTTTCATCAAGTTACCATGATTTCAAGAAAGTGAATTATCAATTTGTATTACTCACTAACAGGTCCAAGGCCTCACCACCTGACTATAGAAGGGAAGCCATGGTTATTGCAGTGAAAGAGGGTTTACAAGGTGACACTTGCAAATTATGAAGTCTAGACTTCATTTTGTTTCATAATTTCTTCCTCCTGTTTTGTATACTCTTCTTCAATACAACCCCTTACACACTCCAATTTCTTACTTTCTACACTGTATTCCTTCTGTTTTCCATCTTATGGAGCTCGATAAATTACCATTGTGCACCTACAACAGCAGAAGATCTAGTTCCAGGGCGCTGAGAAGAACAAGAGACAGATGGATAGGCAACATTACATAAATCCTACAGTAACATGGGCCTATGGCAGCCAGTGCAACATGCTTGGCCCAAGTATGCAAACTTTAGCTCCCCACTATGCTTTAAAAGTAACAGTAGATCAAAAGAGTAA
This sequence comes from Oreohelix idahoensis, assembly GCA_024509875.1. Classification (NCBI taxonomy): domain Eukaryota; kingdom Metazoa; phylum Mollusca; class Gastropoda; order Stylommatophora; family Oreohelicidae; genus Oreohelix; species Oreohelix idahoensis. The sequence continues at coordinate 356,286 of JAMPIV010000777.1, forward strand.
AAGTAATTCCTAACATTCTCAGAATCAAAGGAATAGATTGTTAAAACCATCTTATGTTTATTTTTTTTTAATTTTAAAAATTATGAACAGAATTTAAGATAACAGAATTAAATAATGACTGCGGGGGTACATAGCGACAAACTATAGTTTATGAGCCACTGAAAGATTCACAGTTTGCTTAGCATCTAGAAAGTAGCTGATAATTTAAATGCCTGTTATCATATTTGCTTTATGATTTGCAGCCTAGTGTTTTATAATTGTTTTCATGGGATAGTAACTGAACCAACAAAAATCGAGATATTAGGAATCTTCTCTGTTCGCTCCTCAGTTGTTCATCTGTAGGCTCTATAACCTACAAGCTAACAGAAAGAGGTAATGGCATAGGCAGTCATATGGTAGGCCTATATACTGCTGTAAGAGAGTGATGATGTGTCAGAGACTTTACTTTTCTGGGTTCAGCTTTATGAGATGGGATGACTAGTTCCATTCTTCATTCCTTACCTAACTCAAAAGCAGTTAGATACTCATTGGGAACCGCACTTGTGTAATGGTTACCACACTGCGCTGGCGATCGGGTGATCCAGGTTCAAACCAGGTGAGATTATTTGAGGGAGTGTCATCGACGTGATGCTGTCATTTTGTAAAACCTGAAACCTAGTAATTTTTTTGAGAAACCAGTGCTTTGACCACTCTGGCAATTGAATAACCAAATTAACCAAAAATCTTTGATTTAACACTGGATCTTTCAGGTACATTGTTAATATAGATTCTTTAACTACATTGTTAATATAGATTCTTTAACTACATTGTTAATATAGATTCTTTAACTACATTGTTAATATAGATTCTTTAACTACATTGTTAATATAGATTCTTTAACTACATTGTTAATATAGATTCTTTAACTACATTGTTAATATAGATTCTTTAACTACATTGTTAATATAGATTCTTTAACTACAATGTTAATATAGATTCTTTAACTACATTGTTAATATATATTCTTTAACTACAGTGTTAATATATATTCCTTTGGCTGCAATTTTATTTGAGTATGATTCAGTTTTTATCTGTTCCTCAATTGTCGTTTACTGTTACTGCAACTGAGAATATATGGAATGTGCATAATAATTTTAATTTTTTTATTGTGCCAGTCCTTAATTAAAATAAACAATCCTTTAATGGACCCACCCACTTCTGATTTTGCCTATTGTATATTTGTTATCCTTAAATCTACAATAAGTATTTATTTTAATAAGTATATGCTTAAATGTGAAAGATGTTTTTACTACCTTGACTTCATGACAAACAAGTTTGACCTCTTCCTTTTACAGCTCCTTTCTTTGTCAAACATCTGCCACAGTCCATTGATGCTATACTGGGTATGAATATCAGACTGGACTGTATTCTCCGTGAGGGAATCGAGCTTGTCAAATGGTCAAAATCCCAGTCCCCACTCCAGGACTTGGAAAAAGCCAAAAAAGAGCTAGTAGATGAAGGTTTCCATGGAGAGTTCATTCCCTTGGAGGCAAGGTCACATGATCAGCCAGTTTTTCTATCAGAGGACAAAACACAAGCAGATACAGTCAAAGACAGACCTTCAGGTAAATGATAGGTGGTTTTATTTGTTTATTTAATTTTTGCAGTCCAGTCTTGTTATCAAATTGAATTAGTGATATTATTGATCAAAAGCTTTTGTTTTAAAGTAATTTTGATGAGGTGTGTCCAGTTTAACCTAGGTACAAGTGCTGTTGGTTATATTACAATTCATATCCAAATAAAGCTTTATATGTGGATGTTGGTTATTTGAGAGTGAACTAAGAAGAAGAAAAAAAATATCCAAATATAAGACCTTGTGTCAATGAGTAATTCAAATGAAAATTAATCATAAGCACAGTTTTATATTAAAATGAGAATGAACCAAAATCAAAATGTGTACTGAAATGTTCATGAAGTATTTTTTCTTTGTAGTCTTACTTCCCAATTGAGCTACTGTTTTAAAAGTTAGCGACTGTTTTGTTAAAAAAAAAAAGATGCTGACAAAAAAGAATGTTAACACTTCATTGTATAATACAGTTTTGTTAAACCATACGTCAATATGTACTCACTACTTTGTGTAACAAATATTACCAGTAAGGAAGCTAGAGCTTATAAAACTATAATCCTCCATTACTAATTTCACAAGAAAAATGCTTATATGAAAAATGCGAATAGAATGTTTCGCCACCGTTTGTCATAATTATGCATTCAAGATGTTTGTCTCATGGAGGTCATGAGGCTTTTGAGGAAGACTTGTACACTGAACTTAACTTTTGTTGGAGGTAGTCAAAGCAGCTGAACCTGATAGGTTGGAGAGATGTCGTAAGAGGTCAAGTTCTTTCCATGTTTTCCTCATCATTTTCACCTCTGTATCCAGTTCTCTTCTTCAAGTGTTTTTTGGTCTACCTCTGCATCTCTTTCCTGTGGATTCCAGAACAAGGACTGCCTTGTAATGCTATCAACAGGTTTCCTCAATGTGTGTCCTATCCATCGCCATTGTCTTCTTCTCAGCTCTTGTTTCACTGGCATTTGTCTGGTTCTTGTCATCAATTCCACATTTGTGACTTTGTCATACCATTTCAGTCCTTCTATTCTACGCAAGCACCCGTTTATAAGTCTTTTTGGTTGTTATTTTTCTCCATGTCTCAGAGCCATACAATAGGACTGACTTGACATTTGAGTTGAAGATTCTTATTTTCGTTTTGGACTTGATTTATCTTGTTCTCCATATGTTTCCCAATGCAATAAAAGCTCCTGTTGCTTTTTGTATTCTTATTTTGATATCATTGTCTGACCCTCCAACTTTGTCTATATTACTGCCAAGATATGTGTACGATTCTACATCCTTTAGTGGTGTTTCCTCAAGTTCAACCTTGTTATCATTTCTTGCATTTATTCTCATAATCTTTGTCTTTTCCCTGTGTATTTTCATCATTTAAAGTAAATTACTATAGAAACCATCACTGCCAATGCACATGAATGATTGGGTGTAGGCGTCCCGCAAGGGGGCTAGATGAAGTGATGGCTTCATATGGAGCAAAAAGAGAAAGGAAGGAAAGAAGTCAGATAATGTTGACAGATGCAATTCTTTCTTGTGTAGCCTGTCTCTGGACAGAGTCAGCCACTGCTAGAATCTAAGATATAATTAGGACACCAGATCAATTATTTAGCGCCTCAATAGTTCTTTGCTTTTGACACCATGTGGCTTTTGTCATTAAAGCAAGATTGTTCCCTTTCATTTTGCCAGTTTACTGAAATTGAGTATTTTTCATTTAAACAGCTCTTTTTTCACATTATAAGTGATGCCTATTTTAATTTCATACCCTGAATTGCAAGCAATATAATTTACCAACCTTTTTTAGAGAACACACAACGATACTTTGGATAAATTGTTTATTCTATAGAAGTTGGCAGATTCTAAACTGAAATATACTAATCAAATTGTTCGTATTAAATGCTAATGAACAAAAACGATAGTATTTATTCTTAAATGTATGTGCTCATTGATTTCCTATTCACTGTCTGCATCTGATGAACCTTCTTTAAATAAAACTCCCTATTGGATTCAGAAACTTTGATGTCAGTATTTTCCCACAAATTATGTCCTCTGTTTCATCAAGTATGTTTGTTATGCAGCTCTTCCTAAATGATTGTTCACCCACTTTTTTCTGGTATTGTCTTCCAAGCCGATAAGACTCATTCCATAATTGTTTATGTAGATACTCCTTTAATCTTATTGTAAGGCATAAAATCATGGTTTTCAGAAAGAAATCTGGACCCATATTACTTCTTCAAATGATCTTTACATGGCTAGTTGACTGAAACACTGAGGGTTTGAAGTTGGCATGTCATACCATCAGGACAAACAGTCAAGTGACAATAGTTTTTGGCAGGTTTATTCTCTTGCTGTTGAGATAAGTGTCTGTGAAACAAATCAAGGGTTAAACTGCTGGGTTTTTTACATTTAGCTCCTGCACTTACTTCAAACAATTTTTAGTTGTGGTATATTGCAGCTTCAAAATGAAATGTGGCGGCAACCTTTGCGCATCAGCAAGTTAAAAATAGCATGATAGTGATATGCTGCTTTTTCTAATTTCATTATTTTGACCTCTAGCACCTTAAGGATTGATTGTAATTTCAAGGCATTTTAAATAACACCAGAGTTTCTCAGCATTTAAACTGTTATGTGGTTTATTTTATTTCTCAGTTGCATCACTTGCCACCGGAAGTTGAACAGCATCTATTAAAACTCAGCTGGAAGTTTTTGACATATAGATAATCTATGTCTTGACAGAAGTCCTTCACATATGAATCAGTCATGCCAATCTCTCTATGCTTTGAAAATATGTTCAATTATTCTTGGAGATGGGCACATTTTCCTGCCTTTATTTGTATTATATAATGTGTGACAGGCAATCCTTTTGCACATCTTTAGCTCTGTAACAAATCATAACCCAGCCTCAGCTAACGCGTATCTTTCTCTCTTAGGTGCAGTAAAGCTCTCTGTTGCTGCTTTACATTAAAATTTGGGATATTGTTCTTTCCTCCAGTGGTGAACATTTACTTCAATTATTGTAAATTAACACTCTGTTGCTCCTTGTCCAAGCTTGTGAGTGTACAGAATAAGTTGTCATTTCAATTCTGCATCATAATGATATCTTCTTGACAACATTTTCAATGGCATTTAGGGTTCACATATTCATTAAAGCTAAACACATCTCACATTGCCAACCTACATACATTAAGTAAAGTGACAATAGGGTGAACATATATAACCAAGATGAACCCTGTGCCTATTATACAATAAATATGTGTTTGTTTATATATATATCAGGTAAAGAAGAAAAGCAATCAGAACGCCCCAGTTTCACAACCGCCCCCAAGGACATGGTACGACATGTTGGGAGTGAAGCTGTATTTGAATGTTCCACATCAGGAAGCCCTGAACCTGAAATAAAATGGTGAGTTAGCCACTGAGGGCTTCCCAAACTTACAATAACCATGTACCCCTTATGAGAGTTCAGCCTTATTGGCATACTCCTCTCGGGCAAATGTAATTTGGAAGTGGTTATGCTATTTTATCTAAACTACTTGAAAATTACCTGTACCCTACTAGTCTGCTTTATAGGAAATGTGTATTGCCTGTAACGCAAGAATGCGACACACACTTATTTACTTACTTACTTACTTACTTAGTCGTTCCCCTTCTACCGTGAGGTGTAGAGGTTTGGAAGAGAGAGCGCCAGACTATCCTATCGGCTGTCTTCCTCCTGGCCTGGTTCCATTCTAGTCCTCGGTCCTTCAAAGATTGTCTAATGTTGTCCTCCCAGTGGACTCTGGGTCGTCCTCGGGGTCTGGATCCTTGGCTCTTTGTTTCCCATGCTTGTCGTGGTTTCCGATCTTCTCCCATTCTGCAGACATGGCCAAACCATCTTAATTGGGACTGTTCTACTTGGGTCTGCAGGGGGTAGGATTTAAGGCCTTGACGTATCGTCTGGTTGCGTACCATGTCTCTTCTTGTTACTTCAACCACCTTCCTCAGATACCTCATTTCTGAGGTTTGGATCTGGCTTTTATGGGTTGTAGTCATTGCCCATGACTCGCATCTATATGTCAAGACTGGGACATAGGTGGAGCGGTATACAGCCATCTTCGTTTTCTTACCAACCTCTCTCTTGCAGAGGAATCCTCGATTTATGGCCTGAAAAAGTCTCCCAGCTGCTGCTTTTCGAGTGGCCAACTCTTCTTTGATGCCTCCCTTTCGGTCTATAATAGCTCCGAGGTATTTAAAGTGGTCGACCTGCTCCAGGACCTGTTCTCCCAGCTTAATCTGATGTCTTCTTTCTTCTCGTGATATCACCATGGATTTTGTTTTAGAGCTGCTTATGACCATCCCTCTCTTCTCCAGCTCTTCCTTCCAGACTTGCAGGTTGGATTGGAGATGTGCCTCTGATTTAGCAATCAGGGCAACATCATCAGCAAATGCCAGCTCCGAAATATAGACCTGTCTCATCTTCCAGTACCCCACTGAATACTTTCTTGTTCTCTCTTTACATGCCTTGATGACATCGTCCATAAGGAGTATGAAGAGGTAAGGTGATAGGATATCACCTTGTCTTACACCAGTGGTGGTCCTGAACTCTTCTGACTTATGATTTGCTGTCCTCACATAATTTCTCACACTTATTTAAACGTGTTTATTTCTACAGTACACCACTCTCATATATTTTGCTGTGTACCCTTTTAACCTATTTCATGTACCACACTTTGGGAAACACTGATAATAAATATGGTCAATGTTTTTTATTATTTGGCGACAGTCAGCAAGTTTGACAGTGATTGTTAATAACTGTGTGGTAATGGTCATCAACTGTGATAATGATTGTGAGGGGATTGCCTCCCCTTCTCTGCAGTGATGGTCGAACAATGGCCAAAATTTAGAGTATACAATAGGGTCTTTAAAGGTATCTACCTTTGCTCAAGATTACTCATGGCATAGTTGTAAATTGAAGGATGGTACTTCTGTTTTAGGGAGTCTTCATAGGATATTTCAGAAATCAAGCATAATGATGAGGTTTTTCAAATCATTGTGAACTTTGTATCACCCACCCCTTCTATGAAGATAAAGATATATTAGCTCCTTTCTGATCCCCCAACTGAATTATCAGTAAAATATTACTTTTGTAGCTCTGTTGTATTATGTATTTAAGATACCTGATTCATACGTGTGCATTTCTCTCTGTAAAAGTTAAATCAACTATTAATTTGTAAATACATATAACAAATTTAAAAATCAATTATTGTTTAACACGAGTAAATAAATAAGTGAAGTTGGTGAATTGAAAAAAATGTGGAGTTTTTCTTGACAGAAAAATGGTTAAGGTGGTTTGATGTGGTGGTGAGAATTATTTTTTGTTTTGGCTTGGCTTAAATAACTTAACTGGCCAGATGTTGAAGCTGGTTTGCTGACTGCTCTGTCAATTATCAACTTCTGTGGTGAGGGCACATCCCAGGCGTAGTTGCAAGGGCAACTGCTTCGAAAGTCAAGGCAAGGATCTTCACAATTCAGCTAATGCAGGCATCTAGCATAGACCACAAGCTCTTGATCCACAGACTCATATCAAGCTGGTACCACACACTGGTATCTCCAACTTGCACCACAAACTATGAGAAGAAACAAATGTCTCTGCTAAGTATTGGTTTCCCTTGTCAATTTCACTGACCCTTTTCTTTTTTCTCAGTAATTTTAGCCTCCATCAATGATAAACCCAGAAGATTGGGTACGAAAAGTCACCATAAATTCAGTTATCTGATGAAAAAATGTGGCTGTGCAGCAGAAAATGACCTTTGCCTGGTTTACACATGTTTAAATATACATATAAACTTATTAAAATGTTAATATAATAAATATGTACACCATGATGTCATCATCATCCACTCACTTGGAGCCTGGAGCTACCTCTGCTTTTGGTTCCCTGTGAGAGAACCACCATGAAGCAGTCACCAGCACTTGCTGTGGTGATTCATGAATCTATCATTTTCATTTGCTGAAGTTGCCAGCCTCGTATGAGTCTCTACTACCACCAGCGAGTTAAACATGTGAAATGTAAAATATAAAATGATATGATGTACAACTCACCCCGTTTCGGGTTATAATTTACAAACATCTGGCACAGGAAGACTTCTGAATGATCTTGGGCCACTGATTATGAGGCCGTCATACAGGTAGTCGGGGTATTAATACTGTTTCTAATCCCACTATTTTCCTGTATATAGGTTCCGAGGACTTTGTGATTTCCAGTATTATAAAGTCGAGAAGATCCTCAATACTTAGTCCGGTCTCCTTTATTGGAATCCTGTTTTTCTTCGGTCTTGGCTTGTCTGAAAGTGTCATCTTGACTCAATGGAACACGATGCGGAGGATCCGAAAATGTCTTACATTATAAGGGATTTTTCAAACCCATGCTGTCAGCTTCCTAAGTGGGTGCAAAGTCGCCAATCAAGCATTTAGTATAATATTTTTCATCTAGACCAAACAAATTAGAATGTTCCACACCCCCCCCCCCCCCTCCCCCTCATGAAATTCCACACTACACAGGTAATTTCAAAATCCTCCCATATAAGGTATTAAAGCTACCAGGAGGTTTTATGAATCATGTTCATAACTCATAACAACACCTCAGTTTAATTTGTTATTATCAGTGCTAACAAACATGTCCACCCCCGGTAGTGTTGCATAACATTCCTGCGACAATTATGGCACATTTGCAGTTTATGTTCAGATTAATATCCAAGAGTATGGGTGCCAAGCTTGGTGTGAGCGAGATACGTTGATTCCTGTGTTTGCTTTACACATGTAAGGCAGTGCTATCTGTTGGGTCCCAACTGGGTTGTTAATGTTATCTCTACCCATGGTAGATCGGGCAAAATAACAACACAAAACCTGAGTACTGCGTGCCAATATGAGAGAAAATACGGGTAAAGAAGAAATGAATGGAAGGCACATGATAGAAAAAAAAAAGACAGATAGAAGATAAAATGAGATGACTGGCTTTTCGTCACAATGATTACAAATGATTGTGATGTTTGTAAACAAATGTGATGTTTGTCAACCACTGTGATAATGATTAAAAATGATTGTAATGGTTGTCAACCACTGTGATAATGATCACAATTGATTGTTAACCACTGTGATAAGGATCACAAATGATTGTTAACCACTGTGATAAGGATCACAAATGATTGTGGCAATTGTCAACCACTAATATAATGATTAAAAATTATTGGAATGATTGTCAACCACTTTGACAATGATCACAAATGATTATGATGATTGTCAACCACAGTGTTAATCATGGGTTATAATTTTGTGGGGATGATCATAAATGGTGATAATGATTATAGTGGCACCTGACAATAATATAATTTATAGCTATGTGGTGGCTTGGAGAAGCAGTTAGAAGAAAGAATTGAGGCCCTTGAGTTGTGGATGTAGAAGAATGGGGCATGACAAGAGAATAAAACAAATAAAGCGGTCCTAGAAAATCTAGGAATGAAAAGAGAATGAATGAAGGAGATAAAAACCAGACAGCTAAAATATTTTGGCCATATAAAAAGACATAACATCTTACTGAAGGCATAATAGAAGGCAGAGTTAAAGGCAAACGTGCAAGAGAAAAACGGATTTAGATGTGATGCCACTTTCACGTATTTAGCAGTTGTTCATTTTATTTGACATTGAAAACAACATTTATTCTAATTATAATCCATCAGAGGTTGAACAGGATATTTTTCATCATCAAATAATTAAAAAAAACAAAGCAAGAGAAAGATAGCTCTATAAGTGGAAAGATAACATCAAGAGACAAACAGGAAAAAGTCTATCAGAGTACACCACCAAGACAAGAGACAGACAGGAAAAAGTCTATCAGAGTGCACCATCAAGATAATAGACAGAAGACATTGGAGATCCATTCCAGCCGATCTTTGATGTAAATGTGGCCGGGGGAGTGGACGGGAACGGCACCAAATCAAGTTAGATGTGACCGGGCTTGGTCACGGTGACAAATCAAGTCTAGTGTGACAGGGTGAGAATGGGGTGGAATCATTTATCAATGTTCATCTGTTGTTTTACTGGCGACTGCCAGAGATGGTGATTACAGAATAGGAACATAACCCAGGTGGTTCTTTTGGAGACTCGTAACTGTGTTTATGTTTTAGGCTGCATGATCGTCGAAAATATGGTAACATTCTTTTCTCAATTACCTGATGTAAACAAACGACACTTCCTACTGACGTTCAGGAAATAAGTTCAAGCTGGATTAAATATGAATGAATACCTTTATTTAGTGTCTGCACACTCTGACAACTTCATAATAGTTCATAAATACATGTGCTTCTGTGGTATACAAACCAGTCATCCCAAGAAATAACACACAGCCATCGAACTTACAAGATGGTCCAAACCCCCAAAATCACTGTCTCCCTCGTCTCGTGCCTAAAACCAACTCACTTAACCCCCTTCTTTCAAACTATCACTTCCGTCCTAACTACTGGGCAATTTTACCCCAAGTTAGATGACGTCATTACTTAACCTTAATTAAATCACTCATAGTATATGTATGTGACTAGTGTTATTATACTAACTAGACACTTCAAATACTTAGTGTTTAATCTTGCTAAGTATTCTTACCCTAACTATAATTAAGTGGCAGCACCTTAGTGTTAATCCGACGTAACAGTCCGTACTGTCACATGAAGATGGCACCTGATGATGATGATTGTGAATACTTGTGATACTGTTACTTGTATTAATAAAAACTTGTTGTTTTTATTTCTGTTTCAAGTTAAGATTGTAACTTTCTGACATATAGAAGTAATCTTTATTGTATAATCTAATGATATGAAATGGCGATGATCTAGTTATTCATTCATTTACTCTCCTTCAAATGCCCAAGAAGCGTGGACCTTCAGCACATTCATACTAATTCCTCCTGTCCTGTGCCATTCATTCAAGGTCTTTCCATGCTTTCTTTTTCTGTTTTATTTCTCTCCAGTTCTCTATGTGTTATTTGGTCTCTCTCTACCTCTCTTGCCATGGGGACTGTAGAACAAGTGCTGCCTTGTCATGCTATCAGCAGGTTTTCCTCAGTGTTTGTCTTATCCATTGCTAGTGACTTCTTGTCACGTCTTGTTCCACTGATGCCTGTCTAGTTCTGATTTATGTTAATTATACATTAATAATTATATGATTTTTTTAGTAAAAGGTAATACTTTAGCTGAAGATAAGGATGTTTTGGCTGTTGCCATCTTGATATTCAATACACTTTTAAAATGGTAGCAGTGAGGAGGTCATGATAGTAATGATGTTGTGATCATTAGGTGTGGCATGGTCATAGGGTGTAACGTGGTGTTGTAGTGTGATTATATATAAGTGGTGATGTGATGTTAATGTTTAAAAGGTGATGTAATATAACAGTAAAGATGGTATAGCAGTGGAGATATTATTAAGCTATGGTACTGGTGATGTGACAATATGTTAGTAATGTCACAAACTATTGCATACACCAACATCATGTAAGGCCATTGTTGTGATGTGCATATTGATGTTCTTTCTCAAGGTACAGGGATGGTAAGTTGCTGACTGCCAGCAGCAGACTTAAAATAAGTACAACTGGCATTTCAGGGACAATTTAGCTGGGACAAAAACTTGTGGGGCTGTCTTGGCAGTTGTTGCTGGTAAATTTATCATACTGTAAAGTTTTTCCTTTCTCTCTTCTGTTGACTATTTCAGTTTTACAGTAGCCACTTTTTCCACATTCTCAGCCAGCAAAACAATTTTTTTAAAATATAAATTGAAAAGAAAGGCACATTCTAAGCTTAGATATCTATAGTATGTGCATCCGATTGGCTAAGCAATTAAAGCGCTGCCTCTCGGCAGCAAATTAACCAGGTTCCAATTTGAAACCTGGTAGCATCATGCTCCAGTTTACCCAGCTGTAAATATGTGCCTCACTGTGTTCTTGAGTTAGGGAAGGCAAAGGCAATGAAGGAGACTGGTCACCCCACCTCATAAAGCCGGAAATAGTCTTTAACATGTTACTTTCCTATGGCAGTATCTGTTATGAGACTACCTTTATCTGTAATTTAATTACCCTGTTAAAATAAATAGATATTCATTGAAAATTAAAAGGTGCAAGCCTTGTCAATTAAAAAATGTATAGATAATTTAGTCATAGTTAGAATTGTAATTTTATTGTTAAAAGACAACCTGTTTAGCCCAGCTAAGTTGGCATGGAATTCCAAGATGCATAGTGTCAATCATAAAAAGCCTCTATGCCAACTTTACGAGTAGTGTTGGGCAGAGCAACCTAACTTTTGAGGTGAAGACAGGAGTACGACAGGGATGCCCCTTATCAACCACTCTATTTTTAACAGTCATAGACTGGGTGATGCGCCAGACAACAGAGGGCAGTCCAAGAGGAATAAGATGGACTACATTTTCTACATTGGAAGATCTGGAATATGCAGATGACATTGCACTACTAACACATTCACATCAACACATCCAGGAAAATACGGATAGACTTAATAAGTATAGCCAGCAGGTGGGCTTGAACATCAATCTAAAGAAGACAGAGGTCATGACGCTCAATCTGAGCAACCCTGAGGTCATATCAGTAAGGAATCAGCAACTGGAACAGACAGACACCTTCACATACCTAGGATGCAAAGTAACACCAGACGGTGTAGCAAGCAAAGACATCAACAACAGAATGAACAAAGCAAGAACAGCCTTTTTTAGCCTAAACAACATCTGGAAGTCCTCTCACTACAGCACAAGCACAAAATTAAGATTATATCAGAGCTGTGTGCTTTCTGTGCTTCTCTATGGTGCGGAATGCTGGAGAATTACAGAGAAGGAAATGTCGAAATTGTCCTCTTTTCACACAACATGCCTAAGAAAAATTCTCCGAATCTTTTGGCCGAATACCATCACCAACCAAGATCTGCTCTGCTTACTCAGAGCAAGCAAGAGGACATGCACACCATCATAGCTGGCAGACGCTGGAGCTGGGTTGGCCATGTCCTCAGAAGAGACCCAAATGCCATCACAAGAACAGCTATGCTATGGACCCCTGAATGAAAATGAAAGAGAGGACGACTAAAAACAACTTGGCGGAGGACTGTGGAGGCTGAGATGCAAAGAATGAACCAGAGTTGGGGCACTGTACGAAGGATGACTACCGACCGAGCAAAGTGGAATCAATTTGTTGTTGCCCTACAAGACGCCACCAGGCGTGATGGCCACTGACTGCTTTGACGGTTGGCGGCTAAGGATCAAAGAAGAAGAAGTTGGCATGTAATGATTAAGCTAATCAAGGATTAGCCAGTAAGGAAACTGTCTGAACTGGTCAGGAAACTACTAAATCTGAAGTCCGTGTCAGCATATATCTGTGGCCAAATAAAGCAAGGCCTAGTATAGACACATAGATTCCAGATATGTTTATTTTTTTATTTTTCAAGATTTCCCTGAAAGCAAACCCTCAAAGACACAACCAGCTGAGCAGGAAGTGGTGCCAACATCAGACAACCGGAAACAAGAAGAACCTGCCAGGTAGATTTGAGAATGCTGATTTCAAGTTAAGGCTCATAAGAGCACCTTAATTTTTTTCATAATGACAGCTTGAAATATTTATGTAATACTTATTTCTTCTCCAACCTTTCTTTTTTTATTCTGTTTCTCTTGTTTCTTCTTCATCTTCATCTTCTTTTGTTGAACTCCCCATTCTTCTTCTTGTGCTCTTTCTTCTTCATCTTCTTCTCATTTTCTTCCTTCTTTTGTTCTTGTTCTCCTTGTTGCTTTCTTTTGGTTATCCTCCTACTTCTTATTCTTCTTCATGTCATCCCCTCTCACCTTATGTTCCTTCTTGTCCATTTTCTTTTCATGCAACTTCTCCTCTACATTATTCTATTAAATTAGTTTCACCATGTGAACTCTTTTTATGCTGCAGTAAACAAAATATCTTTCCTTTTTTTTCTTGATATCTTCTTTGGAAATCTTCCTTTTCGCTTCACTCATTTTTATTGAGTCCATTATTTTTAGCAACATAGAACTACCTTGGTTTTGTTTATTTCAAATCTTTATTTACATAGATCCCTTTTTTTCTCTCTTGTAGTGATTACTAACATGTTATGTTATAACTCTTTGTGTTGGTTTTAGAATATGGAGTATTGGTGGAGGTATGCAAAGCTGATATATCTCTTTTTTCTTATTCTCCATTCACTAGTTAATATCTTTGCTGTGGCCTATACTTTCATTTGATTCATGATTATACAAGGGATAGTATGATGATAGTTTCCCGTTGCTTTCTGTCGGTTTGTGTACGATTGTCTCTGCTAGCCTTAGACTAAAAAGTCAAACCTATAAGGCAGTGGGGAGGGAAGAGCTTAAAGCGAAGAGAAGAGGAAAGCTGGAATATATCGTAACAACGGGTAAGATTGACGGAAAATGAGATAGGGAAAGACAAAGAGATGACAGTGTGACATCGTGGCACAGAAGAAGTCAACAACAGAATTGATAAATTGTACTGGAGACAGGAAGTTGTGGAGAGACATGATCTACTACGCCACTAGTCATGGTACTTGAAGATGAAGAAGGCCTATAATTTATTCTGAAAGAATAGGGCTCACACACGTACAAGACAACTAATATGAGGTTGTGCATGCAGCTAGCAACCTCACCAAAAAAAACCAATTGCCACAGAAACAACCACTTCAAGAGCATGTAAATGCTTGTTGGAGACTTCCTGCATGTACTTTTGTAATGGTGGTTACTGTAGCACTCTGTTTTACATGGTGCAGTTGCTAGCTCCATATACAACCTCCTTAGTCACCTGTTACGAAAATTCTGGTGGGGTGGTGGTCCTGTTCTATCTTTGCCTCCTCAGAGACCACAGGGCGTCATTGCCAGCATGTTTTGTAGGGCATAATGGTTTCTGTTACCTGCTTGAGGCTATTTGTAGAACTACAATAGCCAAGTATCTGAAGGAGTATGTCTTCTTCAAGACCACATAACTTACTAGGATGTGACTTTTTATTGTTAGCATTTCTATTGACATGTTTGTTGGTATTGTTGTTTAACTGGGGTTGCTGAGCTTCTCGCTCTTTAACAGCCAATACCAAGTTGAAGACTCCTTGGTATTATCTACACCAGGGCCGGGAACCTTTCCATGACAAAGAGCCAAATATTTAATTTTGTCTCCATTTAAAAAAATTGAAGAGCCGCATAAAAAAAAAATCACTTGGTATCCTTCGTTCAATAATATATATATTATATATGAGTGAAATAATAAACACAATTTTTCAAAAGCTATTTTAATATACAATAAGTAATACAATTTTTTTCAGCAACAAATATTCAGATAAGATGTAACATAATAATAAAATGAAATATACAAATGAAAAGTAAGGAAATTTAATGAGACTTTTGCTATTGGATTTCCTTGCAAAGTTGGTCAATATTTGGTGAATAGTCTGTTGCTTTCATTTTCAAGCATGGCTGGGGACTCACGTCAATCAATTGGCTTCTTAATTTGCTTTTGATATAATTCATGTTGGAAAATAATTGTTCACCTAAATATGTTGATCCAAAAATTGAAAGAAGCCCAAATGCAAATTTCTTCAGCTGAACAAAGCTGTTGGGTAAACAGTTCCAAACATCACATATGATCTGATCTTTTCTTTTGAGCTCACTTATTTCAGACCACTTGTGTTGTAGTGACAGGGCTGATTTTTGCCTTTCAAGATTTTCAAGGACCAGATGTATAAATTTTGAACAGCACAGTGCTTTGTCCTCTAAATCTACCAATTCAAGTTCAAAGTTAGCTTGGTCAGTTTGAGGAAGGAAAGGCTGAAAAATTCAGTTTGGTGAAATATGTTTCAAGAGGTTTTATAAAAAATGATCAGGTTGCCTTTTCTTTTCTAAACTCTTGAAAGCAATCAGCAAATGAAACTGTCATTTTCTCAATAACTTTTTTGAGGAACTTGAGGTCAATGCTACTTTCAGCAGTTTTCATATGTTCTTTTAATGCTGGGAAGTGTAATAATTTGCCAGTTTCAATGTCTCTAGCAAACAAAGACAGCTTGTGCTCAAATGAAAGCACTTCTTCCAAGAGCAAAATAGCTGTATTGCCCATTCCTTGGAGTTTTTTATTTAAAATGTTCAAGTGAGAAGTCATGTCCAGCATGAAGTAGAATTTTAGGACATGTTTCAGCATTTGATTTTCCACTAAGCAACTACGAGTATATGATATTATAATCAGTGATGTAACAACAAGAAAGTTTAATTTTGCTTATGTATATTTCAGACAAGAGAAACATGAAACATTAGAAACATATGAAAGACCTTCCTTCAAGCAAGCTCTTCCTAAAACTACCAGTGCCAGACATGGTGACACTGTTGAACTAGTATGTCAACTGACATCATCAGATGTGGCAAGTATCAAGTGGGAGCTGGATGGCATAGAGGTCAGTGGTTTAAGTAAGCTTAATTGATTATTAAACAAAGAACATTTCGGAAGTGTAATGACTATTACTATTTCTGACACTTCAATTTTATTTATATTCCGTATTTGTAAGCTGTGATAGGACAAAGACTTTGTTAATGAAAGTATCATTTTGATTTGAGGTGCCCAGTTGGCTGAGATGCTTAGCATGTTTCTCCTTTTACGACGATGGGTTGTTGTTCACTCTTTGGCTTTATGGTGTTTCATCATCATCTTTACTCTTCAGTTCCCTAAGGAGCATAGGGCTTCACCAAATTCATTGCCGAGCCTGCCTGTCCTGCGTTATCCATTGAAGGTCTTTCTATGTCTTTTTAACACCTTTAATGGCTTTATTCATTTCCCTTATTCGTGTGATTTTTGGGCCTCCATCAAAATCTCCTACCCTATAGTGGGAGCAACTCCTTTTATTTCTGTATCTACTTTCCAAGAAGTGCTGAGTATATATGATTGGCTGATAATATTAAGAATAGGAGTACTGCTCCATAAGGTAGGCCTATGTCATAAGAGGTGACTAATATGAGGTTAAGCATTGGGCTAGCAACTTCATCAAGTAAAATAAACTGTTACAGTACCTACCACTGCAGGAGCACATGAATGCTTTGGTGCTTTCTTCCTGCAAGGAGACTCAGCTGCTATGGTGGCTCCATGCTCCACAGGGAACTGAAAGAGGAATGATGATGACAATTTACTTTGTATGATTATTAGCCGCTATTCCCACTGTTCTCAGTGGCAGATGTATACCCGATCTATGCTGCTTTTTACATATTGTCATAATTAGAGTGGATGAAACTTTTCTAAGCAGATTACCAGGGTGCTTACAATAATATGCCTGGCTAAGGGTATACTCTGAAACATACAGCATGTCATTAGGATGACAGGATGTGTTTATGGTTACAGAAATAGCATTAAGAAATAACACAACAGTCTGAACTATGTGGCCTAGTTTTTAACTCTTAGTATATGAGCTGCCTTTCATGACTACCATTACAGATTTTGCAATAAATAATTTATTTATAAAGATAACATAAGTGTTATATATCAAAATGTGAAGAAATGAAACCCCTACATCATGCACGTAACTAAATTGATCAGTGGTTTGAAACATGCATTCAGCTATAAATTTTCGCTATTGACGGGGATCGATCATCGGCCTCTCTAGAAGGCCGCTCGTATACTAAGAGTTAAGTTTGAATAAACCATTTCATTCTTATACTTCTTGACTTTTTATTCTAAGGTCACATTGCCCCAAGGAGAAGTTCTGTCTGTTAAAAAAAAAAGAAAGTTGTTAACCATAAAAAAAACATCAGCTTTTCTTGTGTTTTCATTAATTAAATTTTATTAAAAATACTCCAAAACTGTGTCAGTATTTGTGTTGTCTTCAATAAACACCCCAAAACTGTGTCAGTACTTGTGTTGTCTTCAATAAACACCCCAGAACTGTGTCAGTATTTGTGTTGTCTTCAATAAACACCTGAAACTATGTCAGTATTTGTGTTGTCCACAATAAACACTCCAAACTGTATCAGTATTTGTATTGTCCTCAATTGATAATGCTACAGATTACATCAGTATTTGTTCTGTCCTCAGTAAACACTCGAAAATTATGTCAGTATTTGTGCTGTCCTCAGTAAACAGTCTGTACAGTGTCAACATTTATGTTGTCATCAGTAAACACACAACTGTCAGTATTGAATTCTCTTTAGTAAAGACCTCCTCATTATAATAGAATGTTCTTAATTAAGCTGTCTTGCCATTACATGGTCCCACAAACCAAAGACCACACACACACATAATCACAACTTATTTAAACTGTGTTTTCAGCGTGTAGTATTGTAGTCTTTCTTTCCTTTTATTGTTATTTTCAACTGTAGTTTTTTTTTTTTTAAACCATTAAAAATTACTCCTGCATAGCTGATATTTGTACAACTGATTTCAGTACCATTTTTCATTGTTAAATTTACTATCCAAAACAAAACTAAGTTCAACTTAACCTCATTTGCTTGAACTGTAGTCACTTTGTGCACTAAATATATCAGATTTAAAATATTTCGATAGAATGAATTGTCAGATCAATTTGTACTCAGATTCATCAATTACAATTAAAATAATCAAAAATAAATAACAAAACGCAGAAACATTTCAAGACCAACATTTCACTTTGACCAACATTTGTTCACTTCCAGCATCAACTTGCTTCCTAAGCTAAGATTCTTGTATCAGACCTGTATTTTAATTAATACATTGATATGATATGCCACTAACATTGTCATGTAAACATCTACACATCTCATAGAAAATAAAGCAGACAAGCAGCTTATTCGTATCAGTGTTTTACCATCAGTGTCAATAATGGACAGTATGTAAAGCACAGGAAAGAAGGAGCAGATCCTATTAAATGAAATGCTATCGAAAAGCTACATTTTGAGCAATAACAAATAATGAGCAAATGTAGAAATGAGGAAGTTGTTACAAACAAAATCATATCATTGACTGAGTGACAGATAGACTGTAAAATGGTTTGAACTTTTTATCAGAATGCAACCAAACTAGTTGCTATCAAATATTCAAGAGCAGAAGATCTAGTTTCAGGATAACAGAATGCAAAAGAGGAAGATGGTCGACAGTATTATGGAAAACTTGAAGAAATTAAGTCTCATGTTAAACAAAGAAATATATTTCATACAAAAATGGAAACTATCTCTCCATGTTACTTATGGCATGGGGACAAAAAATTTTAATTAAAGTTCAGACACAGTTTAAAAGAAATCTGCACACAGAGATATATCAGATTTCTGGTACATGGGTTAAAAACAAATATTCACTGCATGAGAGACATTTTTTATTATTGCTTTTTATCTCTCCATAATGTCCTGTCCTCAGTTTGAGTTTTATTTCCTGTCTTTCCCTTCTTTCATATACATGATTTAAAAAAACAACAACAAATATAACATTTAAAATATAACTCTAGTAATGTTATTAATGTTTAAGTGGACAGAGGTGCTGATTGAAATAAGAAATCTTACCAAATACCAGACTTATTTTAATAGATTTCATTTTTTGTCTCCAAAACATAAAAATATTTTTTAAGGACATCTGAGATATTTTGCTAGACATCAATGTTTTCGTAACAGACTTCAGTCTTATTTTAACAAGCATCAGCGTTACTTCATCAAATATTCAAATATATCATCAAATTTATGTTTTATTTACAGCTTTCAAAAGAAGCTCGCTATCATCTATCCAGTGATGACTCCAGTAATCAACACAAGTTAACAATACATTCTGTGACAGAAAACGACTCTGCCAAATATACTTGTGTGGTCTACTTGAAAGATGGAGATCTCGTTCATACCTCAACAAAGCTGATTGTTTCAGGTAGTTTTTACAGCTGGTGTGTACGTCTTTCTGGCAGGATACTCATGAAGTATTTGAAATGACTATTAGTCTAAGTTAAACGTCCTGTAACAAATAATGACAAAATTCCACCAGCTTTTCAGGAAAATATGGAAAACGTGCACATTGCACAGTGAAAACTAAACTGAACACCTATTAAAAAATGGCATACCTTTATGAATTTTCTGGAAAATAGGGGAAAAGTGAGTATTGCACTGTGCAAGCTAATTAAATTGAAAGAGCATGCACGCCTTTCAATTATTTTCATGATTCATTGACTATTGACCATAAGTCCTGACAAATTTGACTACAAAAGTTAAAATGGAATAAAATGAGTGCAGGAAAATTATGCTATCAACAGGGCATTCAGCAGAAAGAGCACAATACAATTCTTTCGCGTCATCTTATTTGGCAGGTTACTTGCTCATTTGAAACTAAAATATGAAATTGTACCAAGTACCTGGAGCTAAAATAATATATCTCACTTGGGTACTGAAACCCAACTAAGATATCTGATTAAATATTTGAAACTAAAATTAAACATCTCACTAAGTCATCATCATCAGCTGCCATCTCCACAACGAAGGTTGGCTGTAATGGATCTTCAACGTCTTCTGTCTCTTGTCTTGGTGGTACACTCTGAAAGACTCTTTCCTGTACATCTCTTGATGTTATCTTCCCACTTATAGCGCTGTCTTCCCCTTGCACGTTTGCCTTCACCTCTCTCTTCTATTATGGTCTTCTGCAGGGTGTTATGCCTTTTTATGTGGCCAAAGTATTTTAGCTGCCGAACTTTGATCTCCCTCATTAGTTCTCTTTTCATACCTAGATTTTCTAGGACCTCCTTATTTGTTTTCTTCTCTTTCCACGAGATACGCCCCATTCTTCTATATATCCACATTTCAAGAACCTCAATTCTTTCTTCCAAATGCTTATTCATCGTCCATGTTTCTGCACCATACAGAAATGCAGAATATATATAACACTTTATGATTCTCAGTTTTAATTTGTGAGATAACTGTTTAGATGTCAGTCTAAGTACATGGGAACAATACAGAAAAAGTAATAATGAGAAACGTCTATCAACATGATGGATAAACTACAATTAGCAGTCACAGAGGGAAAAGCAGATGCAAGAAATAGGGCACAAAATAAAAGGCTCACAATTAATAGTATAATTAAATATGCTACATACTCGGTGAACAAATAAATAAATATGCTACATACTCACTGAGCAAATAAATATATAGATACAACAATATCTAATCAACAAATCTGAAGCAACAAAACCAATAAACACACTTTAGAAAAAAAGCTGGCACATTAAATGGGCTTTCATGCTTTGGCAGAACTTTGTGGGTAAACCAAAAACGAATACCAACTGATGTAAGCATGGTTTCTAGTTGCAGAAAAAAATATAGTTTTTAACTAATACTTTCTTTCTGGAGAGGTGTTTTAGGTTTATTGTCTAAACTCTTTGTAATCATGTTTATTTATTTTTTTTATATATGCCAAGATAAGAGATATTGTGTCAGAATCATAAATTGCAAAATATTTAAAAAATGACACGTCTCTGTTTCCTCCATTTGTCCTTTTGTCACAGTGTGTTCCAGCTTTCCTTTTCTCATAACATACTTACTTTAACTATACTTTAACTTATAATAACTTACTTTAACTATAATACGTTAACTATACTAGAATACTTATTCAGACAAATACTGAGCTGATAAATATGTTTGTTGACTACTGTAAATAGTCTAATACTTGTTTTTTTTTTTTTTTCTGTCCTCCCACAGCTGCAAAACCAAAGCCTCAACAGAAAAATGAGGAGTAAGTGTTTGAATGAAATGGTGTGTTGTAAACATGTATGGGAAAAATTTATTGCCTTTACTTCTGCTTAATTATTCCACCCGTAACATAAGGATGTTAAAAGTTATATGAGTTGTATTTTAATCAGATAATTGACATACAGAGTAGTGAGTAACAATTTTCTGTGTACTAGTATCAGAGTTAGCAGGCAGGTGTACATAAACAACCACTGGCTGTTTGAAATCAAAAGAAGTGACAATATTACTGGGTCAAGAAAGCATAATAGAAAGGTGGAAAATATTTAGAGGTCAGTAGATGATATGCCAGGAATAAAAGTTATAATAGGAAAAGATTGATACAATAGCGACAGAAGTAAAAATAAAGGTTTTAGCTGAAATAACTATTAGACAAAAGTCATGGTCATCTCAAAGAAAAGGACTTCTCCAGAATGCACCATCAAAGTAAATGGGACAGTTTTTAAATAATAGATTCAAGACAGCCGATAGGACAGTATGGTGTTCTCTCTGGCAAACCTCTACACCCAAGGTAGAAGAGTAATGACTAAGTAAGTATGTAATGAGAAGAAGAAAGCTGGAACACACTGTGACAAAAGGACAGATGGAGGAAACAGAGACAGGGAATGGCAAAGAGAGATGACGCTGTGCAGTGTAACATAGAAGAAGACAATAACAACTGATAAAGAACACTGAGGGCAGAAAGTTATGGTGAGGCAAGGTACTTGATGATGTCTTAGAACCAGCATTCTCTCTGTATTGAGTTCCAGGAATCTCTGAGAATAATAAAGAAAGAAAGACCCATTGCTCCCTCAGTCATATTGTTGGAGGCAACTAATATGGGGTGGTGCATGGGGCTGGCTATTTCAACATGTGAATCAAATAGTTACATAAACTACCACTGCATGAGCATATGGAGAGCTTTGGCATGGGCAAAGGAACCAAATGTTCATGGTGTCATCATGTATTTGAGGAGCTTAACAGGAGATCTATTTTCATTTGTGAACAAAGAAGAATTTGAAGGAATCATATCAGATGTTCATGGCAAAAAGGTTTATAGAAATCTGGCTGAAGGCA
Source organism: Oreohelix idahoensis (assembly GCA_024509875.1). Taxonomy (NCBI): domain Eukaryota; kingdom Metazoa; phylum Mollusca; class Gastropoda; order Stylommatophora; family Oreohelicidae; genus Oreohelix; species Oreohelix idahoensis. Next base: position 378,685 of record JAMPIV010000777.1, read on the forward strand.
TGTGTACCAGAGGAAGTTAAAAGGTGAGGAAGACAAAAGATGAACTGCAGCACTCAACCAATTATTGTTACCAGCAACAACAGAAGTAGAGCCATGGTGACAGCATATTTTGTTTCTATCCTCAGTTTTAAACCTCACTTTACCACCATGCTAAAAGACACTGTGGTCAAAGATGGGGAAGGACTGATCCTAGAATGTGATATTGAAGGCAACCCTCGACCTCAGATCTCATGGCTCAGGGATGGTGTGGAAATATTCGATAGTGAGGTAAGTAAAACATAAATTAAGTAAGAAAAACATAAATTAAATAAGAAAACCATACATTGTTCTCCCAGTTTTGTATCAGTTTCCCTTATTTCTTGTCTCAAGCATGTTTGGTTAAGTAAGAGATACAATGAGATCCATGTCTGATTTACAATGGACAACACAGTCAGTTAGTTACACAGCTTGTTGGTTTATTTTGTAGCTTGATTCCTGTTTCACAACTTTTTCATTTTTTTCATTATCTTTATCTTTGCCCAAGTGTTACTGGGTCCTGACAGGGGAGCAAAGAATATCAGTACTATTATGCATGTCATAAAAAACACTAAAGGATGGTTTGGCATGGGACCAGCTATCCCATACTGTAAAAACTGTAAGCCACAGAATTTCCAATAAACAATATGAATAAGTGTTCCTTCATTGATTGTAGGTATTTTTTCCCATGACTTTTTTGTGTGTGGCTTGTTTCATGCCTTATTATCTTCTTTCACAACCTGTTGGTTTGTTATCTTGTATTACAGCTGAATGCCTTCTTTTATTAACTGTTTTGAGGTTCAACATCAATATCATTCTATATTTGCTCCTTATGATAAACACCATTTTCATTAATATCATCATACATTTAATACAAAGAGTTGCCATTGTTTAATTCATAAAGTTCTAATTTACTTCGCTGCACATACAATGACTGTAAATTAATTCACAGTGTGTACAGTCAGAATCTTGAACTCAGATGTCAAGTCAGTCCTAATGTATGGCTCTAAAACATGGACAGTATAAAAAATAACAACCAAATAGCTTCAGGCTTTCATAAATGGGTGGTTGCGTAGAATAGAAGGGTTGAAGCAGCATGACAAATCATTAATGTGGAACTGATAACAAGAACCAGACAAGTGCCAGTGATACAAGAGATGAGAGGAAGATGCTGGCCATGGATAGTCCATACATTAAGGAAACCTGTCAATCACATTACAAGGCAGTCCTTGTTCTGGAATCCTAAGGATAAAAGAAGCAGAAGTAGACCAAAAACACATAGAGAAGAGAACTGGAGACAGAAATGAAAATGATGAGGAAGAAATGGAAACACCTAAAGCTGATGGCATGGGCCATAAAAACTTGGTATACATTTGTTGAAGTCTTATGCTTCCTTGGGGAGGAAGATGACAATAATGTTTATATACAGTCACCATAACTTAACACTTTCTACCCCAGATATTGTTTAAGTTTTACCTGGGCATCAAAATGAATGGCTATTTTTTTCTACAAGTTACAGCAGTAAAAATATACTGTACTTATGACAAAAAAAATCTCTCATACTATACATAAAATCACCATCAGTTGGTTAAAGAATATATGCATAAGTTGTAAGTCTTATATGCAATAAACACTTTTATTTTATATTACTTAAAGTTCATACATTAGGAAATCTGACTATAACCAAATGGACATACTAGGCAGCCCTTGGCAGAGGAATGTAACATATTGTGTCACACTGTGTGGTTCTTGGGGGAGACAGCCCATATTCATGTTATGGTTATTGTAACTATATGCACTGTACAGCTATCGTAACTTAATTCAAAGTAATGACTGTCAGCATAACTACATTTATTCTACAATCACTGCAGTTAAATTAATAGCTAGACACTTACCAGATTTTAACTTATTATAAAGTCAGTCACAGTAAACATAGTTCATTGTATTGACAGCTACCACAATTATGTGCATTGTGATTGCATCATTGAATGTTACAGGACTTTCAGATTTCCACCATTGGCTGCCATTGTAAACTTCAGATAAATGATATTTACCCTGAAGATGAGGGTAGATACAGCTGTAGGGCAATCAACAACATTGGGGAAGCTGTTAGCGCTTGCTATGTGACTGTAGAAGGTGAGTTCCAGGTTGGAGATTATCTGGAATGACCTATACAACATGTGCACTCAATGCAGTACTCTTAATACTTTATCTGATCAGTGGTGTGCCCTCTTGGAATTGGTTTTTTTGTCTTTTATACCTCGTATATACTCTTTAGACATTTTGCTGCTATTCTATCTTGATCAAGTCTTTTGTAGTGTTTTGCAAGGTTTGATTACTTTTTGTTTTCATATGTAATGAATGTGTGCTACATTCTTGTAAATAACATTATGCTAGCCATTACCACACCCAAACTTCTATTTCCCTACTCATAGAACAGTTTTATTTTTACTTTAGTCATTTAAAATGAACTGCCTTTTACTGAAATAGAATCATTTGTTAAGTTCCTAGGCTTAATTTTAAGGTTTGTTTGTCTGGTTAGCGGTGCAGATGTTTCTTTAAAATAACCTTTAGTTTTATCTGCAGTTGTTACCTTTGAAATTGTTAAAATTCAATCATGATTAACAGTTAACCATTAAATCATCAATAACTAGAAAATGAAGCAAAATACAGAAGACCACTGGCAACAGATAAAAAAACAACATATGTGCTTGTTACCAACAGATTACTGGGGACAATGAAGATAGAGATGTATATATATATAGGAAGATATTTATTTGTTTGTATACTTGTTATGTTTGGAAATATTTGGTAATAATATTTTGAGTCTGAAATTAGAACTCTAGTCAAAGGGCGAATACTCATTTTTTGCTTCGAGTGAAAGTAAATATATAGTCGCCCCACTTGAATATAGTTGAAAGGTTAACATTAGCGCATGCCCAATGAGACGATGAGTCGTCGTTGGCGCTTCCGTGATGACGGACGGATCTTGAAGGCTGTCGGACATATGAGAGTCCGAAGATTTTGGTCATTGTGATTGATTCTGGGGAAGAGAGGAGTTTTCTCTCAGTATACTATGATGGTCGATACTTCTCCCAGAATATATATGTTAGTGTGCTAGTTACTAGTATTTCCTGAACTTAAGGTAAAGAAGAAACATTTTCTAAAACTTTACCTAGGCCTAACGACGCCATAGATGTTATATCATCTATCTATATATTTGATGGATCGTATGTAGACGATTCCTGTACTAGCAGCACTATGAGTGGACATATGTAACATTCCTTATGGGTATGGAAAACCCAAAGACATTAGATGAGCAAATGAACGGAACTTTCATTTGTAGTGAGGATATCTTTTGGATGAACACCGCTCACTGGGACCGGCGCCATTTTGAATCCCACTGTTGGTCTGTTTGAATTGTCAATCGGAGAACGGAGATATCTTATTACCTGATGGCGATACCAGGACCTACATTGTATTGAAGTCTACTCTTTGTTATTTGAGATTGTCGACCTTAAAAGAAAGACCCTGTTGTAGCTAAAGCCTAAAAGACTTAGCCTGAAAGACGTAGTCAGCAGAGGGTCTGTAAGGGAGCATTGTGATGACCATTATTATTGTTAACTCAAACTGATGCGACTAGTCAGTGGAGGTATGAGACGATAGACTATCATAACTATATATTTGCTCCTATCGTCCGATTGTATTTACATGCTATGAGATTGCCAAATTGCTGTTGCCACCCATTTGTCAAGTATCCAATGATTTGTTGTGTCAACCTGTTCCAATGACTGTCAACCGTGCTGTCAGAGTGTGTATCATTAAACTGTCTATAACGTTTACAGTAGTTCCAGTTATCATTGACTTCCAGCCGTGAGGGTATGAATGCATTATTACCAACTTGTCAACTCTACAGAACCATTTATGCATTCGCGTGTTGACACTCATACTAACACTCATTGTCAACAATACATTCTTGTCGGGGCCTCTTTACGTTCCGGGACAGGGTGACCTATATGACCAACACTGTGCCGGGTTTGAGTTGACCACTTAATCTCACCAGCAGTGAGAGTCTACACATTATTAACGTGGTGACCAAAAGAGAGATTTATCAGTGCTGAGACAAGTGGTGGAGAAGTTCTAGGTAAAAGAGAACACCAGCATTAATTATGGATTACAATGGAAACAACCAATCAATTAGGAAAAGACAAAATAAGAAAGCAGATTTAAACAGAAGCAAAACCAGAAGGTCAAAGCTAAAGCTCATTAACTATGAGTTGAAGCAAACAAAGAGGTAAGAAAAAATATCAGAGAAGACAAGAGAAAATTTACTGATGAGCTGCCAAAATGGCAGAAGAAGATGAAGCCAATGGAAATATGAAGGAATTTTAGTTTTAAAGGCTAACTGCAGATAATAATACTCAGAACTAGTGTGTACTAACCTCTGGTCATCATTTATATGGAGACAAAAATGAAAGATGCAAACTAACAAGCCTATGATCAAAATGAGCCATATGATCTGAATAAGCGAAAGGATCTGAAAAAACGAAATGATCAGAAGAAACAAAATGATCTGAATAAGCAAAATGATCTGAATAAACGAAATGATCTGAATAAACGAAATGATCTGAATAAACCATATGATGCTGAATAAACCATATCTGATTAAACCATATTATCTGAATAAACTATATGATCTGAATAAGCGAAATGATCTGAATAAACGAAATGATCTGAATAAGCGAAATGATCTGAATAAACGAAATGATCTGAATAAATGAAATGATCTGAATAAGTGAAATGATCTGAATAAGCGAAATGATCTGAATAAGCAAAATGATCTGAATAAACCACATGATGCTGAATAAACCATATTATCTGAATAAACTATATTATCTGAATAAACTATATGATCTGAATAAACCATATTATCTGAATAAACCATATTATCTGAACAAACTATATGACCTGATTAAACCATATTATCTAAACCAGTGGTTTCCAGTATATTTGGACTAAGATTTTGTTTTGCTTTGTCCCAGTTTTATATTTTATTAATACTCAATTTCCTTTCCAACTATGTATACCATTACCACACTTTATTTAAAAATGTAGAAAGAATCTACAATAAACATAAACACTAAGAAATAATCAAAGAAAAACTGTAGTGGAGAAAACTGTCAGTTTTACTTCAAACTGCATGCACTGCCTCATAATAGTTGCATTTTACAAAATGCCTTAAGCAGCAGTAGTCATAAAGTTACCAAGGCACAGAAAAATCTTCTTCAAGTTTTGATGTGTAGAAGAAACAAATAATGCCAACATTAAAAAATAAAACAATAGAAGAAACAAATTGGTAAAATTTAGAAACATTGGTTATTTGTGTTTTTTTTTACTTTAGAAGACAATTTCTTATAATTTTGTGGAAGTTGAGGGGAACTCGGTAAGACGTGGAGTAATGGATGGGTTTTGAAAAAAAAATCGAAAAAAGGTGATTCGTCTTACGAGGACAAGAGACAAAGAAAATAGTCTACGTTACGGCCACAAGGCCTTCGTCAGGAAAAGAAAGACAGTGAAGGCTAGATAGGAGACATAAGAACTTAAATGAATATAAGAATAAATATAAAAAAATAAATAAATAAAAAAATAAATAAAACTTAGGTACTTCCCTGAAGGCGAAGCATTTGAGTCCTATCACGCTAGGCTGAAAAGGAAGTGACTCTTAACCCCGGATGTACACAATACATACTAAGAAACTAAAAACTAAAAAAACGAAAAAATACCCGAACGTAATACAAGTGGGGACTGGAAATAGAAGAGAAAATATTATGGAGGATGGCATAAAAATAGAAGAATAGGATAAGAGTGGAAAGAGTCAAAAGAGAGGAAAGGGTGACCTCAGACAAAGCTGTGCAAAGTGTTGAGACCGGCTGGTTTTAGACACCCCATGCGGTGGATAAGACGGTTCTCAAGCTGTTCTCGGCTGGCAGTGTCAGAGGAGCAGGATCGGATCGCTGTGACCTGGATGTCAATGGGACCATGGTGGTCAGGACCATTGAAGTGTATGGCAACTGGTGTGGACTTTTGCTGAGCGATGTCATTTAAGTGCTGGCTGAATCTGTCCCCAAGTCGTTTGCCTGTTTGGCCAATATAGGTTTTGCAGCAACGTTTACATATGATCGTATAAATGACATTGCGCGATTCACACGTGAAGCTACTAGTGATGGTGTACGTAGCCTTAGGAAAGGACACCTTCTGGGTTGAGATGACATACTTGCACGTGTTGCATCGTGTCCGACCACAGGGTAGTGTGCCAAAGTGAGTGGCATTCTCCTTTGGGAGACGGCTGTGAACAAGAAGATCCTTCAAGTTCTTGTCACGTCTATATGCCACCAAAGGTGCTTCACTGAATACTTCTTGGGTCACAGGCTCTGCTTGGATGATAGGGAGGTGGCGGAAAAGGATCTGTTTGACAGTAGTACTGTGAGGGTGATGGGTCAAGATTAATTTGACTCTATCCGAAGTGGATTTATGGTGAGGTTTGAGGGCCTCCTGACGAGAGATGGGGAGCACACGTTGGAGAGCAGAGGTGAGAACATGTTCTGGATAAAGTCTGTTACGGAAGAAAACCAACATCTCATTTGCTCGTAAGTGGAAGTCATCGTCGTCTTGGCATAAACGACGGAGGCGGAGAAGTTGTGAAAAAGGAAGGGAGTCACGACAGGCCCGAGGATGAGAAGAGGTATACAGGAGGTAGCTGTGGGCATCTGTCGGCTTGTAGTATACTGAGGTATTAAGGCCGGAGGGCGTGATAGAAATAGTAATGTCAAGGAAGTTGACAGATACTGTGGAGACGAGGGAGGTGAACTTGATGGTGGGGTGAAAGTGGTTCACAAAGTCGATGAAGTGGTGTAAATCAGTCTCAGACATATCTGTGAGACCTATGCCGTCATCGATATATCTGCGGTAAAACCCAGGGAAAGGACCGGAGTATTGTTGCCATATCTGATGCTCCAAGTGGCCCATGAATAGACAGGCATAGCTGGGACCCATCTTCGTTCCCATGGCAACACCAAATTAGTGGTCGGCTTGTAGTATACTGAGGTATTAAGGCCGGAGGGCGTGATAGAAATAGTAATGTCAAGGAAGTTGACAGATACTGTGGAGACGAGGGAGGTGAACTTGATGGTGGGGTGAAAGTGGTTCACAAAGTCGATGAAGTGGTGTAAATCAGTCTCAGACATATCTGTGAGACCTATGCCGTCATCGATATATCTGCGGTAAAACCCAGGGAAAGGACCGGAGTATTGTTGCCATATCTGATGCTCCAAGTGGCCCATGAATAGACAGGCATAGCTGGGACCCATCTTCGTTCCCATGGCAACACCACTAAACAGTGCCGCCACACTCCTTTATTCAAGAGAGGCTGAGAAAGTAATGAAGATATGTTTCACATCTCTTGTTATTTCATGAGTTTGGTGCCCTGTTATTTCAAAGTGATCTCTTGTTATTTCATGTGTGATCTTCCTTGTTATTTTATGCGTAGTCTCCTTTGTTATTTCATATGTGGTCTCCCTTGTTATTTCATGTGTGGTCTCCCTTGTTATTTTAATTATGTAGTCTCGTGTTATTTCATGAATGTGTCTTTAACCTCTATGAACATTTGTTTAAATAATGACATTCAGTCTATACTGTTCAAAAAAAAAAAAAAAAGAAACGCATAGCTACTGAAGGCACACACATAGCCATAATTTTGACATTCAATAACTTTTTTAATTTAATGAGTTAATTGTTCAAATTGCACACAAGAATACCTTAGTAAGTTTTCAGATACAGGCTATATTAACATATAAAATAAATTTTTATAGAAACAGAAGATTAAAAAAGTCTTGGCGCAGATGTTTAATTAAACCAGGTTAGCTTCGAAAAGCCACGCATTATTTTAGGCTAAGCTTCGCTTCGTAACGCCAAGCATTAATTAGGGTAGCTTCGCTTACGCCAAGCATTGGTCACGTGATTTTCCCACCAATGGTTAGGCTGAGTCTTTTTTTCCCCGGAATGAACAAGAGACGAAGCCATTTTTTTTAGTCAGTAATGAATTTAGAGCGGTGGAGATAAGACGTAATTCTCTTTGCTCAGTGATATTCTATAGAGGAGATTGACTTCGCACAATTAATGCAACTGTGTAACTTCGAAATGTGGAATGTGATGATTTGTGAATTCACGAGAAACGTAAGTAGTGCTAAGAATTGCATGCAATAACTGTTAGAGCCCACAGTCATAACTGAAACGGAGCTACGCTCGAAAACTGGGTAAAGAATTGTAAACCCAGGCATATATCTGAACCTTTTACCAAGAATGAAGGTCCTTAAGCTGAGAGAAAGTCAAACTAAGGAATACTAATGAATAAGAGAAAGTTTGGCTCTTCATTGAAATGAAGAGATAAGAAAAACGTGAAATCTAGACCACATTAACAAATAAACGAAGGAACACTAGAAGGATAGAGGAGCCACGCCATGTTTTAGCAACTTGAAAAGATTACGAGATGCAATAAGGAATATTGCATCATTAAAATAATGCATTGACTTTTTATGCTTGTTTATTAAATGTCAACATGCTATTATGCAAATTTGGTGTGGTTACCATTTGACTTAACCCAGTTCTTGTTGGAAATTGAATAAACATTTGTTTCATTGAACACAAATGCTGTTGACGAATCATATGTTTGCAGTTAGCCATCATACCAATTACACTGGCTAACAAAAAAAAAAAAATTTTTTTTCTTTCTCTAACATTTCTATGTTTTTCTGGTTAATTTTAATGCGCTGTTTTTAAATCTGCAAACCGTTTTTCTCTATCAGGTCGGGATCTCTAGAAATACGCAATTGAAGTTTTTTAACAACGCATACAGTATTACAACATCATTTGTACAAGAAGTATAACAGTTATGTAGGCTTGAATTTCTTTGCAGTCGACTTTCGTCGGTGAATGGCATGTGGTACATCGCGATGAAGCATCCAACAATAATCGGCAAGCATGGTCACACTCCACCGTCCTTGATAACGTGACTCCATTACGGCGATATCTTGATGGAATCGTTCTCCGTGTTCATCGCTGACTTCGCCAAGGTTGTCAGGGAAAAAGTCAAGATGCGAATCGAGCAAATGGATTTTGAGGGACATGTTACAGCCCATAATTCTGTATGCATCTATGCACTGCTTAACAATATGCACATAGTCGACAGATTTGTGATTTCCCAGAAAGTTATCGACGATCGATTTGATGCCATCCATGCGCGAAGTTCACTACCATGTAACTAGTTCTCGAATTGTTTGTCTGCAATAACTTTCCTAATCTGAGGTCCTACAAAGATACCTTCCTTTATCTTTGCATCGCTAATTTGCGGAAACTTTTCTCGAAGATAAGTGAAAGCTTTGCTCGTTTTATCTAACGCTTTTACGAAATTCTTCATGAGCCCCAACTTTATATATAATGGTGGTAAAATGATGCTGTCTTTGTTAACTAATGGCTCGTGTATTACATTTTTATGTCCGAGCTGCATACGATCCCTGATAGGCCACACCTTTCTTGCATAATGTTCCTGTCTGTTGCGGCTGTCCCATTCACATAGGAAGCAACAAAATTTAGTATACCCAGTCTGCATGCCCGTGAGAATTGCAATGACCTTTAGGTCTCCACAAATCCGCCATTGGTAGTCATTGTACTTTATTTTTGCCAAAAGTATAGCCATATTGTCATAAGTTTCTTTCATATGAACAGAGTTGGCGACTGGAATTGATGAAAATAAATTTCCATTATACAATAACACGGCTTTTAGACTAGTCTTGGAAGAGTCGATGAAAAGTCGCCATTCGTTGACTATGTGCTCATGACCGAGGTGCACCATTAGACCTTTTACATCTTTGCAATAGCAAATGTCATCATCCATCTCAAAGTATTGAACAAGTTCTCTGTGTCTATGACGAAATTTAGATATCGGAGTATTGGGCGCTAAAAGATTCCATTCTTTGAGTCGCGAACCGAGTAATTCCGCCTGTCCTTTAGTGAGAGCGAGATCACGTATTAGATCTGAAAGTTCTGAATGGTTAATTAAGTGAACACCATCATTCACCGGTACATAATCCGAGTCAGAATTAGTTTCTAAAGCAGGTAAACTATCACTTTCTGATGGTTCATTCACGTCCAACGGATATTGTTCTGGTGGAACTGGGATCGGACACGTGATTGGATCATGAGGCACTGGTTTCGAAACCGATTCAATATTTGGATAAACCACAGACTTTCTAGTTTTAAAAGTGAAATCATAGATATTTGTCAAGCAGAAGTAACAATCAGTAGCGTGATTTGTCGGTTTACGCCATATTACTGGCACTCCAAAAGGCATCGACTTATGCTTCGGCGATTTTCGTAACCAACCTGCCAATGTATTTGCACAAGTCGAACAAACTGCATTTGGCTTCCAAGGTTTATTTGCATCATCAACTTTCGAATCGAAATAAAGTTCATATGCTTTCTTTAGCAATGGTGTAAAGTTTTTCTGGTGAACACGATCGGTAAAATATCCGCACACGTAACAGAACAGATCAGCCGAATTTCTACAACTTCTAGAAGCCATATTTCACTCAGAATTATTTCAAAATACAGTAACTATTTGAAATATAACGTAACATATGTCATGCATCTTTTAGCAGTATAAAAAGTAGAATTATTTTGCATTTTATTAATTTTAAAAAGTTATATAGTAAAAATGAAACGGAGCAAATAACGGTTTCCCAAAAATATATTTATTCACAAATATCTTAAGAACCCGACGTGATAGAGATAAACGGATTTCAAATTTGAAATCAGCGCAAGAAACTGACCTAAGAACACTTATTCTTATATAAGAAAGAAAAATGTTGTTTGTCAGTGTTATTAAAGGACCATGCCAAAGCTAATCGTTGCAGGTGCAACACAAATAATAACCATATGCTCTAAAAATAAAACATCATAGAGGATTGTCCCCGAACCTGGTAAATTCCTGTAAGCCTGTAGAGAGAAATCATCACCTCTAGCAGGCTAGCTAGTAATCAAAATCTAATACTCTCGAGTTAAACAGCAACCCCCACTACCCTGCCCGGCCACACATTGCAACTTGTTGCCGTATGACCAGTCCTCTAAAAAAGAGCAGAAGCGAAGATGGATCAATTAATGGAAAATTTTCAACAGCTTGGTGTGGACCAACAACAACAACAACCACAGAACCAACCTGTAAATGCACAACCGTTGCAGCCCCCAGTCAATCCAAATATGGAGGAACCCACATTGATAGCGCTACAGCGCCTTACTGAGAACTTAGAAAAGAATAGCAATTATGCAAAATTATCCCAAGTTAGGTCCTTAGTACAACCATTCGAGGGAGATAAGAAGAAATTCAGGAGATGGTTGGCCGACATAGACAAATTTGCGGCAATAGCAGAAACAACAAATGATGAAGAGAAAAAGAAAATCGCTCCGTTAGGTTCTGATTCGTACGTGACTGATTTTTTAAGAAGGAGGTCCCAGCAGTACCCCACAGAAACCTACGAGTCCCTAAAAAAAGAGCTCACCCAGAGATATGGGGAAATAATAGACAAAATGCATGCTTGGTCAGTCCTTAGAAGCATGAAACAGGAAAGAGATGAATCGGTACAACTTTTTGGAGATCGATTCCTCAATATGGCAGAAGAGGCATTTTGCGGAGAAATCCCTACCACACCTGATGTAGAAATACAGTTAGTGGGGATATTTGCCGATGGCCTTAGAGCGGAAAATATCAGAAGGCATCTTATTAGAAAAGACATCAAGACTATTGCTGAAACAATCCAAGCAGCAATACAGGAGGAAAATCTTCACCGAAGGTTCCAACAAAGAGCAGGTAGGGAACCCCGACCAGAATTTAGGGACTATGATGAGCATGAGCCTATGGAAGTTGACCATACCAGGAGGCAATGGACTCGCCCACGAATACGTGATGATAGACCCCGCAATTATAGACCCCCCACACAGAGGCAAAACGACGTCAATAATGTCAATACAAACGGATGCTTTACATGCGGTAGGCTCGGACATGGTTACAAGTCCTGTAGAGCAAATTACAATCATGCACCACCCAGAAGAGGAGGTTACCAACCACAACAACCCGCACCACCCCCACGTGATTACACCAGAAATCAGTATACCAGAGGCGCACCTCAACCCCTCATGCGTCAGGGAAACGGCCGCGCCACTCACTAAACAGGACCGTTAGTGAGGGCAACAATCACAGAAACTGGTCCAAAACAAAAGAAACAACACAGAACAGAAGTTGTCAAGTGGGCCCATCCAGTAAAATACAATATGAAGAAATGTTGCATGATGGAACTAAAATACATCCGGACCCCAGTTCCTGCATCATGTCTATACAGGGCCAACAATATAGGGCACTGGTAGATACAGGAGCATCCATCAGCCTTATTAGGTTCCAGCTGTTCAAGAGGATCCAACACTTAGTACGATTTCAACCGTCCAAAACACACCTAGCTTCAGTCACGGGACAAAGACTAAATTCAGTTGGGACAGCATGGCTAAAATTTTCCTTAGGCGAAACAAATTTTGAACACCCATTTGTCATTACTAAAGGAATGTCTAGAAATCTTATCCTAGGGAGAGATTTTTTTAACAAACACAAAGTTCGAATATACTATGACCTCCACAAAATCAAAGTCAACAATACGTACATAGATCTCCAGGACGATATCCACATAGCGTCTTTAGTAAGGATTACAGCTCCCATAACGGTGGCTCCAAACTCCCTGGTCATAGCAAAAGGTAGAGTAAAAAATTCTGAGTACATAACACCAGGGCAATCAATTCAAGTACAGCCCCTAGCAGAAGAAAGCATTATTGATGACCCATTGTTGCAAATTACAGAGGGAATCGCTGAAGTCTCGAAGTCCAGAGATTTCCCCATCATGATATTGAATATGTCAGGAAAAACTACCACTATAAAAAGAGGCACAGTTGTAGCGCAAGTGGATACGTCAACAATAAGACAAACCAAAACCAATAGAGACCATCCACAAATTGTCTCAACCACTCCCACTGGACATAATGCACGAAATCGCAGTACAAATAACCATAGTACACGGAAAGTAAACAGTTATAAGGCAGAAAAAGGCAGTAACATCAGTCACAGTCATGTTACACCACAGCATACCCTACCCAGATGGCAGAAACGAACCAGTCCATACATAAGAAGAGAAAGGCCACAGTATGAAAATGACTATAATTACTCATTCTTGCGCCCCAGCACACCAAGAGAAAAGATGAAGTGCTGTATATCACAGAGTAACAGAGAAACAGAAATTGTCTTGCCAGGAGGATATCCAAAGCGACAAGACAGTGATACATGCCCCATGGAGTATCAATATAACTCAAAAACAGGTGGATATGATAAAGTCCCAAAACCAATTGAAATTTCCGAAGAAAAGGAAGAATTCTTATATGACTATACCACAGGAGGATACTATAGCAGCAAAGTTGGAAACAGAAAGAATGAAAAATTTTCGCCCAGGGAAAGAAGACAGCCCTATAGCACAAACAGAAGAAATACAGTAACGTACGCGGATAAGCGCAGTTACGACAGAAATAATCAGAAAAAATGGCACAACAACGACTACCCCAGAAATATAATAAGAAATGAATATACAGTAAATGCAGTGACAAATGGAAATGCACACAGTACATGGCAGAGGAGACAGTACCAAGCACAGCCCAATGAACGGCAAAGAACTACGCAAAAGAAAGCCACATACCAGGAGCAGAGATTTTCACAAGATGCAAGAAAAATGTCCCAAAATTATGGGAATGAAACGGAGGCATCAAGACAGACCAGAGATATCATAGCAGATCATAAATACAGAGAGAGAATAGCTCAGTTACTTGCAACCCTGAATGCCACAGAAGATAATAAGCAACGTTTGAAAACGTTTGTAGAAAAGCACCAAGATGTATTCGCACTCAATGACATGGAATTAGGCAGAACTAACACTGTCACAATGGACATTCAAACAACCACAGAGGAGCCAATACATATGAAACCCTATCATACGCCCTTGAAAAATAGAGAACTCGTGGAAAGGTCTATAAATGAAATGCTACAGGCAGGAATCATCGAAAGATCCCGTTCCCAATGGTCCTCACCCATAGTGATCGTAACAAAGAAAGACGGCTCCAGTCGCTTTTGCTGCGACTACCGTGCCCTTAACAAAATCACAAAAGTCATTTCCTACCCCCTCCCCAGGATAGACGATCTACTTGCGACGTTAGGAAAGTCTACATACTTTACCACACTTGATGCAAGGTCAGGCTTTTGGTGCATCCCCATGACACCTGAGGCAAAACAGAAATCCACATTCTGTTCACATATGGGAAGCTTTTTTTGGAATGTTATGCCATTTGGTCTAAAAGGATCTCCAGCAACATATATGTCACTCATGGATGAAGTGTTAAAGGGTCTACATCCATTTGCCCTGGCATACATAGACGATATCCTGATACATACCGCAGGCACGATGGAAGACCACCTCCGCAAGGTTGAAACAGTGTTTGATAGACTCAGGCATCACCAAATAAAGTTAAAACTGTCGAAGTGTGAGTTTCTAAAGACAGAAACAAAATATTTAGGCTTTGTCATCAATAGACATGGCGTCAGACCTGATGAAGATAAAGTCAAAGCCATAAGAGAAATGCCTAGCCCCAAGACGGTGAGACAAACACGCTCATTTATTGGTACAATAGGGTACTATAGACGCCACATCATCAATTTCTCCAGAGCAGCAGAGCCTTTGATAGCCCTTACCCGCAAGTATGCACGCTTCAAATGGACAGAAGACTGCCAGAGATCCTTTGAGTATCTAAAAAATGCCCTAACCACCATCCCACTGCTTGGACATCCAGATATTTCTCAGCCCATGATACTATACGCCGATGCCTCAGATAACGCAATTGGTGCTTGTTTGGTCCAACCTGTACTAGAAGATGAAACACCCATCCTACCAAACATTCCAAATGAGAAACCCATTGCATTCCTATCCCACGCATTGTCAAAGTCACAAAAACGGTGGACCACCACTGAGAAAGAAGCATATGCTATTCACTATGCAGTACAAAAGTTTGACTTTTACGTCAGAGGAACTAAACTCATTATAAGAACTGATCATCAACCTTTGGTTAACTGGCTCACCAAAACACAAGAACAGCCAAAGAAGTTACAGACATGGGCAATGAATTTACAGTCCTACGACACCACTATCGAACATATCCCAGGCGAAATGAACACCTGTGCAGACCTCTTATCCAGGATTAAATATGATGATGAAACTGAAGTGAAAACAAATAGAGTCAAAAATGATGGCACATCCTCAGAGATTGACGATAATGCTAAAGAAATTAATGAAATTACTTCATCAAGTCGAAGAAGAATACCTCAGATTCCGCCACTCAAGTAGAAGAAGAAAGCCAAGAGATGTTTGACATGAGAGTAGAACAAGCGAAAGATGCAGAAATTGTCAAGCTGCTCACATACGTGAAAGAAAACCCAACAAAAAGTAAAGATTTTACAGTACACCCAACGGATGGAATTCTATACTATATTGATCAGAAACAAGAAGGGACACTAAGAAAAGTCATTCCAGCACATCTAGTCCCAGAAGTATTGCTACAGTTTCATGATAACAACGGGCACATGGGAAGAGACAAAACAATTGATGTCATAAAGAAAAGGTATTATTGGCAAACTTTCTACAAGGACATTACAGAATATGTAGCCACCTGTAGAACATGTAAATTGAGAAACATGAAGCCACATTTAATTCCCCTTCAAGAAATGCAACCTTCCCATTACCCCATGCAAACAGTGAGCATTGACTTATCAGGTCCTTACCCACTCACCCAATCAGGCAACAAATACCTCCTGCACATAGTTGACCAATACTCTGTTTGGCCAGAAAGTTACCCACTCAGTGATGCCACATCGCAGTCCATCACGCAAATTTTTTTACAAGAATTCATTCCCAGGCATGGCTGTCCAAAACGAATCATTTCAGACAACGGTAAACAGTTTATAGGTAACCCATTTAAAGCCACCTTACACCAGCTGAATATTGAGCATACTACAACCACTTATTATTGCCCAAATGCAAATGGCAGAAATGAACGCATGCACGCCACCCTACATGATATTATTAGCAAATATATCAAGGGGAACCACCAATACTGGGACCTATACATTAACCAAGCTCTTGAAGCCATCCGAGTAAACGTGAACGATACCACAGGAATGTCACCCTTTCTCATGCTATACGGAAGAGAACCAAACTTTCCGTTAGACAACCTACTTCGCCCACAAAGAAAATACATGGGAGAAGACCCCATCGAAATAATCCTTCAAGAAAAGTATAAAGCTCACCAGATTGCACAACGAAATACGCAGAAGGCATTTCACAAGAAACAGAAACAACATGATAAATCAGCCAAGCTACCAACATACAAAATAGGAGACAGAGTATACTACAAGAAACATGTACGCAGTTCAAAATTCGATGACCGATGGTTAGATGGCTACAAAATCATGAAACAAACTACGCCTGTAAACTTCATTATTTGGAATGAAGAGAAACAACACCAAACAAAAGCTCACGTAAAACAAATAAAAATTGATAATCACCGGCCCATTCCGCCTCTGACGACAAATACAAGACCAGTCAGAAAAGCCACCCTAAATTATAATCCATCCAGCACAGATTCGTCTGACATATCAGAGTCAGAGACGACAGACTCTGAATTTTACCAAGACGACCACATACCCAGACCACCCACAGATGAAATACATCGAGCAAGACAACAACGAGACTCGTCCGAAAGCGAAGAAGATATCCCACCACTTGAATTGCGTAATCGACTCCAGGACAGAGACCTGCGCATTAGAAATGAAGAAATAATGCCTCAGACGTCACACGATGACAACAACCAAGCACCTTATATCCACACTCAAACTTACTCCCGCAGTGATAAATCGTCAGCTGATACCTATCACACCCCCAGTTCAGGCAGTTCTAGTTTTAACACTAGTGAAAACCAAACACTGCTATACCACAAGAACAAGATTGCTCGTTCAAAACAATCAGATCCTGAAGAAACTATACCCAAGCAGATTGTTGAACCATATACCAGCGATCTTTATGGAGACGAAACAGAACAAGACAGCATAGATTTGTCAGACCCCAACGAACATAATGACAGAAAAATGGTAGAATTATACCAACAAGAAACAGACATTGATACAGCTAGTTCCATTGAAACCAGTGATGCGGATAGTACATTATTTGTACCAGTCAGCTCCAGCGTCAAACGCGCCTATAAAACAGAATCTGATGACTCAATCCCTAGCAACAAAATTCCGCGTATACAGCACAACTATATCAGACGAAAGATTCTGAAGAAACGCAATCATGTTCCAAAACCAAGCCGAGAAGTGTTAGCCTCATCTCAACTAGTCTTCTTCTTCTTCTTCTTGCGATCGCATCTTTGATGATTACACCGTCAGACGAGTTCTCATGATGAATTCGACTGTTGTTTGAAGTTCCTCTTTAACTCCATATAGCTTTGAGTTTAGTGTTGAGTCATTGGGCCAGTATATCTTTCTTAACTGGTCATACAGAGGACAGTCCTGTAGAACATGCTCAGCAGTTTGTTCGTTTAATCCACATGTGCACAGTGGTGAAGCAGACAATCGTAGCTTGTGCATGTGTTTATTCAGTTTGTTATGCCCTGTCCTGAGTCGAAAAATAGTTATCTGTCCCTGCCGGTCGAGAGTGTGATAGTCGTCTTTGGGTTGGTTCTGTTCTCTTCTGATAGTCTGGATAGCTCTCTTTTTCTCAAAGTATGTGACTTCATTATCTTCTTGTTCACATTCTCCTCCCTTTTTTGCAAGTTTATCTGCCTTTTCATTTCCGGGTACACCACAATGAGATGGTACCCACTGAAGTATGGTTCTCTTTTTGGCAGCTACCTTGTTTAGTTCATTTCTCAGATGCGGGAGTGTTACGTGCAGTCTTTGATATCTTACAATATTATACATTGGTATTCGTGTTATCTTCGCAAATATTTTGAAAGCAAAATAGTGCTTAAGGGAAAGTCATTATTGAGTTACTTCCCTTGAAAGTTGTGTCGGCTCTTTCGATCAAACTCCGCGGATAAATCCATTTTACTGCGATTTATTCGTTGTTTGGGTAATAATAGATTGTTCTTGCTTCAGAATATCTATGGCCTGAATTTATGTGTATTGTTTGTCTGAGTAGGACGAGTCTGTCTTATATCTGTATATCTTTACATATCTAAGTCGAACTATATGTTCTGTTGTCTCTAGAGAGGTCGAAGGCTATTCGGCGGATGTGTCGCTAGAGTGTGGTGTGATTTGGCTTCGTCCTGATAGGGACTGTGTTTTCCTATGTCGGCCTGTCGCCGGGGAAAAAGTGATCTCAGTATTTGTGGGGAAAGTGATAGTCGTCTAGACCTATCGTGTATGCTTTACCCCAGTGTTTATGCGTATTGCCAAGGAATGGCAGTTTCATATTTCTTATACCAAGGTAATCCAAGATACTTTTATGAACTCTCGTACGAAGCCACCATTTTCGATAAGAGAATATATTTGACTCGATGAAAACGACTTCGATTCCTAGCAGCACTATATCCTGTAGATTGCAGTCAATTGTTCATGATCAAATCTACAGAGCAATGAAATGTTTTATGAATGACTAACTTTAGGACAGATTCATTATCTGTATCCAAACGTGAGTGACAGCTCACGAGTGAAGCCATCTTGGAACCAAAACATGTAGTGACTTTCAAGAAGAGAAAAGGGATGCCCGTATTATCGCTTGATCAGTCCAGAGATCACTGCTACACATGAGAACCCATTGCTAGCGGTTCAATATTATTATATGAAAAAATATGTGCTGAACATTATGTGGGAGAATCGTCGCTAAACGAGATTAGGTTTAGAAGCCATCTGAAATATTGTTTATAAGCTGACGTGCTCAGTCAGTGAAGTCAGATGATTTATATGTATGGGCGATGCTGAGGGCTTGGCTACTGACAGTCCATTATAATATTAATCTACATGAGTGCCCATGTAACATAACATTGCAAGACCAGTTATCCACTGTACTATGATGTATTATGCCAACCTGTGATTTGTCACTATCTGTGCTGTCGAGTGTGTACGTCCAATTAAACTTTAGAAAAGGTACACAGTCGTTGGTGTCGATGACTTCCAGTCATACATGAGTGTGAGAAAAGAACATTTGTCAACAACACGAACCCTTATCTTCATTCGCACATTGTACACTCAATCCATGTCTACACACCACTGCGTAGGTCAAGTTGACATTCCATACACTACAGTGGAGCAAACAACACCATAGAGATCTTATCAACTGATGATGATGATGATATCTGCTTCCATCCACTTATATCTATCTTTTGGTGGATATCATTAACGGGAATAAAAATCCAACATTATCAAACTTTATCAACTGGTGGACCAGCTTTCTGGGTTTGACCTCGCAGAAGTTCAGAAGTCAACTGATTACCGATACCAGACCGTTTCCTGTGGCTGATACGACACACTTGCAGTATTGGTTTGCTCTTTGTCAACACTTCGTCACGTGACCTGTCAGGTGAATGCAGTATGTAGGTCAGCGTTGTTGACATTTTTTACATTAGACATTATAGAGTTTCACAGAACAGTTGGATCAATTCTTCTCAATATTAACAGGAAGACAGTATTTGTGAACTAAGAAGTCCTATTTTCATCGATGGATCTTCTTGTTTTCCATATATGAACTTTAATATTTAAGGCCAGAATGTTTAATTGAATAAAGTGGCAGTTTGTTTATTTTCATAAAAATAACTTTGCCATTACTGTAAAACTGAGCCTATTTTGCAACACATACTATCATACACATAATTTATATATATTTATGTTTACATGTTATTTGTTTGTATAGTATGTTAGTTTCTATGTCAGCGGGTTGTGTTTAAGGTTGGGCGGCGTCCTCACACCAGAATATCCCACGTCATAGAGGGTCCGTTGTGGGCGTTTTCTATAGGTGCAATTTTCTTGATTGAAAATTTGCTGCGACAACTGTTGCTTTTGTGTTAGCTGTGAAGACTGTAATTATTGTTATTTTTGTAATATTTCTTTGTTCTTTAGTTTTGTTTTGATTTGTTTGTAATTTGTTGGTCTACTCTTTTCTATCTTTCAGTTCTATTCACAATTTATATTCATATATTGTGACGTCATTTGTGTTGTTATTCTTTGCAGATTCAGTGATTATTTTCATTGATTTCCCTATTTAATTTATTTTGATTTCTGCAAACGTTCTTGTATTGTCAGTCCTATTTGTACTTTATGTATTCTGTTGGTTGACATATGTTTTATATAGGTATATTTCATAAGACACAATTGCCTGTGCACTGCACTTGGATTATGGTATAAACCAGTACCTGATTATTATTACTATTATACAAGACCTTATTAAAGGCTTGTGACCCACAGATATTGGGATAGTATACTGATTAATCAAGTCATTGAGAACTTGTGGTATTATTATTGATTCAGGTGATTAGTATTATTGTTAGACATCATGTCTACTTTAGAATACTTCATTACACAAGGGAAAGCCCTTGATAAGACTGGTCAACAATTAGAACAATGGGCAGTTGCTCAATATGACAAAGCATTAGCTGCAGAAGAGAGAAGAGCTATGGCAGAAGAGAAAAGATTAGCTGCAGAAGAAAGAAAAGCTATGGCGGAAGAGAAAAGATTAGAAAGAGAAGCTGAGGCTGCTGCTGAACAAAAGAAATTGCAGATGCAGATGGAGGAAAGGAGATTTGAAGCTGAACAAAAAAAAATTAGAAAGAGAAGCTGCGGCTGAACAAAAAAGATTAGACAGTGAAGCTGAACAAAAAAGATTAGACAGGGAAGCTGAACAAAAAAGATTAGACAGGGAAGCTGAACAAAAAAGATTAGACAGGGAGGCTGAACAAAAAAGATTAGATGCTGAAGAGAAAAAAGCAATAAGAGAACATGAATTTGAGTTGGAGAAATTGAGATTGACAAGTATGAGTAATGTTAATCAGGCATCTAGTGGTAATGGTAAACCTTCTACTTACAAGGTTAAGGTTCCACCGTTCAATCAGTCCAGTGACGATATTACATTCTGGCTGGATAGATTTGAACGTTCTTGTCGTACACATAATGTGGATAAATCACAATACGCTAATCAATTATCAGAAAACTTGAAAGGTGAATCTTTGACTAGATTATGCCTTGTAGGAGAAGCAGATAAGGATAATTATGATGTCATTAGGGCGGCTTTGATAAAAAAAATATCAGCTAAGTGAGGAAGGCTATCGCCTTTTATTTAAAACGATGGTACCTGAGACGGGTGTAGAATTCTCAGAATTCACTGCAAAGGCACGTCTCACAGTTGATCGTTGGATTGAGCTTTCCAAAACAGAAAAAACGTATGAAGGACTTATGGATTTGTTGCTCAGAGATAAGATTATGTCATGTGTGAACAAACCTTTCCTTGAATTTATACATGAGCGTAAACCCAAATCTCTAAAAGAAATGGAAGAATATTGTTCCCAATATGTCACTGCACACCCCGACGTGACTTTTGGCAACACTAAGATTAAGGAGAGTATGCCAGTTGCTTCAGCAACACCATACAATCCCAATTATTCACACAGATTTCAGGGACCTCAAAACAGATTTGATAAAAAAGGTAACCATAATAGTTATCAAAACCAAGGTAACCAATCATTTCAGGGTTCTTCTTCAAAGAACTGGAGACGACCTGATAGCTCTCGACACAGGGGTGGTCATAATTATAGGAATTTCCGTAGAGGAAGTAATTATAGAAACTATCAGGGTTATCCGTCTTGGAGTCAACAAGATCATAATTACAGAGATACTCATTATAATGAATATGATAATGGTAACCAAGGGAACTATGACTCAAACCCAAATAGGGGTTACAATAGAGGTAACAATAGCTACAGAGGTGATAATAACCGAGGTAGATCTCAAAACAAAAGACATAAACCACATTTTCAGGCAAACTCTGTACAACAAGAGTCCAATGAAGCCTATAAACAGAGTAAAGATAATAATGATGCTAGTAATATGGCATGTGCCGCTTTTGATTTTGGGAGAGCATCTCAGTGCCCCCAATGCAAAACGTTATTTGAGCCAACCACAGTGTCTACTTTAAGCTGTGGCCATCCTCTTCCTGCTCTTCCGGCATCAGTCGCGCATGATGGAAGAGGTTCTCTTGTCTTACATAAGGGTTTAGTGAATAACAATCCAGTCTCTGTGCTATTTGATTCTGGATGCACCACAATTGGTGTTAGGCAGTCACTCGTAGATCCTTCCCGTGCCACTGGACAAGTAGTCAAATGTGTAACATTTGGCGGCACATTAGAGAAATACTCTACTGCTATCATTAGGATTGCTACTCCTTTCTTTACAGGAGATGTACACGCATGTCTTCTTCCGAATCCGATCGCTGACCTCATCATCGGTCGCATTCATGGAGTCAAGGAATGCACTCCGCAACAAATTTCCACGTGGGAAAGGCAAAACATGCAGATTGCTAACGCTGTAGTCACTAGAGCTCAGGCTCTTAATGTGCCTCAAACTTCATCTATTGAAGATAATGAAGTGCATAACCAAGATAATCCCTTGGTAATTTCTCGTGACTCGTTTTATAAAACAGCAAGAAGATGATCCCACTCTGAAGAAATTCTTCATTCTTGCAACTAAAGGTGATCCGAATAAAGACACAAGTCGTAAATCGTGGATTACAAAGAAGAATGGCGTACTTGTACGTATGGTTCAAGACTCCATTACGTCAAGTCATTCTCAAATCCTGGTTCCCAAGAATTTGAGAGTTAAAATTTTGCAGCACGCTCACGACTCTCAGTGTGCTGGACACATGGGTTTTTCCCGTACTAAGTCAAGAGTCCTTGCGGCTTTCTTTTGGCCATTGGTAAACAAGGACATACGTATTTATTGTCGATCTTGTAAAGTATGTCAGGAAGTTAAGTCCAAAGGTCCACGGCATGCTGCACCCATTCAGGCGGCGGACATTCCTATTCGGCCGTTTCAAAAAATGGCCATAGACATTATTGGTCCATTTAAGATCAAGTCTGCCAGAGGACATCAGTTTATCTTGACGTGTGTTGATATGTGCACACGTTGGCCAGAGGCTATTCCTCTGAAGAGCATTACTACTGCTGATATTGCAGATGCTCTTTGGCTTATATTTTCTCGTCTGGGGTTCCCCGGAGAGATATTGTCAGACCATGGCACCCAACTAATATCAGATACCATGTCTCAAGTAATGTCTACTCTGCAGATAGATAGATCTTTAAGTAGTATCTACCATCCAATGTCTAATGGTATGGTCGAACGCCTTAATAGAACACTTAAAAACTTACTGGGGAAGATAACTGAGGATCATCCTCAAGACTGGGACAGAGTTTTACCTGCGGCCCTCTTCGCTTACAGAGAGGTACCCAATGAACATACGGGATTTTCTCCCTTTGAACTCGTCTTTGGCGCGCGTCCGCGTGGCCCTATGTCGTTGCTTCACGATCTCATAACATCTGACAATATTGACGATGACACAAAGTCATCCTACGAATATGTCATCGCGTTGAGACAAAAAATTATCGAAGCATGCAAATTAGCAACTTCTTCTTCTGAATTTGCGAAACAGAAGGCAAGGCAATTTGCCAATAAGAAGAGATGCTTACGACAACTTTGTCCTGGTGACAAAGCATTTGTATTACTACCTTGTAGGGAAAACAGATTACTTATTTCTTGGAAAGGTCCGTACGATATAATATCGAAAATTTCCGATGTCGACTATATTGTCGATATTGATGGGAAGCATAAAACCTTCCACATCAATATGCTTACTGAATTCCATGAACGTCCGGATTATTTGCAACCCATTTTCCAAGCAACGGACAATTCTCCAGTACAACATGGTCATTACTCATCACTGTCCGTGATACAGGATGAGGAAACAAGTTTTTCAGATGTAAATCTTCCTCTTCCAATGATCCCACTTCATTCCAGTGAATCATGGAAGAACGTTACTGTCTCTCCTGATTTGTCTCTAGGAGAACAGCGACAAGTTTCAACTATGTTGCAAACATTTCAGGATGTACTCACTGACATCCCTGGACAAACGAATGTCATTCAACATGACATTGTTCTAACTGACCATACTCCTATTAGGGTTAGACCTTATCCTATACCTATACATTTTCAAGCACAGGTCGAGAAAGAGTTGGATGAGATGATAGATTTGAAAATAATCGAACCATCCACCTCTGCATATTCTTCGCCGATGGTTATTGTGCGTAAAAAAGACAATAACATACGTCTTTGCGTTGACTATCGAAAATTGAATCAAGTAACGAAGTTCGATGCCGAACCTATGCCTTTACTGGAAGAGCTACTTACTCGACTCTCCAAATCTCATTTTTTCACTAAACTTGATTTGTCTAAAGGATATTGGCAAGTTCCTTTATCTGAACGCGCCAAACCTCTCACGGCTTTTTCAACACCTAGAGGTTTGTTCCAATGGAATTTTATGCCTTTCGGTCTTATGAACGCACCAGCTACGTTCGTACGCATGATGCGCCGAATCCTATCTTATCGGTCAGATGTCATTGCATATCTAGACGACATCTGTCTTTTCAGCGATACTTGGGAAGATCACTATTCAGGGTTAGATGAATTGCTGTCTACTTTGCGTGAGCACAACCTGACAGCGAAACCCTCTAAAGCCTATATTGGTTTTAGCGAAATTTCTTTCCTAGGCCACCGAGTTGGTCATGGTTTCCTAAAGACAGAGGACCATAATACTAGTAAGATACTTAACATCTCAATCCCTAAGACTAAAAAACAGGTGAGAAGTCTGTTAGGTCTTATTCAATTTTATGGCAGATTCATTCAGAATCTATCCTCTATCATGGCACCTCTCTCAACACTTCTAAAGAAAGGTTCGCCTAATGTGGTCCACTGGTCTCAGGAATGCCAATGCTCTCTGGATAAAATTAAAACACTGTTTTCAACACCACCTATTTTAGTGCTACCCACTAAAGATAAGACATTCGTTCTTCGTAGTGACGCTTCATCCACTGGGATTGGAGCGGCACTAATGCAAGAGTACTCTGGAACTCTGCATCCTGTAATGTATATTTCCAGAAAACTTAATGCGGCAGAAAGGAATTATTCGGTTTTAGACCGTGAGCTATTAGCTATGGTTTGGTCGATCCTCAAACTACAGAGATTCCTTCTAGGCGCACATTTCATAGTAGAAACCGACCAAAAAGCTCTTACTGCTATACAGAGTAAGAATTTGAAGAGCTCGAGGTCTACTCGATATGCAATTGCTCTTCAACCTTTTCATTTCTCTGTGCGAGCTATTCGTGGATCAGATAATGTGATGGCAGACATTCTGTCAAGATGCCCACATGATTCCACATAACTATTAGGGCTTAGACTTCTTGATATGTCTAGTTCTATAGTAGTTCCTTTTCTATATCATGATAGATACACATTTGTAATTTAATAATATAATGATTGTATCACTACATAGCGGTTCATGGATGTTTATTCACCGCTGTGCTTTGATGATTTTTTCTTCATAAATCATAAATTTAAGATATCTAATACGAAATGATGATATGAATTTTTTAGGCATTGTGTAATTGCCAGAATTGTATTATACTTTGATGACACCTTCCTGGAAAAATATACTTGTAGAGAAATAATTTCTCTCAGTTTATGAGACACATTCTCACCAGTCGCTCCATAAGTCGACTTAGCCTCATATTAGGCGTTATAGGTATTCCTGATATTTTCATCTGCGCATTATTCATGCGTTGTGAGCCTATTGTACGTTGCTCCTAGATGTATTTCAAAAAAAAAAAAAATGTTCCATTTTTTTTTTCCCGGGAGGTGTGGTAAGACTGTTACGTGCAGTCTTTGATATCTTACAATATTATACATTGGTATTCTTGTTATCTTCGCAAATATTTTGAAAGCAAAATAGTGCTTAAGGGAAAGTCATTATTGAGTTACTTCCCTTGAAAGTTGTGTCGGCTCTTTCGATCAAACTCCGCGGATAAATCCATTTTACTGCGATTTATTCGTTGTTTGGGTAATAATAGATTGTTCTTGCTTCAGAATATCTATGGCCTGAATTTATGTGTATTGTTTGTCTGAGTAGGACGAGTCTGTCTTATATCTGTATATCTTTACATATCTAAGTCGAACTATATGTTCTGTTGTCTCTAGAGAGGTCGAAGGCTATTCGGCGGATGTGTCGCTAGAGTGTGGTGTGATTTGGCTTCGTCCTGATAGGGACTGTGTTTTCCTATGTCGGCCTGTCGCCGGGGAAAAAGTGATCTCAGTATTTGTGGGGAAAGTGATAGTCGTCTAGACCTATCGTGTATGCTTTACCCAGTGTGTTTATGCGTATTGCCAAGGAATGGCAGTTTCATATTTCTTATACCAAGGTAATCCAAGATACTTTTATGAACTCTCGTACGAAGCCACCATTTTTCGATAAGAGAATATATTTGACTCGATGAAAACGACTTCGATTCCTAGCAGCACTATATCCTGTAGATTGCAGTCAATTGTTCATGATCAAATCTACAGAGCAATGAAATGTTTTATGAATGACTAACTTTAGGACAGATTCATTATCTGTATCCAAACGTGAGTGACAGCTCACGAGTGAAGCCATCTTGGAACCAAAACATGTAGTGACTTTCAAGAAGAGAAAAGGGATGCCCGTATTATCGCTTGATCAGTCCAGAGATCACTGCTACACATGAGAACCCATTGCTAGCGGTTCAATATTATTATATGAAAAAATATGTGCTGAACATTATGTGGGAGAATCGTCGCTAAACGAGATTAGGTTTAGAAGCCATCTGAAATATTGTTTATAAGCTGACGTGCTCAGTCAGTGAAGTCAGATGATTTATATGTATGGGCGATGCTGAGGGCTTGGCTACTGACAGTCCATTATAATATTAATCTACATGAGTGCCCATGTAACATAACATTGCAAGACCAGTTATCCACTGTACTATGATGTATTATGCCAACCTGTGATTTGTCACTATCTGTGCTGTCGAGTGTGTACGTCCAATTAAACTTTAGAAAAGGTACACAGTCGTTGGTGTCGATGACTTCCAGTCATACATGAGTGTGAGAAAAGAACATTTGTCAACAACACGAACCCTTATCTTCATTCGCACATTGTACACTCAATCCATGTCTACACACCACTGCGTAGGTCAAGTTGACATTCCATACACTACAGTGGAGCAAACAACACCATAGAGATCTTATCAACTGATGATGATGATGATGTCTGCTTCCATCCACTTATATCTATCTTTTGGTGGATATCATTAACGGGAATAAAAATCCAACATTATCAAACTGAGAGCTTTATACCTGGTGGCAGTCAGAGTTGGTGTTATAAATCATATTTGCATTGCTAGATGAACCTCGCTGTGTTGGAACAGAATTTACCAGTGGGAATGTGCCTAGTCTCATAGTGGTTGTCAGGATATGAGATAAAGATACCGGCACCTCCATTCCTAACAGCATTAGTTGCTGATCCATCTGTATAGGCATGTATCCATGATTGATCGGGTGAGATCATACTCAATTAGCAGTTCGTTTTTGCAGATCATTATACTCACATCCACTTGTGAGACCACTGACTGATGTATTAATTTGGAGGGCACTGCTGGCCTGCTCCCATGGTACAGGGTATAGGGTGGGCTTCAGTGGTGTTGTCTTCATGGATAGGTCTTCTTGATGCTGTCTTATAAGTCTTTTCCCCCGATGCACAAAGCTGCTACGCTTTAGACGTCCCAATGCCAGATCATCTAGTCTTGCCTTCATTGGGTGCATTGGCATACTGTTATACTTTTCCATCTGGATCATGGTTTTTGTGTCTCTTCTATGGGACAATGTCTGTAATCCAGCAACCTTCTGCATCTCTGTTATTGGTGTAGTTTTCATGGCTCCTGTAATGAGCCTGAGAGCTTGATTTTGCACCTTGTCCAAAGACTGCAGATGTGAGTTAGCAGCTGATGACCATGCTGCTGAGCTAAACTCTAAGTGTGGTCTTATTACTCCATTATAAATCTTCTTTAGATTTCGTTCATTTGCTCCCCAGTTGGTACCTGCTAATTTTCTGAGTATGCCTAGTCGCCTTCGGGCCTTTCCTTCTGCATTTTCAATATGCTTATTCCATGTAAGCCTTTGGTCAAATGTCACCCCAAGATAGGTGGGGTAGCTTTCTTCCTTGATCACGGTTGTCCCTAGGTGTAGGTTAGCTGATTTGTCCTTGGGGGCGAGGGAGAACAGTGTTGTGGAGGTTTTGTCTGTGTTTATTGTGATAAGCCATTTCTCTGCCCATGACACTAGCATGTCTGCTGCCCGCTGCATTCTATAATTTGCTGTGGTGACATTTTCATCAGCGCACCAGAGTACTAGGTCATCTGCATATAAGGCAGCTTTCACTCCTGCAGGGAGATCTTTCACCAGGTCATTGATGTAAACAAGGAAGAGTGTTGGGGAAATTACTCCTCCTTGAGGTACCCCCTGATGGAGCAACACTTTTCTGCTCTGCAGACCGTCAAGAGTGACTCTAGTTCTCCTGTTATGCAAGTATGACTGGATCCATTTCATCATGTTGCCTTGGATTCCACTTCTCCTAAGTTTTGCAATGAGGCCATCTTTCCACACCTTGTCAAAGGCCTGCTTGAAGTCGACCCAGATCGTTAGGACCTTTTTCTTCTCCTGGAAGGCATCTTCTATTGCTTGAGACAAGTAAGTAACTTGGTCTTCTATACTGTAGCATTCTCTAAATCCAGCTTGTTCCGGCACCAGGATCTGCTCAGACTCTAAATACCATTTCAATCTGTGGTTGACTATTCGCTCCATAGTCTTCCCAACACAGCTTGTGAGACTGATTGGCCGGTAACTTGCAGCCTCGGTCTTACATTTCCCTTTCTTTAGTATGGGTATTGTGATGGCTTCTCTCCATACTTGGGGTACCGTTCCTTTCGACCAGCTGTGGTTGAATATCTCAAGCAGTTTTGTCTTTGCTGCTGAGCTCAGATTTACTAGCATTTCGTTGCTGATTTTGTCTGGGCCGGGTGACTTTTGAAACTTAAGCTTGGAAATAGCCTTCTGTAGTTCTCCTAGTGTGATGGGTTCCCTCATTGGGGCAGGAGTATCTGTCTGTCCCATGGTTGCCAGTATTTCTTTTCTTATCTCTCTCTGATGATCTATGTTAATGGGTAAGTTGCTTTCTGAACTGTATCTTCTAGCAAACAAGTCTGCAGCTTGTTTTCCTCTGAAAAGTGTGCCACCTTCATCCAATGTGATAGTCTGCCTAGGTGAGGAACGCTCTTCATTTAGAGACTTGACTAATCTCCAAAGTTTCCTGCCGTCTTTCTCAAGGTTCAGCGATGCCGTTTTAGTTCTCCAGCTTTTCCGTTTTTCTTCTAGCTTTGTTCTCTGAAACTCTGCTACAGCCTTTTTCCATTTGTTGTGAGTTTCAAGTGAAGGCTGAGACTCTGCGTCCTTTCTAGCCCTGTCCATGGCTTCCTGACGTTCTTGGAGTGTGCTGGACCAGTATGGTATGTAGTTACGCCGGCATCCTTTGGGAATGGTTTCTTTTGCAGCTTGTAGTATGCATCTGTTGAAGTCTTTTACCACTTCATTAATGTCTCTGTTCTGTACCTTGAGGGTAGACAGCAGCGTGTTCACCTGATGCCTGAATAAACCCCAGTTGGCTTTTTTGTAGTTCCATCTTGTAATGGCTGGGCCTGTACTGAGAGTTGCACTCTGGACAGT
The DNA here is from genome assembly GCA_024509875.1 of Oreohelix idahoensis. Lineage (NCBI taxonomy): Eukaryota > Metazoa > Mollusca > Gastropoda > Stylommatophora > Oreohelicidae > Oreohelix > Oreohelix idahoensis. Next base: position 408,767 of record JAMPIV010000777.1, read on the forward strand.
AAGAAAGATTGGGCGATGGTCGCTTCCCCCTAGTTGGTCTCCTACTTCTCTACTAATAGATCCAGCTATATCTGGTGTGGAGAAGGCAAGATCTGGTGTTGAAGTTGTGTGCCATCCTCTGGAGTAGAAGGTAGGAGTATCTGTGGCATTATTGACTAGGATTAGGGAGTGATCATCTTGCCAAGTTTCAACCTCTTCACCTCTGTGATCCAGATGGTTATAGCCCCAGCTCTGGGAGTGGCTATTAAAGTCTCCAACTGCTATAAAGTTGGTGGCTGGTACCTGTATAGAGCTGAGACTCAGGGGTTTGTTGTTCGGACAGTAATAGTTCAGGAGTTCTATTTCCATCTTGTCTACCTTTATCTGCAACAGCTGATATTCTGCTCCATCCATGAAGGTTTTCCTTTCGTGTGCAGGAATGTTATTCCTTACAAGAGTAAGTACTCCTCCTTTTCGTCTATCTTTTCTGTCGGATCTGAAGCATTGATATCCCCTTATTTTAAAGGTTTGATCTGCTTTCAAGTGAGTCTCTTGGATACAGCAAACACTGACTTGCTTCTCATACAAGATGTTTTCCAGCTCTGTCTTTTTGCTGTATCCAGCCTGCTTGCTGTTCACTCCCTCTGCATTCCAGTGCATCATGACAAGTGGCACTCTGGGTTTCTCTTTTTCTGTTTTGTTTTGGTCAGTAGTTCTCCTCCGCCGTCTGCTGACTCCACAAGACGGTCTAGAGGGTCCTCCAGTAGCTGAGGGTGGGCTCTGTCGAGGCTCAGAGCCCGGCACTGCACCTGCCTGGTGGAGCTCCACAGGGCGAGCACCAGTACGAGATTTATTTGACGGTGTACTCTCCATAGAAAAAAAAAGCGAGTTGCGTGATACTGTGGTTTCCGGTGCGCCTTCTGGCCCAGTATCTATGACTTTAGCACCTGTTCAACGGGAGAGTGGGCTCATCCCTAATCTGTTTATGTTCCCAGTAGTAGACTATTCGCAAGCAGCCTGGGGGTGTCACTGCTCTGCGCGGACCTTGTTTACCGAGGCGGCGTCCGAGCTCGTATGGTGAAAATATGGTTGCATTATCTTCAAAATAGCCCTGTCTTTCCTGCCATCCTGCAACTTTGAGTTAGGGAGTTCTGAGCTCCAGTCTCTTTCCCAGGCATTTTATCCTGGTGATAAGGTTGATAATGTTGGATTTTTATTCCCGTTAATGATATCCACCAAAAGATAGATATAAGTGGATGGAAGCAGACATCATCATCATCATCAGTTGATAAGATCTCTATGGTGTTGTTTGCTCCACTGTAGTGTATGGAATGTCAACTTGACCTACGCAGTGGTGTGTAGACATGGATTGAGTGTACAATGTGCGAATGATGATAAGGGTTCGTGTTGTTGACAAATGTTCTTTTCTCACACTCATGTATGACTGGAAGTCATCGACACCAACGACTGTGTACCTTTTCTAAAGTTTAATTGGACGTACACACTCGACAGCACAGATAGTGACAAATCACAGGTTGGCATAATACATCATAGTACAGTGGATAAATGGTCTTGCAATGTTATGTTACATGGGCACTCATGTAGATTAATATTATAATGGACTGTCAGTAGCCAAGCCCTCAGCATCGCCCATACATATAAATCATCTGACTTCACTGACTGAGCACGTCAGCTTATAAACAATATTTCAGATGGCTTCTAAACCTAATCTCGTTTAGCGACGATTCTCCCACATAATGTTCAGCACATATTTTTTTCATATAATAATATTGAACCGCTAATAACGGGTTCTCATGTGTAGCAGTGATCTCTGGACTAAACAAGCGATAATACGGGCATCCCCTTTCTCTTCTTGAAAGTCGCTACATGTTTTGGTTCCAAGATGGCTTCACTCGTGAACTGTCACTCACGTTTGGATGCAGATAATGAATCTGTCCTAAAGTTAGTCATTCATAAAACATTGCATTGCTCTGTAGATTTGATCATGAACAATTGACTGCATTCTACAGAATATAGTGCTGCTAGGAATCGAAGTCGTTTTCATCGAGTCAAATATATTCTCTTAGACATTCAAATCGTAACTATCGAAAATGGTGGCTTCGATCGAGAGTTCATAAGAGTGTCTTTGATTACCTTGGTAGAGGAAATATAAAACTGCCATTCCTTGGCAATATGAATAAACACTGGGGTAAAGCATACACGATAGGTTTAGACGACTATCACTTTCCCCACAAATACTGAGATCACTTTTTCCCGGCGACAGGCCGACATAGGAAAACACACACAGTCCCTATCAGGACGAAGCCAAATCACACCACACTCTAGCGACACATCCGCCGAATAGCCTTTGACCTCTCTAGAGACAACAGAACATATAGTTCGACTTAGATATGTAAAGATATACAGATATAAGACAGACTCGTCCTACTCAGACAAACAATACACATAAATTCAGGCCATAGATATTCTGAAGCAAGAACAATCTATTATTACCCAAACAACGAATAAATCGCAGTAAAATGGATTTATCCGCGGAGTTTGATCGAAGAGATGGCACAACTTTCAAGGGAAGTAACTCAATAATGACTTTCCCTTAAGCACTAAAAAATTACCTATGTATAATATTGTAAGATATCAAAGACTGCACGTAACAGTCTTACCACACCTCCCGGGAAAAAAAAAATGGAACATTTTTTTTTTTTTTTGAAATACATCTAGGAGCAACGTACAATAGGCTCACAACGCATGAATAATGCGCAGATGAAAATATCAGGAATACCTATAACGCCTAATATGAGGCTAAGTCGACTTATGGAGCGACTGGTGAGAATGTGTCTCATAAACTGAGAGAAATTATTTCTCTACAAGTATATTTTTCCAGGAAGGTGTCATCAAAGTATAATACAATTCTGGCAATTACACAATGCCTAAAAAAATTCATATCATCATTTCGTATTAGATATCTTAAATTTATGATTTATGAAGAAAAAATCATCAAAGCACAGCGGTGAATAAACATCCATGAACCGCTATGTAGTGATACAATCATTATATTATTAAATTACAAATGTGTATCTATCATGATATAGAAAAGGAACTACTATAGAACTAGACATATCAAGAAGTCTAAGCCCTAATAGTTATGTGGAATCATGTGGGCATCTTGACAGAATGTCTGCCATCACATTATCTGATCCACGAATAGCTCGCACAGAGAAATGAAAAGGTTGAAGAGCAATTGCATATCGAGTAGACCTCGAGCTCTTCAAATTCTTACTCTGTATAGCAGTAAGAGCTTTTTGGTCGGTTTCTACTATGAAATGTGCGCCTAGAAGGAATCTCTGTAGTTTGAGGATCGACCAAACCATAGCTAATAGCTCACGGTCTAAAACCGAATAATTCCTTTCTGCCGCATTAAGTTTTCTGGAAATATACATTACAGGATGCAGAGTTCCAGAGTACTCTTGCATTAGTGCCGCTCCAATCCCAGTGGATGAAGCGTCACTACGAAGAACGAATGTCTTATCTTTAGTGGGTAGCACTAAAATAGGTGGTGTTGAAAACAATGTTTTAATCTTATCCAGAGAGCATTGGCATTCCTGAGACCAGTGGACCACATTAGGCGAACCTTTCTTTAGAAGTGTTGAGAGAGGTGCCATGATAGAGGATAGATTCTGAATGAATCTGCCATAAAATTGAATAAGACCTAACAGACTTCTCACCTGTTTTTTAGTCTTAGGGATTGAGATGTTAAGTATCTTACTAGTATTATGGTCCTCTGTCTTTAGGAAACCATGACCAACTCGGTGGCCTAGGAAAGAAATTTCGCTAAAACCAATATAGGCTTTAGAGGGTTTCGCTGTCAGGTTGTGCTCACGCAAAGTAGACAGCAATTCATCTAACCCTGAATAGTGATCTTCCCAAGTATCGCTGAAAAGACAGATGTCGTCTAGATATGCAATGACATCTGACCGATAAGATAGGATTCGGCGCATCATGCGTACGAACGTAGCTGGTGCGTTCATAAGACCGAAAGGCATAAAATTCCATTGGAACAAACCTCTAGGTGTTGAAAAAGCCGTGAGAGGTTTGGCGCGTTCAGATAAAGGAACTTGCCAATATCCTTTAGACAAATCAAGTTTAGTGAAAAAATGAGATTTGGAGAGTCGAGTAAGTAGCTCTTCCAGTAAAGGCATAGGTTCGGCATCGAACTTCGTTACTTGATTCAATTTTCGATAGTCAACGCAAAGACGTATGTTATTGTCTTTTTTACGCACAATAACCATCGGCGAAGAATATGCAGAGGTGGATGGTTCGATTATTTTCAAATCTATCATCTCATCCAACTCTTTCTCGACCTGTGCTTGAAAATGTATAGGTATAGGATAAGGTCTAACCCTAATAGGAGTATGGTCAGTTAGAACAATGTCATGTTGAATGACATTCGTTTGTCCAGGGATGTCAGTGAGTACATCCTGAAATGTTTGCAACATAGTTGAAACTTGTCGCTGTTCTCCTAGAGACAAATCAGGAGAGACAGTAACGTTCTTCCATGATTCACTGGAATGAAGTGGGATCATTGGAAGAGGAAGATTTACATCTGAAAAACTTGTTTCCTCATCCTGTATCACGGACAGTGATGAGTAATGACCATGTTGTACTGGAGAATTGTCCGTTGCTTGGAAAATGGGTTGCAAATAATCCGGACGTTCATGGAATTCAGTAAGCATATTGATGTGGAAGGTTTTATGCTTCCCATCAATATCGACAATATAGTCGACATCGGAAATTTTCGATATTATATCGTACGGACCTTTCCAAGAAATAAGTAATCTGTTTTCCCTACAAGGTAGTAATACAAATGCTTTGTCACCAGGACAAAGTTGTCGTAAGCATCTCTTCTTATTGGCAAATTGCCTTGCCTTCTGTTTCGCAAATTCAGAAGAAGAAGTTGCTAATTTGCATGCTTCGATAATTTTTTGTCTCAACGCGATGACATATTCGTAGGATGACTTTGTGTCATCGTCAATATTGTCAGATGTTATGAGATCGTGAAGCAACGACATAGGGCCACGCGGACGCGCGCCAAAGACGAGTTCAAAGGGAGAAAATCCCGTATGTTCATTGGGTACCTCTCTGTAAGCGAAGAGGGCCGCAGGTAAAACTCTGTCCCAGTCTTGAGGATGATCCTCAGTTATCTTCCCCAGTAAGTTTTTAAGTGTTCTATTAAGGCGTTCGACCATACCATTAGACATTGGATGGTAGATACTACTTAAAGATCTATCTATCTGCAGGGTAGACATTACTTGAGACATGGTATCTGATATTAGTTGGGTGCCATGGTCTGACAATATCTCTCCGGGGAACCCCAGACGAGAAAATATAAGCCAAAGAGCATCTGCAATATCAGCAGTAGTAATACTCTTCAGAGGAATAGCCTCTGGCCAACGTGTGCACATATCAACACACGTCAAGATAAACTGATGTCCTCTGGCAGACTTGATCTTAAATGGACCAATAATGTCTATGGCCATTTTTTGAAACGGCCGAATAGGAATGTCCGCCGCCTGAATGGGTGCAGCATGCCGTGGACCTTTGGATTTAACTTCCTGACATACTTTACAAGATCGACAATAAATACGTATGTCCTTGTTTACCAATGGCCAAAAGAAAGCCGCAAGGACTCTTGACTTAGTACGGGAAAAACCCATGTGTCCAGCACACTGAGAGTCGTGAGCGTGCTGCAAAATTTTAACTCTCAAATTCTTGGGAACCAGGATTTGAGAATGACTTGACGTAATGGAGTCTTGAACCATACGTACAAGTACGCCATTCTTCTTTGTAATCCACGATTTACGACTTGTGTCCTTATTCGGATCACCTTTAGTTGCAAGAATGAAGAATTTCTTCAGAGTGGGATCATCTTCTTGCTGTTTTATAAACGAGTCACGAGAAATTACCAAGGGATTATCTTGGTTATGCACTTCATTATCTTCAATAGATGAAGTTTGAGGCACATTAAGAGCCTGAGCTCTAGTGACTACAGCGTTAGCAATCTGCATGTTTTGCCTTTCCCACGTGGAAATTTGTTGCGGAGTGCATTCCTTGACTCCATGAATGCGACCGATGATGAGGTCAGCGATCGGATTCGGAAGAAGACATGCGTGTACATCTCCCGTAAAGAAAGGAGTAGCAATCCTAATGATAGCAGTAGAGTATTTCTCTAATGTGCCGCCAAATGTTACACATTTGACTACTTGTCCAGTGGCACGGGAAGGATCTACGAGTGACTGCCTAACACCAATTGTGGTGCATCCAGAATCAAATAGCACAGAGACTGGATTGTTATTCACTAAACCCTTATGTAAGACAAGAGAACCTCTTCCATCATGCGCGACTGATGCCGGAAGAGCAGGAAGAGGATGGCCACAGCTTAAAGTAGACACTGTGGTTGGCTCAAATAACGTTTTGCATTGGGGGCACTGAGATGCTCTCCCAAAATCAAAAGCGGCACATGCCATATTACTAGCATCATTATTATCTTTACTCTGTTTATAGGCTTCATGGGACTCTTGTTGTACAGAGTTTGCCTGAAAATGTGGTTTATGTCTTTTGTTTTGAGATCTACCTCGGTTATTATCACCTCTGTAGTTATTGTTACCTCTATTGTAACCCCTATTTGGGTTTGAGTCATAGTTCCCTTGGTTACCATTATCATATTCATTATAATGAGTATCTCTGTAATTATGATCTTGTTGACTCCAAGACGGATAACCCTGATAGTTTCTATAATTACTTCCTCTACGGAAATTCCTATAATTATGACCACCCCTGTGTCGAGAGCTATCAGGTCGTCTCCAGTTCTTTGAAGAAGAACCCTGAAATGATTGGTTACCTTGGTTTTGATAACTATTATGGTTACCTTTTTTTATCAAATCTGTTTTGAGGTCCCTGAAATCTGTGTGAATAATTGGGATTGTATGGTGTTGCTGAAGCAACTGGCATACTCTCCTTAATCTTAGTGTTGCCAAAAGTCACGTCGGGGTGTGCAGTGACATATTGGGAACAATATTCTTCCATTTCTTTTAGAGATTTGGGTTTACGCTCATGTATAAATTCAAGGAAAGGTTTGTTCACACATGACATAATCTTATCTCTGAGCAACAAATCCATAAGTCCTTCATACGTTTTTTCTGTTTTGGAAAGCTCAATCCAACGATCAACTGTGAGACGTGCCTTTGCAGTGAATTCTGAGAATTCTACACCCGTCTCAGGTACCATCGTCGTAAATAAAAGGCGATAGCCTTCCTCACTTAGCTGATATTTTTTTATCAAAGCCGCCCTAATGACATCATAATTATCCTTATCTGCTTCTCCTACAAGGCATAATCTAGTCAAAGATTCACCTTTCAAGTTTTCTGATAATTGATTAGCGTATTGTGATTTATCCACATTATGTGTACGACAAGAACGTTCAAATCTATCCAGCCAGAATGTAATATCGTCACTGGACTGATTGAACGGTGGAACCTTAACCTTGTAAGTAGAAGGTTTACCATTACCACTAGATGCCTGATTAACATTACTCATACTTGTCAATCTCAATTTCTCCAACTCAAATTCATGTTCTCTTATTGCTTTTTTCTCTTCAGCATCTAATCTTTTTTGTTCAGCCTCCCTGTCTAATCTTTTTTGTTCAGCTTCCCTGTCTAATCTTTTTTGTTCAGCTTCACTGTCTAATCTTTTTTGTTCAGCCGCAGCTTCTCTTTCTAATTTTTTTGTTCAGCTTCCCTGTCTAATCTTTTTTGTTCAGCTTCACTGTCTAATCTTTTTTGTTCCGCAGCAGCTTCTCTTTCTAATTTTTTTTGTTCAGCTTCAAATCTCCTTTCCTCCACCTGCATCTGTAATTTCTTTTGTTCAGCAGCAGCCTCAGCTTCTCTTTCTAATCTTTTCTCTTCCGCCATAGCTTTTCTTTCTTCTGCAGCTAATCTTTTCTCTTCTGCCATAGCTCTTCTCTCTTCTGCAGCTAATGCTTTGTCATATTGAGCAACTGCCCATTGTTCTAATTGTTGACCAGTTTTATCAAGGGCTTTCCCTTGTATAATGAAGTATTCTAATGTAGACATGGTGTCTAACAATAATACTAATCACCTGAAATAATAATAATACCACAAGTTCTCAATGACTTGATTAATCAGTATACTATCCCAATATCTGTGGGTCACAAGCCTTTAATAAGGTCTTGTATAATAGTAATAATAATCAGGTACTGGTTTATACCATAATCCAAGTGCAGTGCACAGGCAATTGTGTCTTATGAAATATACCTATATAAAACATATGTCAACCAACAGAATACATAAAGTACAAATAGGACTGACAATACAAGAACGTTTGCAGAAATCAAAATAAATCAAATAGGGAAATCAATGAAAATAATCACTGAATCTGCAAAGAATAACAACACCAATGACGTCACAATATATGAATACAAATTGTGAATAGAACTGAAAGATAGAAAAGAGTAGACCAACAAATTACAAACAACTCAAAACAAAACTAAAGAACAAAGAAATATTACAAAAATAACAATAATTACAGTCTTCACAGCTAACACAAAAGCAACAGTTGTCGCAGCAAATTTTCAATCAAGAAAATTGCACCTATAGAAAACGCCCACAACGGACCCTCTATGACGTGGGATATTCTGTTGTGAGGACGCCGCCCAACCTTAAACACAACCCGCTGACATAGAAACTAACATACTATACAAACAAATAACATGTAAACATAAATATATATAAATTATGTGTATGATAGTATGTGTTGCAAAATAGGCTCAGTTTTACAGTAATGGCAAAGTTATTTTTATGAACATAAACAAACTGCCACTTTATTCAATTAAACATTCTGGCCTTAAATATTAAAGTTCATATATGGAAAACAAGAAGATCCATCGATGAAAATAGGACTTCTTAGTACACAAATACTGTCTTCCTGTTAACATTGACAAGAATTGATCCAACTGTTCTGTGAAACTCTGTAATGTCTAATGTAAAACTGTCAACAACGCTGGCCTACATACTGCATTCACTTGACAGGTCACGTGACGAAGTGTTGACAAAGAGCAAACCAATACTGCAAGTGTGTCGTATCAGCCACAGGAAACGGTCTGGTATCGGTAATCTGTTGACTTCTGAACTTCTGCGAGGTCAAACCCAGAAAGCTGGTCCACCAGTTGATAAGGTTGATAATGTTGGATTTTTATTCCCGTTAATGATATCCACCAAAAGATAGATATAAGTGGATGGAAGCAGACATCATCATCATCATCATCAGTTGATAAGATCTCTATGGTGTTGTTTGCTCCACTGTAGTGTATGGAATGTCAACTTGACCTACGCAGTGGTGTGTAGACATGGATTGAGTGTACAATGTGCGAATGATGATAAGGGTTCGTGTTGTTGACAAATGTTCTTTTCTCACACTCATGTATGACTGGAAGTCATCGACACCAACGACTGTGTACCTTTTCTAAAGTTTAATTGGACGTACACACTCGACAGCACAGATAGTGACAAATCACAGGTTGGCATAATACATCATAGTACAGTGGATAAATGGTCTTGCAATGTTATGTTACATGGGCACTCATGTAGATTAATATTATAATGGACTGTCAGTAGCCAAGCCCTCAGCATCGCCCATACATATAAATCATCTGACTTCACTGACTGAGCACGTCAGCTTATAAACAATATTTCAGATGGCTTCTAAACCTAATCTCGTTTAGCGACGATTCTCCCACATAATGTTCAGCACATATTTTTTTCATATAATAATATTGAACCGCTAATAACGGGTTCTCATGTGTAGCAGTGATCTCTGGACTAAACAAGCGATAATACGGGCATCCCCTTTCTCTTCTTGAAAGTCGCTACATGTTTTGGTTCCAAGATGGCTTCACTCGTGAACTGTCACTCACGTTTGGATGCAGATAATGAATCTGTCCTAAAGTTAGTCATTCATAAAACATTGCATTGCTCTGTAGATTTGATCATGAACAATTGACTGCATTCTACAGAATATAGTGCTGCTAGGAATCGAAGTCGTTTTCATCGAGTCAAATATATTCTCTTAGACATTCAAATCGTAACTATCGAAAATGGTGGCTTCGATCGAGAGTTCATAAGAGTGTCTTTGATTACCTTGGTAGAGGAAATATAAAACTGCCATTCCTTGGCAATATGAATAAACACTGGGGTAAAGCATACACGATAGGTTTAGACGACTATCACTTTCCCCACAAATACTGAGATCACTTTTTCCCGGCGACAGGCCGACATAGGAAAACACACACAGTCCCTATCAGGACGAAGCCAAATCACACCACACTCTAGCGACACATCCGCCGAATAGCCTTTGACCTCTCTAGAGACAACAGAACATATAGTTCGACTTAGATATGTAAAGATATACAGATATAAGACAGACTCGTCCTACTCAGACAAACAATACACATAAATTCAGGCCATAGATATTCTGAAGCAAGAACAATCTATTATTACCCAAACAACGAATAAATCGCAGTAAAATGGATTTATCCGCGGAGTTTGATCGAAGAGATGGCACAACTTTCAAGGGAAGTAGCAGTTGGGGACAGGTGGGGTAGCACACTGTGCATTCCCCGTCATCCAGGGGGGCTCTCCAACTATGCAGAGCTTGCACAATGCTGTGCTCTGGTTCTGGGCTCACCCAAGGAATCCTCACGTCCTGCACAGAGCCACTTCCAGATACCCACCACCTGCCAACCCCCCATTGTAGAAATCTCCTGCATGCGGCCATCCAGTCAAGAGCCAGTATTAAGTCTGGTGCCCAAGTGATTCCCCCCAAGCTCAGTGTGCAATTCTGGGTTCTCATCATGCTGCAACACAGGGGGGATTGTGATGCTCAGCCATCTCTCTCAACTCTGCACCGATAAATGACATCGGGGACTTAACTGTGTCTCAGTACTGGGAGGCCCCGTTTCCGGGTACACCACACACAGCCAGTTGAGGCAACGGTCGCCGTGGGCGTGTCTTCAGTGGGGAAGTTGTGGAGTCTTCCTGTCCATGTTCTTGCACATCCTAACACTGCCCGCAAGACATCGGAGGTTTGGAGAGTGGCCTTCTCTATCTCAACTAGTCAAAAACAACAGTGTGCAAATTACTGTGCCCATTGTAACCGGTGCTAACGTTCAGCACAACCAGGTCAGAAGAAAAATCAAGGCGAAACATATACCTGCCTCAAAACCAACAGATGTTCCAGCCATACAAACCCCTACCACAGTGAAACCATCACCGCAATCAAAAGATGTTAAGCCATCACCGCATTCGTCAATGTCCTCAGTGTCCCAACAATCAGCAAATGCAGTGTCGTCGCCTATCACACCCGTCACCACTGCTACTCAGTATGATGCTCGCCTAAGCAGTCGGGACATTGCAAGGTTAGAGATGGCAGAGAAACTGAAGGAACTACTAAAACTTTGCTGAGACACGCCCCTCAAGTCTTCAATGTACATGCCATCCCATGTACCGTCACCGCGAATGTGCACTTAATTTTTAACAATGTACTAACTCTCCCCATGTACTCTATTTTCAGTCTTGGACAGTTCAAATGACTTGCTTACAGACTAAGATGTCAAAGCCTCACTGAGAAAGTTATTTTTTCCAGCCTTAGAATAATGATGCCCAGAAAGAAATCAAGACCAGCCCACGGAGGATTCTAGTTAGACATTTTATTTGGATTATTGAAATAAAGATGACACAGATGATACAATGTTCTTTGTTTACAGACACCCTTATTAGTCAGACAGTTTTTGATATTCAGAATGTTACACAACTTTACCTATAACACATGTGTCATACTATTCTGTTGTAACATTGATCTCTACTTTTGAAACGAATCATATTCCATGTTTCATTCACCAGACTTCTTGTCCTTGCAGATCCAGAGTCCTGTATTTTCATGCAGACACTGTAAACCAGTAGTTTTGTTTTCTTACCCCATACTAATATTTCTTTGATCTATATTATGCTAAACTCCTTTATATCTATCACCTTGATCAATCATACTGTTCATACTATGACATCTCTCAACAGCACATAATTCATACCCAAAACTAGTATTGTAGGTTATGCTATTTTTCTCCACAGGATTATTTCAAATGTACATTATTATTTTAGACCCAGATGTATATTAGTACTGTCAAAAAATTTTACTGCCTATCACAAATACCCCAATGACATTTACGCATGTTGAATTTCTGCAAATGAAGAATCCCTTGAGAGCATTAGTATATGCTAACCCCAGATTGAACAAATTGCACCTATTTGTTGATGATGCCTTTGCCCATGTTAAAGAAATAGCATTTGCACATGCTGACCTAGCAAATGAAATACCCCATTACCGCATGATAACCACTAATGACACATGAGATGAAGAAGCAACAGGTTATGTATGATGAAGATGACATTTTATATTAAGGTGAAACTTTATGTTGTCACAGCTGAGATTTTGTTGAAATGTTGATGCACAAAATCCCCCACATTAACATTGGAGGAGGAATAATCTTAGTCTTTCGTGGTTACGAGATAAGACAAGGATATAGAATATTTGATGAATACCATGGAACAAATCAGAGCAGATGATTGTTGCACATATGAGGACCATATTTGAAGTCATTATTGAAGGATTATCAGTAGACAAGAGACATAAATGAATTATGATAATCCCATGGAACCACAGGTACTAAGGACACAAAATGGAGATTAAATAATGGAGAAAAAAAAATTATGACTGAATAATTGCTACACCCAGAGGTAAAGGAAATAGAGATACATCCGCATTTTTGGAGAAGATATCTTTTTTTTTTGATTTTTGCTCATTGCCTTTGTAATATGAACATTGTTGTATAACAAATGACTATTCCTTATCACGAATTACAGAATGTTGTAAGATAGTTAGAATAAATTGACAATGTACTATACTCATAACATACCCAGAATTACAGGAGAGAAAATAAATAAATGGTTGATGAAATTGGACATACTGAGATTTGCTCACCCCGAGGATATTGGATAAGAAAATAACGTTATCCCAAGGACAGACATGTCACAGATATAGTACATGGACAATTAATAAGGATATATTTCCAGTACAGAATAAGAGGAATAGGAAGGATCCACATTTTAAAATATTGGAGCACCATGAGCGATGAATTGGACTTATAAAGGAAATGGAAATGGTACACTGTATGCAAGGATAACCAGAAATAATATGGTTAAATAGTAGTCAGAGTGCAAGGAACTTTGTCTTATAAGAATATTGTAGATTCCTCACGATCAATTGAATATTTTTTCTTCCTTTCTATGTCACATTTTTTGAGTGATGACCCCAAAATTTTTTTTCATCTCATATTGTCAAAAGTTCTTACATCTCAGTTAAATGTTTCCATAAATAATTGTTTGATGTGTTTTGCATAAATGTATTGCTAGATAAGGTACATAGGGAGTTACTAAGGATGAATTCTCAAGATAACAGGAGGACTAGAATAGATACAATGATATTGGTACACCATAAATGATACATTGGTGTTATGAAAAAAAAAAAAAGGAGACAAATATAAATTGTATACAAGGATGCCTCGAGAGTGACAACATGGATACATATTGTCAAAAGTATAAGCAGTTGTCTTAAAAGAGAAAATAAAGTAATACGGAACCCAATGTAGAAAATTCATGATGATTTGGAAACTATATTTTTCTTTTCCCTTATATTTCATAAAATGATAGTAACACATTCGTCTGTTGGTTGCTGAATAATTTGATGTTTGAAAATTGATGTATGGTAAGTCAAAGAAGATCGTTGAAGAATAAATATATATATAAAATAATATTTCTAGGGAAGAGTTCACAAAAAAAAAAAAAAAAAAAAAAAAAAAATACTGTATTGACAGAAAAGAAGGAATGATTAGAAATAACTGACTAATGGACAGGATCACCACCAGACGTACGGATATTAGAGACAAACATCACATATTTTGAAGAAAAAAAAAATGTAATATAGAACATTTTCTACAGTGACGGACTTAGAACGAGTTTATACACTTACCATTTGGAAAATGTCTATAACAAGGAAACATACAAATAAATAAATAAGGATAAGCCATGAGGTTTTAATGCTTTTATTGTGAAAAATGATTACTTATAAAAATGATGCTGGTTGTATTATCGTATGATAAATATGCATATTATGTTTAGAGATGTTTTCTACATGTAATAATGAGCAAGTGGCTCATTCACTAGAAAAAAAAAAAAAAAAAAAAAGATTTTTTTAGTACTTGCAGGCTTTTAATATGGAGCAAATAACAGTACAGAAAAGAGATAACACCCCCACCACATCCAAGAGAATGTAATCAACTATATTTTTGAATGAAATGTAATAGATTATGATAATCCAGCCAAGTTCTGCAAATAAGATAGTTTATTGTTCATTCCCCAGTGTTGCCACTCGTCACATTTTTTTAGTGATGACCTTATGAGTGTTTTGCAGATTTTGTTAGGCAGTGTTGCCAATTTGTAAATTTGGTGAAAAATATTATGATGTGATGAATAAGTTACACTTTTTGAAGTTGATGTCCACTACTAGTTTTTTTTTTACATAGCAGACGACCTCATATAGACATAGGACCCCAGTATAGGAATTAAATTAAATTTTTTTGGAAATATTTTTGGACTTAGAAAAATTTTTGAACTTTAAATTTTTCTGAAAATTTTTTTGAACTTAGAAATTTTTGGAGATGGATTTTTGTTATTGATAGTACTCAAATGTCTCCCTACGGGATATATTTGCAGGGCCCCGGGATCTGTATGTAACCGCGTATACCGTAAGTTTTCAGATACAGGCTATATTAACATATAAAATAAATTTTTATAGAAACAGAAGATTTAAAAAGTCTTGGCGCAGATGTTTAATTAAACCAGGTTAGCTTCGAAAAGCCACGCATTATTTTAGGCTAAGCTTCGCTTCGTAACGCCAAGCATTAATTAGGGTAGCTTCGCTTACGCCAAGCATTGGTCACGTGATTTTCCCACCAATGGTTAGGCTGAGTCTTTTTTCCCCGGAATGAACAAGAGACGAAGCCATTTTTTTAGTCAGTAATGAATTTAGAGCGGTGGAGACAAGACGTAATTCTCTTTGCTCAGTGATATTCTATAGAGGAGATTGACTTCGCACAATTAATGCAACTGTGTATCTTCGAAATGTGGAATGTGATGATTTGTGAATTCACGAGAAACGTAAGTAGTGCTAAGAATTGCATGCAATAACTGTTAGAGCCCACAGTCATAACTGAAACGGAGCTACGCTCGAAAACTGGGTAAAGAATTGTAAACCCAGGCATATATCTGAACCTTTTACCAAGAATGAAGGTCCTTAAGCTGAGAGAAAGTCAAACTAAGGAATACTAATGAATAAGAGAAAGTTTGGCTCTTCATTGAAATGAAGAGATAAGAAAAACGTGAAATCTAGACCACATTAACAAATAAACGAAGGAACACTAGAAGGATAGAGGAGCCACGCCATGTTTTAGCAACTTGAAAAGATTACGAGATGCAATAAGGAATATTGCATCATTAAAATAATGCATTGACTTTTTATGCTTGTTTATTAAATGTCAACATGCTATTATGCAAATTTGGTGTGGTTACCATTTGACTTAACCCAGTTCTTGTTGGAAATTGAATAAACATTTGTTTCATTGAACACAAATGCTGTTGACGAATCATATGTTTGCAGTTAGCCATCATACCAATTATTAAAGGACCATGCCAAAGCTAATCGTTGCAGGTGCAACACAAATAATAACCATATGCTCTAAAAATAAAACATCATAGAGGATTGTCCCCGAACCTGGTAAATTCCTGTAAGTCTGTAGAGAGAAATCATCACCTCTAGCAGGCTAGCTAGTAATCAAAATCTAATACTCTCGAGTTAAACAGCAACCCCCACTACCCTGCCCGGCCACACACGTCTATGCAGCTCATCCCACAGGTGCTCAATCGGACTCATGTCTGGAGACAGGGATGGCCAGGGAAGGGTGAGAATGTTGTTGGCAGTCAGGAACTGCGTGGTCAACCGTGCACAATGGGGTCTGGCGTTGTCCTGTTGAAACACAGACCTTTGGGCAGCCAAAAGTGGAAGGACATGGGGTCGAAGAATTTCATTGACGTATCGTTGCGCATTCAAGCCTCCTTCAATGTGCACCAATTGACTCCTTCCGTTTTAACTGATCATTCCCCACACCACTGCACCTCCACCACCGTGCGGCGGAGCTTCATCAACGCAATTTTGGGCAAAACTTTCATTTCGCCTACGGTAGACCCTACGCCGTCTATCATGACGCTGCAACAAAAAGAAAGATTCGTCACTAAACCAGACACATCTCCATTGATTGTCAGCTGCCCAGGGACGATGCTGGTTGGCCCAAACATGTCGATTTTGGCGATGGCGGCGCGTAAGGACAGGTCCTCGGGGAGGTCGTTGTGCCCAAAGTCCAGCGTCATGCAGTCTATTCCGGACAGTTTGATCAGACACATGACGTCCTGCAGGCAATGACTGGGCATTTGAGGAAGCTGTTGTAAACCTGTCTCTGAGGTGACGAAGCCGAATAAAGCGATCCTCCGCTGCTGTTGTCACTCTGGGTCGTCCACTGCGATGCCGGTCTTCAACTGAGCCAGTGGCTTGGAACCGGTGCCAAAGTCGACTGATGGTACTCTGATGCACGTTTAGATGCCTGGCAACCTGACTTTGACTTTCGCCTGCATGCAGTCGGCCAATAGCAATGTTCCTTAAATTTATCGATAGAGACGCCATAAATGTCTGCTTGAAAATGAACTGAATTTTTGTGTGTAGCGTTATCCTTTTATAGGGTTTCAGTTGCGTAATCAGTGACTAGCGTTCACCCCAAATTTTGATGCTTTCACGTGCGCGCAACATGAGCTGTGGTCAAAAATTGCGTCATAAACACTATTGACCACTGCGTTGTAACGATTACAAAAACGA
Source organism: Oreohelix idahoensis (assembly GCA_024509875.1). Taxonomy (NCBI): domain Eukaryota; kingdom Metazoa; phylum Mollusca; class Gastropoda; order Stylommatophora; family Oreohelicidae; genus Oreohelix; species Oreohelix idahoensis. The sequence continues at coordinate 425,870 of JAMPIV010000777.1, forward strand.
ACGCAATTCAGGTCAACACGTGCATTTGACACTGTAAAGAACATTTGAGGCTGGTTTTTATATTCCCTTGCACCAAATTTTACTTACAAACTCATAAAAACGCGCCCTCGGATAGCTATGCGTTTCTTTTTTTGAACAGTATAGATCTAAATTTCACAGACTTTCCTGTTCTGTCCTAGAATATGTCACATTTAGTCATCCACCTAAGCAGAGGCAGAACATGATATATTAACAGGTCTACAAATTAACTGCTTCACTTGTGTCTATTGTAATGTTTATAAGATTTAATGACATGAATTTTGATGCAAAAGAAATGTTATAGTCATGTTCTCGATTGTTTATTAGCGGTACCATACACAAGGATGCCGGTTTACAGTATTGCCAGCAGCAAGAGCGCTCTTCTATGTAAAAAACAGGCGCTAGAAATAACATTTCATTTTTTTTTTTTTTAAACAAACTTTTGCGTCTCGTTTTGGTTATATTAGGGCGCGTCTTTAGGCCGTTCAAAACCTAGTCGGTTATATGATAGGGCGCATGTCATTTCAAATATAATGATTAAAAACTTTAAGATCCTAACTGAAATGTCTATGATAAAGGGTGAGGTCACAGAAACGGACTCTTGTTTCTTTACGGGTTTTCCCAGCAAGATGTAGACTACCTTTCTTTTCAACCTTATCGTTGCTCAGTAAATACTGTAATTACCTATACAGTTTGTTGTATTGCATCCCAACCCGACCGAAGAAGGCTTAAAAGTTATGATGGATAATTAATTTAAAAAGAGGAAAATATTCTTTACAAAAATAAATAAATAACAATTTGCAAAAATCTAAGAAGATGCCGGCATCGGCTAAAGCAGACAGCCTTATTACTGGCTGAAATGTGAGTGTTTAGGGTGAACATGACACGTATGTCAGACTGCGTGCAAAGTTAACACGTACTAATCGTGATGGTTGGTATTACGTAGTTCAGTACCAGCATTTAAAAAGTCTTCGTGCAAGATGGCAAGTCTGTCGATGTTATGAGATAATCTTCGAAAAGTCATCCGGTAGCATGATTAGGCCACCTATTGTCGTGATAAAGTCGCCTACTGTAGCGACAAAGTCACCTATCGTCGTGATAAAGTCGCCTACTTTAGCGATAAAGTCACCTATTGTCGTGATAAAGTCGCCTAATGTAGCGACAAAGTCACCTATTGTCGTGATAAAGTCGCCTACTGTAGCGATAAAGTCACCTATTGTCGTGATAAAGTCGCCTACTGTAGCGATAAAGTCGTCTTGTGTCCCGAGGAGTCCTTAAAATACACTGACACAGATGTCTGCTATTTACTAACCACGTGAGTTTTCTTAGAGCGAAATCAAAATAGCCACAACATTTCTATGTACACGGTTTGTTCATGAAACTTCTTTCCAGCAGCTCATGACTGATTGCTTTCTTTTCCTGATTATTTCCTCATACATAAAGATTTGGGCGGGGATATATCGCCGGATTCAGCCTCTACGACATCTTCCAGGAGTTACGGTAAGCCAGATCACATTATAGCCGGCATGTTCTCTCTAGTCCTAACCAGACAACCTCTGTATCACACACATTTTAGTTCTGTCCCTTCTTGTGTGTACTCAAAAAGATAGCAACTGATCAAACGATATGTTTGGGACCGAAGACGCAGCAGCAGCAGTGATAAATGCAGTCAGCGACCCATAGCTAGACTGCTTACATCAGGGTCAGCGAACCAAAGCTGACCAAGACCCTACTCCACCTCCAAGTGGTGGTCCTGGAAACAGGCTGCATCACTGCAGTCTGGCTGAGAGAGTAGGGATCGAAGATGGGAAGGTTAATCCGGTCCCAAAAAATGCCGTGCGGAAGTCGGATGTGTTGGCCGAAAGGCGCAAAAATCACAGCTTTGCTGTAAACGGACACAACGCAACCAACGTCCTGTTCAGGACGAAACGAGGAAGAAGAAACGATATGTTTTTGTGAGACAAATTTGCCCTGGTTATATTTTACCGAAGGTTAGAAATTCACGAGCATTTGTACACAATAAACATAGGTGGAAAGAATTGTTAAATAAATCTTTAGATATTTAATCAAGGTATACATACTTATGCATCGTGCAGTTCTCGGGATCTCCGAGGAAACAGTGAAAGAATATGACCACTACTACCTCAGGCAATATCATGAAGCAACTAGTGCAAGATTATGTAAGAGGGTAACCTCATCATGTGAAATATTACTCCAGAAACCACTGCGACAAGAGCATATCAATGCTTTGGTGCAAGCGTCCTGCAAAAAAATCAGCTGCAATGGTGGCTCAATTCTCCACAAGGAGCGAAAATAGAAATGAAGTCATTGTACTTGTATGCTTCATTAACCTCATGCTTGAGGTAAAAAACCTTGATCGTTTAAACGGAAGAAGAAGAGGAGAAGAAGAAAAAGGTGGTGGGGTGGTTTAAGTAGTAGAAAAATAAAATTGTAAATATATTAATGAATTGATGTATTAGGAGAAGCGATTGAAATAAAACCGTTTTAATTAATGAAGATAACACATCAGTTACAATCTGATCACAACGTAAATTTTTTTTAATGTTGATGGAGGGCATCGCTCCGATTACAAACTTCACACAAAGATTAAATAAATGAATTAAATATTTATGTAGAGAAGTGTTAAACTATAAACTGGACACAGTGGTTAAACACATCAAGACCATAAATTTGTGTTCCATGCAGGTTTAAGAACTCACCATCATTATTATATGTTTGGTATGATGCGATCGATTCCAAAAAGGGGCGGCCCAGTAACATATTGTATAAGCAGGAGGGAAGCAATGATTTAGAGAGGATACTGGAGAAATGTGGGCTTGTCTGACCAAAAAAAAAATAAAAAAGGAGTACACAGAAAAACAGAACATCTGTTTAATTTAGCAAGTGTGACATTAATCTTTAATAACTTATTTCATTGATATGGCATGCTTCGCCTATCTATTTATTACATACACCACTGTAGCGCCATTTGTAATTGACACGTAACCCTTTCAACTACCCCTTCCCTACTTCAGCACATCTCAAGCATGTAGTACCTCCGTCCCTGTCACACCCACGGTGTGAAAGGCAGACAAAACCCTCCCCCCAATCCGATAGATTTGTTTCTTTCTGTTTCTGTAATTAATTTTTTAACGGTGTATAGCTGCTGACCTTATGCTTAACCTCATAGCTAGATAAAGTCGTACCTACTGTTTTTATGCTCTCTGTTCTCTATCCATGTCTAGTTTGTGTATCTTGTAGAGAAAAGGCACTGTATATTCCATTACATTTCATTGATATGGCATGGTTCGTCTATCTACTTTATTACATCTATCTATTCTACTGTAACGCCATTGGTAATAGACACGTAACCCTTTCAGCTACCCTTCCCTACTTCAGCACATCTCAAGCGTGCAAGACAGACAAAAAGCTCCACCCAATCCGATAGATCTGTTTCTTTCTAACTCTGTAGTTAATTTTTCTAACGATGTATAGCGGCTGACTTTTGCTTTTAAACGCCCTGCAACAACCTCCATGTTTAGAAATACTGCCCTGTTCTCCGCGTCTCCACTATGCTAGGTTGTTACTTGTTAGATACATTCAAAACATAGGTCAATGACTGTCATTATGAGCTCATTTCACAAAACGGACAATTCATTAGATACTTAAATAGCTGACTTCACTCAACTTGAATATGTGTCTGTCGTCATTTGAGACCATGTTGAGGGGCTGGAATTAGAAATACCTCGTACGTTGAGTTTTAGGTTTATTAAAATAAAGGTAAATGTAGTCCCACATTAATTACTCCGTAGGGGGAGGAAAGTGTTAGAGACTTCTTCATACTAGGTCCAGCTTTAAGAGGTGGGGGGCGACCGATTCCCTTTTTTGCTGCCGGTGCTTTCCCTAATTCAAAAGATGAGTCAGGGTCACATATACAGGTAGGTAGACTGGGGCATGGCGCAACCAGGTTTCGATCCGGGAACCCGGTATATTCGCCGTCGAGAGGCCAACGCTCTAACTGCTTAGCCAAGGTCCCGGCAAACTTGCTAGCTCAACTACCCATTCCACCTTTAACAGGTCAGTATAAGCACATATCCCTCATTTCTGTTATAAGTTACATTTCATCACAATAAAGATTTGCCATGGTCGCGTTTGTGGGGTTTGGTTTGTGTTCTTGGACCGTGCACTTGAAAACTGGCGTTTGTCGTGTGTACGGGATACTCGGTTCAACCCCATTTGTGTTATAATTAGGGTAAATAATGTTCATCATTCTATATAGCAGATTGCATTGGTTGTTTTTCTTGTGTGTTGGCTCTTCCAGGCTGTAATTGATCTGATTTTTGTTGTGGCTATGGTGTTTTTAATATATATGCTTCCATGTTACTATAGTGCTGTATCTCGCTATTGACATTCTTTTAAATGTATCTACTGGGCGTTTGTTGGTTTTTGAATTGGGCGTTATTTTTTTTTTTTTGTGCTTTTTTTTTTTTTTTTTAAGTTCTTGTACTGATATTGCATGGACATTTTTACAATTTATTTTTATTTTTTTATGTTTTTGTTTTTCCTTGTCATTCTCATTTGTTCTGGTTGTTACATGTTGTTCTTGTTTTGATAAAATTAAATTGTATTGCCCTGGGTAGGTCAATTTTTTAGTACAGTTTCTTTTAAATGTGATGGAGAGTTTTGTGTTCTCAAGTATTCCATAAGTGGTTTTCTCTGTGTCGTGGAATATTCTAATCCACATATATAAATTATCAAGTAAATATAAAGCCTAACAAATAAATCTAATAAAGAAAAGAGCAATGGTAAAATAACAGTGCTGTCACAATGACAGTACTCGAAATCCCCCTTGTTTTCTGCTTCGTCTGCAAATTGTAACGCTTTCACGTTGATAGTAAAAGCCTACTGTATTATTACCCGCTTTCTTCAATGAAACGTGTGCTGTATTTCTAAGAAAAACATTGAGAGGCAGACTGCGTAATGACCTAAATTAATCCTAACATTAATTATATTACGTTACCAAAACGAACGAACAGATGGACTCAAATAGAAAGAGAGAGGGGCGAATAAAATCAGGAACGCATGCAAAATTAAACACGCGTCTCGCTATTAATGCCACCCCCAACAAGCGTAACGCGATACACAATTACTACTATCACGCGTGTAGGCTACATGCACTAACTTTTTCGGACGGACAGTGATAAATTCACTACCCTTCCCAGAGTTAGGTTTTAAAATCACGAAAAACGCTTATTAGAAAAGATAACATTATATGGGTTTACGTTTGAAAACATTACAGTACCCAGACAGCACATCTTCGAAACAGGAGGTAGAAGAAATTGCATATTTTGAACGCAGCCACTTAGCTCTATTAAATATATATATTTGGGTTCCTTAGGGTTTGCTGACAAAGAATATGTACAACGTTATGCAAATAGTCTAGGAATTGACAAGTTATAGCCAAAATAAAATGATGGTGCTGTCAGACAACACCCAAAATCAGAATCGCTCAGTGGTAGATTTTTTCAATCCACCATTGTACGGGAAATGGGCCACAAGTTACATTTGAACTGATTGGCTGGAATGATATGTAAGGCTACACACGATTAGTCGGACTATAAATACTATCTTTGGTTGTTAGGGGAGACGTAGGAAGTTAAAATTTTTTCAAATACTTGTCGAAACGTGGCTCCATTGGCTAGACTCGCTGATATACTCACTTAGGAGCGTTAGTTCGAGACCACTAGTCAAATAAGCTTGATAAAGCAACAGTGCGTTGAAGCCAGCTCATATTTTTGCTAAATAAAAGCCTGGAACATAAGCAGATGGGAATTTGTGCCAGTAGTTGTGCCAGAATTCATTGCTAATCAACGTATCTGTGTTTGTTTCCATGAATTGTGGGACCGTGGTCTTGATGGTATTGAGCAGCACCTGGTCAGAGCTTTGCTGAATCCAGAGTCGGACAGCATACTCCTTGGTCCATTTAGCTATCAGTGAGGTGTCTCCAGAGCCGAGGGGAGAATCGAGCAGAGGAGTCTGTTCCTGCCGCCATCACGCCAGATAAGCTGATGTGGCCAGCTGAGCTCAAAATTATGTACCCCCAGCTTAAAATGACCTTGTAAAAATAAAATTAAGAGGGGAATTAAATTGTGTTAGTATCAGGAACTGAGAACATCTCCAATAATAGTTCCCATAAAGACAAACTATTGAAGTCATGATGACAAATACCAACAGAGCTTGAACAAAACAAAACCAGTATTACCTCATATTACTACTACACAACTGACACACATAAGATACCTTTAATAATATATGTCATTACAATATTCATATTGATAAATTCTGTACATATAACTTGTAAGTAAAATTGATTGTGATTCCTGGTTCCCTTTGTATTTGAATCAGGACACATATTCATTCATGACAGCAATGAATACATATTGTTATTTGAAAAGTTATCAGTGACTTCTTTAAGATATCCTTGTAGAGTGTTTTATGTATGTGAGTGTCACAGTGTTGTCAAGTGTAGTGGAATAAATTAAATTGTTTATCTGTCTGTTGTTGTTTTGACTTACACTTCATCATACACATACCCTAGACATATAACGTAGTCATCACACTATTCCAGAATAATTCTGACTGAGATATATATATATGTGGCAGCAAGTAAGGTTATCTATAATACACTACTCTCATTAGATATAGATACCTTCACAGCTGATCTCAGTCAGTACACTAAGTCCCCCTATAAATATTTATAACATCCCACTTCACCACACTCTGCTGTTCGAATTTCTTGCATGTTAGCACATAATGTGCAATGGTTCTTCTCCAGACATGTTACACAGTAGGGTTCTTTTACCGTGAAATAGCCTGTTCCTAGGTGAAGTCTAATCAGTTTTCTATTGCATGATATTTTTGGTTCGTGTTGGATATTTTAGCAGTTTATATCCTTTATATCTGCCTTTCTGGCTTTGTTTCCAGTCTCTGTCCATTCCTTTGTTATAATATTTCAAATTATATTTTTGATCTCTGTTGTGCCTAACCCTGAGTTTATGTGATTTGGACTGCTTATTTATGCTTTTGCTTCCTTGTTGGCTATCTCGTTTTCTTCTATTCCCATGTGCGAGGGTACCCATGCTATTAATACTGTGCAGCCTCTATTATTTAGGAGTGTACTATGTTACAATATTTCTTCTGCTATGTCTGGTCAACTGCATTCATGTGCATTTCTCAGTGCTCGAAGAGCTGAAAGTGAGTCGGTTAAATTTGTTAGTTTTTTGGGAGGCTTGTCAGTAATTATTTCTAGTGTTTTTGCTATTGTCACCATTTCTGCTGGGAAGCGTTTTCAGTTATACTAAAAATTTTTTCTTCAGCTTCCAGGCTGGAATGTGTATTCCTATTCCGAGTTCTTCATTTTCTATTTTTGATCCATCAGTGTATGCTTTTAGCTACCCTTAGTCATCTGTTCTATATATTCTCTTGCTATGTTTTTAATGTCGTTTTTTTTCTGCTTTTGTATTTATTATTTCTGCAAGATGAAAGTAGTGTTTGGTTTCTTGAGCTCACAAGGAGGAATCACTGGTGTGTATTTACTACTACGTTTTGTTGCATTTGTTATAGTATTATGTTCTTCTATTTCCTCCATGCACTTCCATCAGATAGGGAATCTTGTGGGATCAAGTGGGGTATCCCAGGTCGCAGGGAGAATGGTCAAAAACATTGGTGTTTGCCTATTAGTACTTTGCTTGTGTAATTCAGTACGTTTTTTCTTCTTAGCTTGAGGGCTGTTATTCCCAGAGCTACTTCTAGCAGTTAAAGGCGATGTTGATCTTGAGCCATCAGCTATTTTGCTTACTGCCTGGTCTTGTATTTTGCCCAATTTTTTTCTTATTGCTGTGAGCTGCAGAGTCATAAATTATGCTTGCATAGTCCATTTCCCCCCTCACCAATGACCTATAGAACATGAGAAGTGATTTGATGCTTGCTGCCCGTCTACTGCCTTTTAGGTATCTCATCATATTTGTGAGTCCTGTGCACCTCTCAGCGAGCTTGTCTATATTTTTTTTCCAGTTTAGTTGTTGGTCTAAAGTCATGCCTACATATTTGGTTGTTCCTACTGTTCTTATTTTGTGCCCTTGGATGTGTATGTCTATTTCTTTATTTTTTTTAAATAATTCTACCTCTACTGAATATCATTCCGACTGTCTATTTAGCGTTTAGTTAGAAGTCCCTCTTAACCATCCATTCTGCGATCTTGTTTATTTGGGTTTGTAGATCTGTATGTAATCTGGAAAGGATTTTCTCCATCCTCCAAATAGCTGCATTGTCTGCAAATTGTGACCGTTTGTTTCTTCTATTATAAATATGTTATTTTAGAGAATTGTATTATAAGCATGTAGCGTCAGAAAATGTTTATTATAAACATATAAAACTGTTGTATTATATACCTGTAACATCAAGGATTGTTTTTATTATTAACGCTGTATGCTAGAAATTGTTATGTTCATAATTCTAAGTGTCTGTGATGTCTGTCTATGCGTCGTGAAAACAGGAGTTGTTGAAAACATAAGAAGGTAAATAGGCCGAAATTAAACAAATAAAATATGCCGGACATGAAGAAATATGACACTTTAAAACAAAAATAACATGTGAACGGTAGAAAGCAAACAAGGAAGAGACAAATATGAAGCATCCTATCATAGTGCAAGAGGGGGCGCCAAAATAGGTCAGATCGTTTCTTTGCGATTATGTGCCCTTTTTACCACACTCCGAATCTTGTCTTTCTCAGCCGATTCTATCGTTTTCGTCTTCAAATCCAAAATGTTTCTCATCTTCAGCTATATAATCACAACTAATGTAAGTGAGCAACTAAATGTCCTCTTGTAGGATGAATACTTATACGCTGCTTATCTCTTTCCCGAAACCAATGTTACATGGAATCAGCGCATTGAGTTACTGCTACCGGCGCGTTCTGATCCGTCGCAGCCCAATTGCTGGGCTCTGTTCCAAAAACAGTGTTCCATACTCAGTCTGCAGCAGTAACCAGTCGAATAAAATGTTAAGAACTGTGTTAAGTATTTAAAATATTGTCAATTAACGTCGTGTTTTGAATCATAGTCTCGTAGTTTCGTGCGTGTAAGAACTTTTAAATTGGCTACTGGATTCTGTTTTGGCGGCATACTGAAAGGGTTAAGGTACACGAGAATATTCCAAGTCATAGACTATCTTTTACCACAAGGAAGGAAACAGAGAGGAGAATACTCCACGGCTAGTAATTTATGCAGAAATTAAAGTACATATTCATGCTGACAGACACAGATGGCGCGAAGTCTTGAAATGAGTACTGGCTTGTATAATGTTCCTATAGATTCCCAAAATCTGGCATTACGTGGCCATGAAGAAAGTCTTACAGTCAACGATGAAGGAGACGGTGGAAATGTTCTTGCTCTTCTTAGACTTATTGTTCAGTGTGACCTTGTTCTAGTGAATCACTTGCAGCATTCCAAAGACAATCCTGGATGGCCTGGCACAAATTTGTTGAAGGCCTGTGCTTCCTGGTGCTCTGAAGGTTACTGATGATGAAGAAGTAAATAGTTGTATTTATTTTAAAAACAGATCTGCCAAATATTGATTATACTTTTGAGCATATTACTTAAGTAGTATTCCACTTACATTGTAGTTAGGACGTGTAACCAAACTACGTATCCATGACATATAGCCATGCCTTATGACTTTAACATAACTGAATTACTATTAGATATTCCATCTCGTGTGCTCATTGATTATGCACCAATGTGTATAGTCAATGACATATGTGCTTTATCTATCCTCCAGCACGTGCATGACCAAGCTTGCACGTCTTTGACCATGCCTGCCCACTGATTACAGCATGTAAATTAACTTTCTTCTACTGACCAACAAACGTGTCCTAGGTTCATTGTGTGCAATCGTTATTGATTTACTTACACTTTACGAATAATAGTTTTTGCCTAGTGTTCTTATTAGTGGCTCAAAGTCAAAGACAGCGTTGAGTCACAATAATACTGTTATAAAGACCTATCAAATATTAAACCTGTGAATCACTACTGATGAAGAAGCTAAAATAGAAACGCTTGCAAGAGCAGCACAAACACTAGATGGCCTCGAAAAACCTGAATCAATCTGGAAATCCAAAGTTATCTCCCTTCGAATCAAACTTGGGCATCTTGCCCTGCCTTCGTAAGCTCAACCTTCACACGCACATTTGAAATTTGATAGCAGATTTGGAGAGGACAATACAGACATTTGAAATGCTATTCTATAGAAATATTCACAGACTATAAAACATGGATCGATAAACGAACAAATAAGGCATACAGCTGGAAATACTATGGAACCATAAGACTTTCACACAACATTACAGAGACGGAAAGTGACGTGGTATGGCCACATATCAAGCTAAACATCAAATCTCATATCTTACATACATGAGCTACCAAAGATGTTATTTCATGTCATATTTAACAGGCAAAAAATTACCAGATAGTCAGAAAAAAAGAATAGCTGGGCTAAAACTTGAGAAAGCTACTAGTCGCAGAACTGAACAAACTAATAGTTGTTTGACAGCAGTAGCTATTATTAGACAAACGCTTATCATTTGTGGTTCACGAATGATCAATTGATATGGGACCGAGGAAGGACATGAGGAACAGTGACCCTGTCGATTTCTCCATCTGATTGCTAGATTGATAATTTGAAAACATACAAACAAATAAAATAATTTGCATTCTTTTCTTCTGGCCAACATGCCTTTTACAAACCTGAACGTGGAGTATTTAAAAGAAAGAGAATGAACATTTTCGGCTGTTGTAGATGAGAAATTATGCACCAGTAGCCACCAGAAAAAAGTCAGAAATCTTTGAGCACCAGATACTACTATGTCAGGGTTCTAGACAAAGGGAGAAAATACGATTGATACAAAAGATTTATGTCATCTTCAAAGTAAATAAATGAAACATTTCGCTGAGCAAAACTTATGTATTTCAATGTGCGCTAGTAAATAGCAATATCTACTTGACAAAGAAAATAATATGAATATTTATTCATGTTTCTGCATTAGTCAAGTCTGGCAACACGATGCTCTTGGGGAAGAAAGACCCTATTCTGGAACCATCAGTCAGCGTTTACTTGACACAGAACTTGAACAAGTTCGAATACTCATGTCAGCATTACTCAGACAACTCACTCAGCTTTGTTTCGGACGCTTAAGATTTCAACTCTGTCGATGGACTATTTAACACATATACGTGCTTGCAAGTTTCGAAATTCCGTAAATAGTTCATACAGTACGATGACTGTAGCCAGGATATTTCGTTTTCACGTTAACCAATGTACAGCTACGAAAACTTTACAGTGGAGCAATGGTGTATTTTTCTGTGTGAACACAGTCCAAATAAATTAAGTATCTGAATGGTCAGTATGGTGTTCACTTTAAATGTTATGATAACATAAATTTATTTACCTTGGCACTTTTAACTTAGCACCACGTGCTATGACAACATTATTTTGATCTTCATAGCAATATGAATCCTTGCACCACGCGTTATGGTAACTTTGCATTATCTTCGTGACAATTGTAATATTAACGTCGTGCGCTATGGTAGGATTTACGTATCTATCTACATGACCATGATAATCGTAATGCCAAGCGCTATAGCAACATTCATTTATCTATATGGCAATAGTAATCTCATTGCCACCTGGTATGGCAACTTTCATTTATCTCTGATATTTATAGTATTTACACTAAATGTTTCGGCAAGAGTAATTTATCTCCATGGCATTAATCCTGTTAACGCAAATTGTTATGGCAACATTCATGTATCTCCCATTAGTCGCCTCTTACGTTATGCTCGAGGAAACAGTATTCTTCCTTCATCTTCTCAGAGACCCCCGGAAACCAGCTGGGGTATATAATACTAAACAAAGTTTGATAGTCACCCGTGTGTTACCGGGGCCCGAAAGGGGAGCAAAGAATGGTAACACTGTTCCCTGCCATGCAAGTCGTAGAAAACGACTAAGGAGGGTTGGGCATGGGGCTGGTTACCCCATCCTGTAAACAATTTTAACCACAAAAAAACTTCAACAAACATACACAAGTCAATTAAGGAAAATAAAACACAGCCATTCAAGACAGGGGAAGGTCCTCTCGCAGGGAGGCGTGTGATGCAACACAGAGAAAGCCGAAAGGAGTCTGTGTTGCTGACTAACCTTCTTTCTTCTAGGAGAACTTCCAGATTTGGCACCTGGAATGTTCGGACATTAAACGAACAAGGGAAAGTAGCACAAGTAGCAGCAGAAATGAGGGAATACAAAACCGAGGTTCTGGGACTGTGCGAAACAAAGTGGAAGGGGGTAGACAAGAAGAAACTCATCACAGGTGAATTGGTGCTGTCCTCAGGACATGAAGACGAAAGTTCACACCACAGTGAAGGGGTAGCTCTTATGTTATCTAAAGAAGCACAGAAAGCACTCATTGAATGGGAAGCCGTTGGACCCAGCATAATAACAGGTACTTTTAAAACAGCTAAAAAGAAAATAAATGTCATCCAATGGTATGCACCAACTAATGACAAAGAAGAGTCTGTGAAAGAAGCATTGTATACTGGACTACAGGCAATTATGGAAAAAGTAAAAAGAAGAGACATCACAATTTTGATGGGTGACATGATTGCAAATATAGGTACATTCAACACCGGCTTTGAAGAGGTCATGGGAAAACATGGCTAAGAATAATGAATGAAAATGGAGAACTATTCTCAAACTTATGTGCTTCAAATCAACTGGCTATAGGAGGAAGCATGTTTCCACATAAGAGAATACGCAAGGCAACATGGATATCACCAGACCATAGAACAGAAAATCAGATTGATCATATATGCATAAACAAGAAGTTTAGATCATCATTGCAATATGTAAAGGTATATAGAGGAGCAGATGTGGCATCAGATCACCACCTTCTGATAGCCAAAGTAAAAATGAATTTCAAGAGATATGCAACAATGCAAAATTATAGACAACAATTTAATGTAGGACATCTAAGAAATCAAGAAACAAGAGACAAATTTGCGGTCACAATATCCAACAAATTCCAAGTGCTCCAACAGCTGGAAGATGTAGAGAATACAGAAGACTATTGGCAGCAAATCAAAACTGTATGGAATGAGACATGTGAAGAAATACTGGGGAACAGGGAACGACAACAACAAGCATGGAAAACAACAGAAACCATCAATAAGATAAAAGACAGAAAAAACAAGAAAGCAGATTTAAACACAAGCAAAACCAGAAGTTCCAAAGCCAAGGCTCAAGAAGTGTACACAGAAGCAAACAAAGAAGTAAAAAGAAGTATCAAAAGAGACAAAAGGAAGTATACTGAGGAGTTGGCAAGAGAGGCAGAAGATGCTGCAGTCAAAGGAAATATGAGAGAACTGTATAACAACACAAAGAAGCTAACAGAGAAATATAAGCAAACAAGTTGCCTCATAAAAGACAAGAATTGAAAACTGCTCAGCAATATACAAGAGCAAATGAAGAGGTGGACAGAATATTTTGAGGGCCTTCTCAATAGACCAGCTCCACAAAACCACCCGGACATCCAGCCAGCAGAAGAAGAGCTACAAATTAACGGTGAAAGACCAACGAAGGAAGAAATAAAGAAAGCCATAAAGCTTCTAAGAGATGGAAAAGCGTCTGGACGTGATGACATTCCAGCAGAGGCCATCAAAGCAGGTATCGACACGGCTACAGAGATGTTATATAAATTACTTTGTAAAGTCTGGGAAAAGGAAAAGATACCAGCAGAATGGAAGGAAGGATATCTGGTTAAGTTGCCTAAGAAGGGAAATTTACAAGAGTGCACAAATTATAGAGGAATAATGTTACTATCAGTGCCAGGAAAAGTATTAAACAATATTATCCTTGAGAGATTAAAAGAGTCCATAGACAAGAAACTGAGAGATGAACAAGCTGGTTTTCGACAAAATAGATCTTGTACAGACCAGATAGCCACTTTGAGAATAATAGTTGAACAAAGTCTGGATCGGATTTGTGGACTACGAAAAGGCATTTGACAGTGTAGACAGAGAATCACTTTGGAAATTGATGAGGCATTATGGAGTTCCCCTGAAGATCATTAATTTATTAAAGAAAACATATGAAGACATGACATACAGAGTTCTTCATGAAGGACACTTTACAGAACCGTTTGGAATAAGAACAGGAGTGCGACAGGGATTCTTCTTGTCGCCATTTCTTTTCTTACTTGCAATAGACTAGGTTATGAGAACATCGACAACACACAACAGAAATGGAATCCAGTGGACTCTGACTAAGCAGTTGGATGATCTGGATTTTGCTGATGACTTGGCTTTTCTGTCCCATAACCGTAATTAGATGCAGGACAAATTGAAAACACTCGGTGAGAGGTCACAGCAATTGGGTCTGAAAATACACAGGGAAAAGTCAAAAATAGTGAGAATAAATGCAAGTAATGGTAACAGGGTTGAACTTGAAGAAACACCAATACAAGATGTAGAATCGTACACATATCTTGGCAGCAATATAGACAAAGTTGGAGGGACAGACAGTGATATCAAAATAAGAATACAAAAAGCAAGAGGAGCTTTCATTGCACTGGGAAATATATGGAGATCAAGAGAAATCGGATCCAACACGAAAATAAGAATCTTCAACTCAAATGTGAAGTCAGTCCTATTGTATGGCCCTGAGACATGAAGAACAACAAAGACAACAAACAAAAAGCTACAGACTTTCATAAATGGGTGCTTGCGTAGAATAGAGGGATTAAAATGGTATGACAAGGTTACCAACGTGAAACTGATGACAAGAACTAGACAAGTGCCAGTGGAACGAGAGATGAGAAGAAGACGATGGCGATGGATAGGACACACACTGAGGAAACCTGTTGATAGCATTACAAGGCAGTCCTTGTTCTGGAACCCCCAGGGCAAGAGAGGCAGAGGTAGACCAAGAAGCACAAGGAGAAGATAGCTGGAGGTGAAAATGATGAGGAGAACGTGGAAAGAACTTGAGATCATGGCACGTGACAGGAGGACTTGGCATGTGTTTGTTGAAGGCCTATGCTTCTTTGGGAGTGGAGGGTTATGAATGAATGAATGAAAGTTTGATAGCAAGTCATAGCGACATTCAATAATTACCATAACGATTAAATTGGTAACGCTAGGTATCGAAGTCACAGCGAAGCATAATAAAACTGTATTATGGTAATTTTGTTGTTGTTGTTGCGGGTTTTGTCTTCTTCGTTCGTTTCACCCTAGACTTAATTCCGTTGGTTATTCCAGAACGTAATTTACCATTCACAAATAGGTGAACTCTGATAACTGGAATTCAGCGTTAGATAATAATAATAATAGCCCGTTCAGTCATAACTGACTATGGGAATGCGCCCCTGACGTGACATCGTTCGGCTGATTATTTTCCTTGTGTTCCTTTTGACGGTTCTCCTCTCTTCTGCTTGCCATGAGAGCTTCTTTTCGCCCAATCTGTGGTGGCGCCGTACAGAGCATCGCCACAGCTTCATCCTCCCAGGCTGCTGGATTTATGTCCAGTGACCCAGTGTCTCTCTTGCACACATCTTTGAACCTTCAGCTGTGGTCGCCCAACTGTTCTTTTGCCATCTGCCAGTTGTCCGTAGAAGATATCTTTCGAGATGCAACCATCTTCCATGTGGCGGACATGGCCAAGCCAGCGTAGTCTGCGCTGTCTAAGCAGTGTATGTATACATGCTTTGATGACCAGCGTTAGATACTAAGTCATCAAAAGGACAAATAGTGTATATCTGCTAGCATGGTAAAGTGATAAATAAGACTGATCCTAAACAGGACTCCCATCTACACCAATGCAGCCCGTACCTCTGCATTTTTTAGCGAACACCGGCTGCAGATATTAACACACCCCCCCCCCAATGTAAATAAAAAAAATAAACTGTCTGCTGTTGCAAAGAATTAGAAATAATTCGGGGACTGTATAATTAATGCGGCAGGTAATAGAAAAATGCATAACTAACATATTATAGTTTAGGAAGTTCTTTTTGGATTAGTAGTGAATAGTTTACGACACTTACAACGTTCGATACATATTTAATGCCTTTTTGCTTTGTTTTGTTGCATTTATTTGGTTTATTTCTGTTGTTTTTGGCATGATAACCGATAATAAATAGTTTTATTCTTGATTTTAATGTCAATGACCTTATCGCTTCCACACCTGGCGTGTGTGATTTCATCAAATTCACTGTAAAGTTTTCTGCGGCTTTCGAGATTTTATCGTTTGTTTAAGAATTGAATTTTGTGAATTTTTGTTGTTGTTTGCTTTTATATGTAATCAGGCATGGGGATCTCGCTTCTAAATTTAGTATTATCATTTATTTTAAGGAATGAGTGTTTATGCAGAATACAAGGATTAAACAGGTGACTTGAGATGATTTTAATCTACTGTCACTGAGCGCCAGCTCTTGGTGACCATTTAAACAGTTATGTTCATGAATCTTGAAAACAGTTATGACATAATCAACAATGCTGCATTGATGGAAACAACAGGGCCGATAACAGTTGAACAGGAAGTGAGAAAAGGGCGTTGGCAGAGGACAGGTCACACATTGAGACAACAACAACCTGCATCACAAGGCAGTACTTGCTGTGGTAACATAGAGGAGAAAACTACGGACTGACAATAGGAAGATACGGAAGAGTGTGCACAGGTGAGCAAGAGGGCGTGCGTATACTAATTAAACGCCTATGCTCCATAGTTAGCCGAACGAATCGAAGAAGAAGAAATAGTTCATATGTAAAGAAACAGTTTTAAAAGTTTACTTTTACAGGTGAGAATGTTTAAATTAACACAATCTGTGTATACATTTTCCTCCATACTTGGTTAAATTAACACAGTCAGTTTACAAATTTTACGTGTGTACTTGTCTTCATTTTGATGTGGATTTAGATAATAACTTTGCCACTATGTTGTTGCGGTGTTTAACACATATTATTTTGATACGAAATTTGTGTGTTGCTATCTTGAATACATTTTTGTTTGTTTGGACTGCTTAATATTATTTTGTTTTACACTTAGCCATTTTGTTTTTGTACCTGTATCTAACATATATTAAAAGAAGCGTAATCCATGTTTTTGTTTCGAGGATTAACAATACATGCTAGTGACATTATTTATGTTGATGCATTTGGTTTTGTTCTGTGACACGTTAATAATAAATTTTTAATCCAAGCCTTATTTTTTTCAGTTCGGAGCTTGTGTTGATTAACGTATGCATGAATATTTATGACTGTTGGTCTGTATTGATGTGTGACATCGTACCACTAAATCGATAGCATGTTGGTGTGTTTGAGATATTCCATATATAAGTAAAATTCTGTAGAAGCTTTTGCGATGATGTGGTATACGTTATTTTTAAAATGTCCTAATGAGCATTTGTGCATGCTTAAAGATAGCAGGCCAATGTCCATGTGGTTAGTTTAGAGGAAATGGGATTTTAAGTACAATCTTATAACAGGTTAAAAAATCTGCAGCAATTAAAATTAAACAAAACACACGCGCGTGCACACACACAGGGAACCGCTGACAAACACAATCAAATACACCAATCCCTCGGTCTTACGCTGTTCGATTAGCGCTTTTTCGATATAACGCCGTTTCTATTTTATGTCATATGGCCGTTATACACTAAAAATTCGATCTTACGCAGGGCGATAAATTCCATGGGAAGCAGGAATATAAATTTCACATGCTCATCAAGTTCATTCAGGGTGATGCAATAGCCCAGAAGCATTGTCGTTATAATCATAATGAAGCATGACCCCGAAATGGAATGCAGTTCTATGGTAATCCGTAACATAGAACAAGATCTTAATTGCTACAATGTGCTTTGTTTTGAAGAGAAAAGAACGTGGCAAAGCAAAGCAAGCTCGATTTTTTTTTTTTTAAAGTCTCCTCGAATATCTTCTGTCCACATTCACCTGTAAGCCGTGCCTTCTACATCTGGAGCAAATCAAAAAAAAAAAAAAAATGTTTTCAACACCTACAAAACCTTCTGCTAACCAGTCGTCTGATGATGAAGACATTTCCACCGTGACAACTTGTAGCCACAAGCGATGGAAGTAGCAGCGATTAAAGTCCTGTACTATTTTTAATATATTTTTTGTAAGTACAATACACACATACATTTCGTTTGTTTTCAATATTTCTGATAATGTTGTTGATTTTAGGACCTTGCACAAACCATTGGAATTTGTTTTGTGCATGGGATACCCGGTTCAACCCTATATGGGTTATAATTTGGGTATATGGTGTTCCTTTTTCTATATAGCACCATACATGTCTTTCTGATAATTATATGTAGCTGATAAATGTTGTTAGATCTGTAGTTTTTATCACATTTTACCTAATTTTACACAACTTTCTGGACCTTGGTAACGAATTAATTTGGTTTATATTAATTCTTGTGGGAAATCACGTTTTTATTTAGAACTTTTTCAGTTAGCGCTCTGTTTTTCAAGAACGAATTAACAACTGAGATTGCTGTAAGGTTGAATAAAACTGTTAAAAACATGTCTACTTGGCCCTGAAAGTATGACGATTGTGCTGCTTTACATCATAGTTTTCCCATCCTTCTTTTTTCACTCAAACAATTTTTGCTTCTCTAAGGTAACTTTAAGAAATTGTTTCCATGCCACAAAAAGCTGGTAACTGAAAATGTAATTCAGTTACTACTAAATATTCATCAAGAAATTATATATCTGAATATCTGCTCAAACACATCTTCTTTTGATGTTCGAGTGTGAATGTGTACATATAGCCCTAATGTTTATTTAAAAGGACATAAAGAAAGAAAAGGTAACATTATTTCCTGTCTGTCTAGATTTTTTTTAAATTTTTTTTTAAAAATAATATCAAAATATCGCATTAAAACAAAGTTTAAATATTAAATTGAAGCTGGCTTCAGAAATCAATATAATTCGATTAGTGTGGCCTTTGGACTTCGTTTTTTTCCCTATAATGTAATGGTGTATTATTGACCGGACTTGCAGTTTTTAATCAGACTCTCAACATCTCTTTTATGTTTGTCCGGCATGAAAAGGCTTATCAACAAAGATAAGAAGTACAGTAAAAGTAAAAAAATCCGGACATCAGAAATCCGGACCACCCGAGAATTCAGACTTTTTGAAAACTTTTTAAAATTTACAAGCAGAAATGTGCATGGAAACAGTTATTAAATTCGTTGAACAGAACCATAGCTTTAGTCTTCAAGACGCCATGAATGTGCACATAGTGCAAAATAGAAGTGTTTTATCAATACCCGCTGATAACAACGCCGTATTAGCAGCAAGTGTTAAAGAGTGCAATTGCGACCGAACGTAAAAATAAAACCTTAAGACTAAATAGCAGCAAAAAACCACAACAACAGAAGTGACGTAATGATCGTGTTGAAGAAAATGACTTCTCCATTATGCACCAATTTATGCACCAATTTGGATCTATACTTGCTTTAGTAAATGGTACAGTTTTGAAGCAAGTATAGATCCAAATTCCTGGGCACTTTAACAACATCAGATGAGAGATGCATATCAGAGGCGATGTTTAGTTCAATAAAAATGT
This sequence comes from Oreohelix idahoensis, assembly GCA_024509875.1. NCBI lineage: Eukaryota > Metazoa > Mollusca > Gastropoda > Stylommatophora > Oreohelicidae > Oreohelix > Oreohelix idahoensis. Next base: position 445,577 of record JAMPIV010000777.1, read on the forward strand.
TTTCTGCGACAAATCTTTAGAAGTGTGATAGAGATTTCTTCAGTGTCATGCACAGCAATTCCCGTCACGTGGAACTGAGTCATAAAAAATTATTAGACAATCAGGAAAATACCTGGAATCTACAGATATCTGTTTTTATAGCAGAATGCTAAGAATACCATGAAACATCTAAAGAGTAGTAATGAGGATGTCCTGAAAGAACCAATGCGCGAAGGATGTTTATTATCTATTATCATTTTAGACCGAAGCAATACACTTTCTTTGGGCAATTTAGGAGACGAATAAAGCTGCAATATATCGTGACAACAGGAAAGACGTAAAAAAAGAGGACGACAAAGGCAGAGCATACTTGCTAGTTTGACATCGTGGCGTGGAAAAACAAATCAACACAACTGATAAACAGCAGTGAGGACAGGAGATTGTGGAAATATGTGATCACCTACATCAACTAGCATGGTACTTGAAAGAAGAAGAAGAAGGGTGGTTTTTTTAAATCTTTTTTTAAGGACCACCTTTATTGCACACGGACAACTCCATCAGTGCTCCGATCTCATCCCTTGGATAATATAAGGAGGATCTCAACACAGTGCACGAACTCCGTAGCACCAGCGAGGGTCCCACTGTGTGTATACAGGAATCACACATTCTATAAATATTTTTGTGGTGGGTAGGTTTCTTAATTTTTAAATTTTGCTACGGCGGTGGCTGTATGGGCTACTCTTTACGATTTCCAACTACCGAGGGATTTTGAACGGGTCGGAGAAGCTGAGAGTTATGGTATTCGCCTTTAATTCTAAAGGTACCGGGTTCACTCCCAGTACAGGGAATATATTTAATGGAAATATTTTTCGGAATCATTGGTTCCTAATGATGTCATACTTGTCCTGATCTCCTGGGTAGTGAGATCGGATACCTAGCCCTCTCGAATAAGGGCGAAAAAATAAGGAGATCCCTTGTGCAAGAAGAAGAAGCCGAAGCCTTGTACCTCCGATCTGGAGGAAGATAAATCTGATATCATCATAATGTCCTCGTACATAGCCTACAAATTTGACTTATATTTTCATCAAAACGTTTACTCAGAATATTATAATTGATATTTGCATTTAAAGAAATATATTCTTTTTACACATTTTTTGTGTGTATTTCAGTATGACTATATGTTAGCTTCACAATTATTTCTTTATAACAAAATGAAGTCCGAGAAAACTGACTTTTAAAATTTGAAATGCTATGACACAAAGAAAGATGGTCTGTTTTTATGCTTCCTTTCTTGGAGAGGAATGTGTTTTCAAATATATTTTTAGTTTCTGCACCTACGTTGGATCATGCTTAATGTGCTGAGGTGAGTAAGTTTTTATTTAAAAAATGTGACTTGTCTTGTTTTCCAATGGAGTCTTCATTTTAAATGAAGATAATTACAAGGTCCTGGTGACAAGCTTGTGTGAAATCTCACAATCAGATTCTTGTTGCGATTCTACTAAAGTGTAATTTCACAGCTCACGTGTGTTGTCATTGGTAGGCACCATTTTTACAGTTCCAGACGATCAGTCAGAAATGTTGCGCTGGTGCGTGTGTGTCACAGAATGGATTGGGGCGACCCCTTCTTCTTCCGAATCTTTGTTTCACTACGGCAGTAATCGGTACAAATGCGGTACGGATTCTATTGCGTGCTTTCAATTGTCGCACTTTCTTCCTTTCTTTCTCTGCTAAGTAGCAGATATTTGATATTGTGTCTTGTCTGTTTATCTGACACTCCTGGTGGATGATAATACTAAACATTTGCAGGAGCAGCTGAGAGGACATTATCGATTACCAAGTTGGTTAATCGCAGGCGCGGCCGATATCAGTACACAGATTAACATGTATATCGCCCAGCGCAATTTGCTTAATCACTGATAAGGCACGGGTTCGTCTCCGCCAAGGTTGTAAAGAGACGGATTTTGTGTGTGCTCAAGCAACAGATAAGACATTACTTTAGCGAAAGTAATAAGTTGCTGAATCTGACACACGTTGTTGTATGAGTTTAACGACCTGTTTGTGAATTCGTACACTGGGCAATTGGATGTTTACAGCCCATTTTCAGAAAAGTAATGTTTGAAGTTTTGCACTAGATGAGTCATGCAAAATATTCAAATCAGATTTGCTGATCATTTGAGCTCGATAACAAACAGAGGGGGAGGGGGGAGGACCGTGAATATAACCTGACGCTTCAGTCAGTCTAGTTCACTGTGAGATTAACGCTGACAAAGACACCAGACTTGCCAGAAGTTAGAAGTCAAAATTTCCATTTATCAGACCGGACACCTTTTATTGGAGTATTCATCAGGATTTACAATTCAGCCCAGGAAATCTCTGACATTATAAATAAGGAAAACCAGAATATCACAGGAAACTGAAACACACGGAGTCGGAGAGGGAATTACCTTATTAAAGAAACGACACCCCAGACGCGTGTAAGAGGCCGATTCAAGTCTCTTTTATTCATCTGTAATTGTGAGCCAGGATTGGCGTAAGTTGTGATTTTACATTTTATATTTTATTGCTAACATGTGAACTAACATATATATGTATATGGCCATGTGAATTTTAATATGTGAAGATTGCTAGTGGATGTCCTAGTTATTTGAAGCTGGCAACCTCAGCGTATAGAATGATGATTTTATGAACCACCACTGCCAAGGGCTGGTGATTGCTTTACTGCTAGTTTCGTAAAGAGAACTAAAAGCATAAAGTAGTCCCAGGTTCCATATGGAGCAGGGAGGAAAAGATGAAAGAAATGATGTACATTCTAAGTATAATACTTACAGTTCCAAACCAATGTAAATGTCTATGTGAAAATATTCATTTAAAAATTAATGAAAGTTTCAAACTTTTCAAATCAGTGTAAACATAAATGAAAACATATTCAATTTATATTGTGAACACTTGTCAATCAGTGTGGCGTGAGGTTTTATTTGGCTCTAGGGTCAGTATAGTACTGACAATTACAGAAATAGAATTTCTGCAGAAAATGGTGAAGTCCCAGTGTCTGAGAGAACTACTGGTATCACAAATTAGTTACGGCTGTGAATGTTCTGATCTCGAAAAATTAGTAGAGAGGAGACCGACATAACTTGCCACCTCCGCTGTGTAACTAACTGTGATATTAAGACAAGGAAACAGATTTTACTTAACAATGATAAAATTGACAAGTCTTCAGATACAATTTCCTTATTATTTATTTAGTATATACACTATCTACTCTTGTGCTGAAGGGTGAATGTTGAAAAATAGAACGTAATGAATTTGTAAGTTTACATATGATTTACAAATATTTATATTTATATAGATATGTAAATATATTACAACAAGTTTTCCAATTATAGGAACAAAAATTATATCAGCTGTGCTGTTATTCAGTTATAGTACATGTATCAGCTGTGCTGTTAATTACGTATAATTTATCAGCTATAATCGTATTATTGTCTCTTGCTATGCTAATTCACTTTCTCGTCACTGACACTAGCTTTTGCTCACAATGCTGACAGAAATGGTACTAATGTGTACTCATCTCTTAAAAGGTCTGTCCTTCTTGGTTTGGTTGACACAAAACACCCGCTGATGGTCGTTTCGTTAGCCCACTCAAGACTGAGGGGGACTAAAGAGGTTGATCCTGTGCAATCACTGTGCTCCTGCGACGTTCCAGGCAGCTGGATTGACACGACATACGACCTCAGGTTTGATGACACGAATAAAACCTGTAACAAGGAAAAATAGGGGCTAATTTCTGTCCTCAAGCCCACCTATTTCTATTGTATATGATATGAGCGTGTCTCAGCGTCTGCATGTAGGATGAATGACAACATGGCTCAGTATGATTTAGCAATAGCGAGACAAGACAGGTGTCTACTTGCAAAAGATTCTTTCTGATAAACTAATACATGGATACATTCAATAATATAAATTCAATAATATAAATTCAATGCATGAATACATTCAATAATATAAATTCAATACATGAATACATTCAATACATGAATACATCCCATAATATGTAGACCTAGGTGTGATACAACCATTCCCCCTATAATATACCAGGCCCTCTCTGACAAGTGCTATACTAGCTGGTAACATATATCCTAACAATATTGTTATGTTCTTATGATAGGAGTATATGCGAGAAGGACTGTTTGGTTATATCAGGTGGGAGTTATAGGGGACAATAGATTGATGTTAGATGAGACAATAGATTGAGTCCTAACAAGGACTGTTTTGGTTATATTGCAGTTGGTTTTATCTGAGATAATAGACTGAAGTTATAGGAGACAATAGGTTGAGTCCTAACAAGGACTGTTTTGGTTATATTGAAGTTGGTCTGAGAAAATAGATTGAAGTTATAGGAGACAATAGGTTGAGTCCTAACAAGGACTGTTTTGGTTATATTTCAGTTTGGAGTTATCTGAGACAATAGACTGAAGTTATAGGAGACAATAGATTGAAGTATGAGTCCTATTAGTCTTCGTCTATTCAATCATATTAGGAAATACGATCATTATACCTAATACCCTTAAGATACAATCAGTAACCTGATACGTTCATATTGAAACAATTTATATAAAATATATACAGGTGTAGGTAGTATAATGACACACAACAAATACCAACATTATATACCTGCTGAAGGCCTATTTTCCTAAAGGTTATCGTAAATATATTTACCCTCTAAGATTCAAACAGGCCAGTTTTTGACTCGACTTAGCGAAGCAGGCTGCAGGTCGATGCCCTCAGGTAAGCTATAAATCAAAGCTGACAGCTCCTCTATTCAGTCGGTCGTCTCTGGCTTCGTGTTCGGGGTTGCGTGTTTAGCATAAAATCTCGCCCGATTATATAGGCAGGTAAAATAACTTCTATTGGTAAAGGAAAGCGTTTAGTTGGTTCCTGGCGGAACAAGCTGATTGGTTTCCTGCAGTTTCGTCTTTTGCTCGTACAGCCTAATATTATTCAGTTTTCTTCCGCCATCTTGCGTGAACAAGATGGCTGTCGTGAATTATTCTAATCCCCATATATAAATTAAAACGTAAATGCAAAGCCTAACAAATAAATTTAATAAAAGGAAAGAAGAATGGTAAAGAACAGTGCTGTCACAATGACTGTACTCGAAATCCCCCTTGTTTTCTACTTCGTCGGCAAATTGTAACGCTTTCACGTTGATAGTAAAAGCCTACTGTGTCGCTGCACGCTTTCTTCAATGAAACGTGTACTGTATTTCTTGGAAAAACCTTGAGATACGCAAGCTGATCAATGACCTAAATTTAATATTTCATTCATTCCATTTTATACACGGCGTAACTAAAAGACAGATGGACTAAAGGATAGCGAGAAGGGAGAGGCAGAAAGCAGGGACACGTGCAACACTAAACACGCGTCGCGCGATACACAATTGCTGCCATCACGCGTGTAAGGCCACATGCACTAACTTTATTTCAAATCGACAGTGATAAAATTCACTACCCATACCAGAGTTAGGTTTTAAAATCCTGAAAAACGCTTATTGGGAATTATGACATTATACCGGTTTACGTTTGAAAACATGACAGTACCCAGACACCCTCAAGTTTGGAAGTGAGAAGGTAGTAACAGCACGACTATCCTAGAAGAAAATGCATATTGGCTCCATTAAATTCGTATATTTGGGTTCCTTAGGGTTTGCTGACAAAGAATATGTAAAACGTTACGCAAATAGTCTAGGAATTACCAAGTTATGGCCAAAATAAAATAGTGGGGGTGCCTGACAGCATGAAATCATTTCTGCTCATAAAATTTTTTTTATAACGTGTTTGAAAAAAACATTACGTTACGGAAATAGCCTACCATGTTAACTCCTATTTGATTGGAGCGCAACAAATGAAAGACTAAACACGATTGGTCGGACTATAAATACTATCTTGTGTTGTCAGGGGAAACGTGAGAAAGGGGTACTTTTTTGAAAAGATGTGTAGACATGGTTTGATTGGGTAGAGCTGCGAATATACTCAATTCAGAGCGTCTGTTCATTGCCACATCTTGTAATAAACCTACTAAGAAGCAGTGAGTTGAGCACCAGTGTATATTTTTTATAAAATAAAGCCTGGGACATCGGCAGATCGGAGTTGTGCTATATTCATTGCCAGTCAACGAAACTGTTTATTATTATTTCCATGAATTGTGGTAAGCTTGAAATATTCAATATTTTTAAATTAAAATTGAATGTAAATTGATAAATTATGTCTGTATATATGTGTGGTTCAGTAGCGAACGTGATGTAAAGCCTATAGTGCTCCAGCCTGAACAGAAGGTGTCGGAGGAAAGTAAAACTGCATGGAATGGCCAAACAGTACACTGACACCTAGATTATTAACTAGAAAGAAATAATGCTGGAATTGCAGAGGCGTAGTAACCATTAGGGAGGGAAATACTGGTATAAAGTATTTCAGATGAATGTAGCGAGATTTGGTAAACACTTGCTTGGTTGTAGCGCGACACGCCCACGCGACACCCACACACACCAGCGCAAGGTCAGCGCTGCGGTCTTTCTTTGAAGTTGGTAGACAGCGGAAATGTGACTTACGGTTAAAAGCCATACAGTATTACTGAAGAATGAGGAAATAGCTATATAGGAATGTATGGCCGACTTTAAAAGTTTGCATTTACTGGACATTAAATTATTCACTACAGGAGAACGCATGGTTGGAATAATATTAAATAAATATAACTCAACAAAGGAGATAGGCTAGGAATTATATCCAAAAGGATATTATTCAAATATAAATAGTTTTAAAGATAATTAATATTTTTCACCTTCATCACATCGGCTAAAAGTTAGCTAATAATCTTTAAAAATTTATTACACTAACAAGCCTCAACGGAATTGTATAAAACTTATATGTAATGAAAGCCCCATATGGGGAAAAGGAAATGATATATAGGAAGGAAGGAAGGAGATAAGTGTGTGAGTGACAGAAGAGAAAAACGAGTACAGGAAAAGCACAGATTGTTTCAAATAGCTTCAAAACAGGAGATGAAACTAAAATCTTTTGGGGAATTTGGGAGCTGCTTTCTCGTACGCGCGAGAGACTGAAATATAAGGACAGAGCGGCGCATTGTAAAACACACACCAAATCCAGAAGCCAGAGTGAGAAACTGGAGGACAGCCTCTGCAAGAAAAGTTCTATTTTCACGCTGCATGCAGGGCAGATTAAGTTAAGCCAATACAGTCTCACCGTGAGCTTATTAATCCTAAGAGGGTATGTAAGTTTATTAAAAATATATGTATTACTAATATCATTTTATTTCAGATTTTATTTCTGATTGATTGTAGCAGATATAATAAAAAAGGGAATGACGCTAACCAGAGATAACCTTCACCGGCATTGTCAGGAAGCATAACCATTAATTGGTTAGCCAAATATATTATGGCTAATTCTTGCCTGGAAGCTTACGACATACCAGCAAGTACATAAGTGACTTGACATCCATAAGTGGAAGGCAAAGGTTATATCGTACCCATGTATCATAACATGTGATTTATTCATGTATATTGTTAATTCTGCACCTTATACATTATCTTATCATGCTATCTCTGTAATATACTACCATGATTCATTCATTTACATACAAACACTGAAGACATGGTCGCATCATGAACAGCAGAGGGTGGTGAGATTGTTAGAACAATGGCCACCTATTACTTCTTGTTCCAGGTTTTTATGATCAATGTTTATGATCATTCCTGATCGAGAAACTAAAGACTTGAAGAAGTTGATCCAGCTCACTGAAGCCTAGAGGTCAACCAAACTTCAACACCTTAGTCCCCCGTAGTTATAGGGCGGGCTGAAGGAAAGTCTTCCGTACTCCAGTGTGTCGGAGGAACCTCGAGCAGACGTGGATAAAGTTGAGTTTATATATTTCCATCCAACAAATCCTGTGAGCAGTTCTAAAACGACTTTCTAATGATGAAAACTAGATGGCAAGAGATAATGTGACAAACTTGTTTTATAAATTCAGTGGAAGATAAATCCAAGACTTTTTCTATTAGTTATTTTAATTTGTAACTGTAAATAATCATACATTTTACCATCTTCCAACACCCATTTATCATTACAAGAATATATAGATGTACATAATAAATTGGATAATTGTACTCATTTGACTTGTTAAATTTTTAACTGTTAAATTTTGAGTTACTTTTTCTAATTTAATTATAATATCACATAGGGTTACGATAGCGAAGTAGCATCTTATACTTCTGAAGCCTAAATCTATTGTCCAGCTCAGAGTATTCACAGCTGTAACTCACTTGTGATACCAGTGTACTTCTCGGGCACTGGAACTTCATACTTTCTGGAGAGAGATTCTACTTCTGCTCTACCACTACTATCATACTAGGAAAACCTTTCGCTACATTGGGGGCTCTTTCGCGGGATATTATTTTGTATCCTGGGCCACTATCTATGTATTCTTCTATCTTGAGCCACAAATAGTTTGTAAAAATAAATTTTTTTTTTGGAAAAAATTCTAAAAACTTAGAAATTTGTTTGTAATAGTAGTACCATTGAGTACGAAGTAAATAGGAAACGCTCACAAGGTTTTAAGGATTTGTCTTGTTCAAAGTAATTAATTGATTTTAATTAAGTTAGTTTGTTAGTGAAGATAAAATTATATACCCTCTGGTAAGTAAGCATCATGGCTGAATTGGTGAAGTTTAGAGCTGCGATTATGCAGGAAGGAAAAGACTTGGGTATGACAGGAGATGCTCTAATTCGATATATCACAACTGAAGTGGATAAATATTTAGATAGAGAGACCAAAAGAATGGAAGTTGAGGCTGAAGCTAAGAAATTAGAGGCAGAAAGAGAGACCAAAAGAATGGAAGTTGAGGCTGAAGCTAAGAAATTAGAGGCAGAAAGAGAGACTAAAAGAATGGAAGTTGAGACTGAAGCTAAGAAATTAGAAGCAGAGAGAGAAGCCAAAAGACTGGAAAGAGAAGAAAAGAGACTAATTTTGGAAGCTGAAGAAAGAAGGTTACAAAGAGCGCATGAGTTAAGTTTAAAGGAACTTGAACTCCAGGGAGCAGCTAGCAATCATGTGCTAGCTCACCTCACTCTGAGAGTAGCTCCAACCATAGCGCGGCAAATGGAGCCATGAGTTTCCACCTGGATCCATTTATTGAAAAAGAGGACGCCATTGAGTCGTACCTGGATAGATATGAGAGACTGGCCTCTACCTATGGATTGGAAAAGGAAAAATGGAGCCTTAAGCTATCTCAGGGGTTGAGGGGAGTTTCATACGATGTTTATTTAAAACTCTCAAAAGAAGACCAGGAAGATTATGAAATCTTAAAACAAGCTTTACTGGTCAGGTACGAAAAGAATTCTGAATCTTATAGAAAGAGATTCCGAACTGCTAAGCTACTTCCAGGAGAAAACTATCACCAGTTTTCTGCCAGATTGGAAACTTATCTGACAAAATGGATTAGCTTAGGAAAGTGTCAAGATATAAAAGAAATGGTCATGATGGAGCAACTGAGAGAATCCATGCCTCAAGAAATGAGAAAATTTCTTATGGAACAAGGAGCTGAGAGATTGGAAGATATTTTAACCATGGCTGAAAGATATCAAGCAGCTCAGTCAGAAGTATCAGGAAATAAGAAGAAGCAGGGTGAGAACTTCAAACCTTCACAAAACTTTACCAACTATGAACACAGGGACAATTCCAACAAGAACAAACACAGAACTGATTATAAAGACAAAAACCCTCTAGGATCAGAAAAGAAACCTCCAAGAAAGGAAGGAAAGTGGTGTAAATCTTGCCAAATGAGTAACCACAATACTGCGGAATGCAGACGGAAAAACCCTCCTCATCACGCTGCATGCCTTACAACAGAGAACAAGGGAAGGAAGGACCTGGCAGATAGTCAGAATGACCTCCATCATCCCCCTGTCTGTGAGGAAGTGACCTTGAATGGCACCCAAGTACTGTGCTTATATGATACAGGCTTGGACTTTGACTCAGTAGTGTGCTCTTCTCTGGTGAGTCCGGAACAGATAACCACAGAAACAGTGGAAATCAGAGGACCAGTCAAGGGAGCAGGAACCATGACACTGCCCATAGCCCGAATCAACATAAGATCTCGCTATGTGGAAGGAGAGATCAAAGCAGCAGTGATGGACAACCCTATCTACCCATTAATACTGGGATGTAGATATGTCTTTCTAGGAGAACCTATAAGACCCATAGTGATGGCAACAGTCCAGACCAGGGCAAGCTCTAAGAAAGAGGAGGACACTATCATCAATACTCATCCAGAAGAGATGAGAAAGGCTCAAACTGCTGACAGTACATTGAAGCCTTGCTTTGGCAAATTACCTAAAAGCCATAACCCTCCAGAGAAAGGAGACTTATATATGAAAAAAGGCCTACTATATAGAAAAGCTGGAACAGGACCAAAAGGACATGGACAGCTTGTAGTGCCAAAATCATACAGGGAGCAGGTTATGAAGCTAGGACATGCTATACCCTTCAGTGGACATATGGGAATAGGGGCCACTGGACAACGGATAGCCTGTCACTACTTTTGGCCAGGGATCACAGAGGACATAAAGAGGTATGTGAGATCCTGTCCAGAATGCCAAAGAGTAGCTCCTAAACATAGGACTGCACCAGCAACACTGGGAGAAATGCCCATCATGGGAACGCCCTTCGAACGTGTTGCCGTGGATATTGTTGGACCCCTCAGTAGGACCAAGAAGAGAAATGCATATATCTTAACCTTGGTCGATACTTGCTCTATGTGGGGAGAGGCAGTAGCAATGTCATCGATAGATTCGAAACATGTGGCAGAGGCACTGTTAACAATATTCACCCGATTAGGTTTCCCACATCAAATATTGACTGACAATGGTTCTCAGTTTAGGGGAAAGCTAACACAAGAAGTATTCAGGTTATTTCAAGCTAGACATTATCACTGTAGCCCGTACCACGCCCAAGGGAATGGTCAAGTAGAGCGGTTCAATGGCACGCTCATTTCAATCCTTAGAAAGTTGGCTAGTGAGAAACCTGAAACTTGGGACACATACTTACCCTCAGCACTATTTGCCTATAGGGAAGTCCCACATAACTCCACAGGATTGGCTCCAGCTACATTGTTGTTTGGACGACCAATCAAAGGTCCACTGGAAGCATTGTTGCGGACATGGACTGATGAAAAAGCAGAAGAAACCGTGACTTCTTCATACCAATACGTCAACGAGTTGACATCTCGATTGAAAACAAGTTGGAAACTGGCAAATGATAACTTGAGACAGGCCAGGAGGAAGCAGGCTGCTTACTACAATAAAACAGCAAAAGATAGGGAACTTGAGGTGGGAGAAAAGGTTCTGTTACTGTTGCCCAGCAGCAATAATAAATTGCAAATTGGATGGCAGGGACCCTACGTCATATTGGAAAAACTTTCCCGGACCAACTATAAGATTGACAAGAAAGGAAAGGAGAAGGTGTATCATGTCAACCTTCTTAAAAAGTATTATGACAGGGAAGCATCAGAAGTTGCCCATATCATGACCCTGGCCATTGCAACAGAAATGCAGGATGAACCAATTTCCTCCATGGAATACCCCCTATCAACTACGGAAAGCTATGCTCAGGTTAATGTGAGTGAACATTTAACTCTTGAGCAGAGGAAAAAGGTTCAGGAGGTGTTAGAAATCCATGCTGATGTACTCACAGATAAGCCGGGGTGTACTAATCTGTTAGAGTATGACATGACGATTACTGACCCTACACCAGTTTGTATGCGGACATACCCTATACCTTATGCTAAAGGACAGGCACTCAAGGATGAGATTGATTATCTCTTAAAAGAGAAAAATTATTTCAAAGTCTGAATCTCCCTACAGCTCAAGTGTGGTGCTATTAAGGAAGCCTAGTGGTGAACACAGGTTATGCATTGATTATAGGAAACTAAATGCTATCACTGAATCTCAGGTAGACCCATTACCTGACACCAATCAGTTGTTTGCTACATTGAGTAAGGCTCGGTATTTTTCAAAAGTAGATCTAAGCAAGGGATACTACCAAATACCAGTGAAACCAGAAGTTAGGAAACTGTTAGCCTTTAGTACACCGGATGGACATTACGAGTTCAATGTACTCCCATTTGGTTTAAAGAATGCTCCAAGTATCTTCACCATAATGATGAGGAAATTGTTGGAACCATTACAAAATCCTCATATCACCAACTTCATGGATGATATTCTGATTGCTACCACTACATTCGAGGAACACGTAGTAGCACTCTCCATGTTGTTAGGTAGATTAAGAGAAACGGGATTGACAGCACGCCCAACTAAGTGTCATATTGGATGTGAGACATTGGAATTTTTAGGTCACACTATCTCTACAGGGCAAATGTCTCCGGACCCAAAGAATGTAGAGAAAATGAGAAAAGCACCAAGACCACAAACTAAGAAGGATGTAAGATCCTTTGTGTCACTGTGCGGGTTTTATCAGAAATATATACCCCATTTTAACTCATTGTGCGCGCCATTAACCGACTTAACCAAAAAAGGTCAGCCGGATAAAATACAATGGACTGTGGAGTGTGAACAGGCTTATACAGAGTTGAAAAATAAGCTGACAAATAAACCTATCCTTGCCCTTCCCGATCTCACACAAGAATTCGTACTAAGAACGGATGCTAGCAATGTAGGCATCGGAGCAACATTACTACAGCGGGCAGACACACCGCCACATATGCTATTACCAGTAGCTTTTGCCAGTAGAAAGTTAAATACAGCTGAGAGAAATTATTCTACCGTTGAACGTGAATGCCTCGCTTTGGTCTGGTCGATCAACAAATTCGCCCCTTTTCTTTACGGGAAACACTTCATTGTGGAAAGTGATCACCAGCCTTTGATGTTTTTAGCAGTGTCTAAAAAAAATTAAATTCACGACTTTTAAGGTGGAGTTTACTGTTATCTCCATATTCGTTCAATGTGAGATACATACCAGGACGGGACAATCTTGGACCCGATTTTTTAAGTAGGCATCCTATCAAAGGAGATATAGAGAAACAGAAAATTAAGGAGGAACTGCAGCATGTTTTACCAAAAAGTTAACCGTGCAGGCACTGTTTTAAAGAAGAGGGCTCTGTAGCGAGATTTGGTAAACACTTGCTTGGTTGTAGCGCGACACGCCCACGCGACACCCACACACACCAGCGCAAGGTCAGCGCTGCGGTCTTTCTTTGAAGTTGGTAGACAGCGGAAATGTGACTTACGGTTAAAAGCCATACAGTATTACTGAAGAATGAGGAAATAGCTATATAGGAATGTATGGCCGACTTTAAAAGTTTGCATTTACTGGACATTAAATTATTCACTACAGGAGAACGCATGGTTGGAATAATATTAAATAAATATAACTCAACAAAGGAGATAGGCTAGGAATTATATCCAAAAGGATATTATTCAAATATAAATAGTTTTTAAAGATAATTAATATTTTTCACCTTCATCACATCGGCTAAAAGGGAGCTGCTTTCTCGTACGCGCGAGAGACTGAAATATAAGGACAGAGCGGCGCATTGTAAATCACACACCAAATCCAGAAGCCAGAGTGAGAAACTGGAGGACAGCCTCTGCAAGAAAAGTTCTATTTTCACGCTGCATGCAGGGCAGATTAAGTTAAGCCAATACAGTCTCACCGTGAGCTTATTAATCCTAAGAGGGTATGTAAGTTTATTAAAAATATATGTATTACTAATATCATTTTATTTCAGATTTTATTTCTGATTGATTGTAGCAGATATAATAAAAAAGGGAATGACGCTAACCAGAGATAACCTTCACCGGCATTGTCAGGAAGCATAACCATTAATTGGTTAGCCAAATATATTATGGCTAATTCTTGCCTGGAAGCTTACGACATACCAGCAAGTACATAAGTGACTTGACATCCATAAGTGGAAGGCAAAGGTTATATCGTACCCATGTATCATAACATGTGATTTATTCATGTATATTGTTAATTCTGCACCTTATACATTATCTTATCATGCTATCTCTGTAATATACTACCATGATTCATTCATTTACATACAAACACTGAAGACATGGTCGCATCATGAACAGCAGAGGGTGGTGAGATTGTTAGAACAATGGCCACCTATTACTTCTTGTTCCAGGTTTTTATGATCAATGTTTATGATCATTCCTGATCGAGAAACTAAAGACTTGAAGAAGTTGATCCAGCTCACTGAAGCCTAGAGGTCAACCAAACTTCAACACCTTAGTCCCCCGTAGTTATAGGGCGGGCTGAAGGAAAGTCTTCCGTACTCCAGTGTGTCGGAGGAACCTCGAGCAGACGTGGATAAAGTTGAGTTTATATATTTCCATCCAACAAATCCTGTGAGCAGTTCTAAAACGACTTTCTAATGATGAAAACTAGATGGCAAGAGATAATGTGACAAACTTGTTTTATAAATTCAGTGGAAGATAAATCCAAGACTTTTTCTATTAGTTATTTTAATTTGTAACTGTAAATAATCATACATTTTACCATCTTCCAACACCCATTTATCATTACAAGAATATATAGATGTACATAATAAATTGGATAATTGTACTCATTTGACTTGTTAAATTTTTAACTGTTAAATTTTGAGTTACTTTTTCTAATTTAATTATAATATCACATAGGGTTACGATAGCGAAGTAGCATCTTATACTTCTGAAGCCTAAATCTATTGTCCAGCTCAGAGTATTCACAGCTGTAACTCACTTGTGATACCAGTGTACTTCTCGGGCACTGGAACTTCATACTTTCTGGAGAGAGATTCTACTTCTGCTCTACCACTACTATCATACTAGGAAAACCTTTCGCTACAATGAAGCTGACAGTTGGCCTAACGCTCTGAACTCAATGTTTGTGATGTATTGTGCTCAGTGTAGGAATAGAGTATAAATTAGTTCTGACGTAGAAGGTACAACCTTCTTGTTTCAGGGACCGTGGTCTTAAAGTTATTGAGCAACACCTGGTCAGAGCTTTGCTGAAGCCAGAGGTGGACAGCATACTCCTTGGTCCATATAGCAACCAGTGGGGTGGCTCCAGAACTCATTAAAGTAATCGAGCAGAGGAGTCTTTTACTGCAGTCATCACGCAAGATAAGAGAGTGTGGCCATGGAGCTCAACATTATGTACCCCATCTTAAAATGATATTGTAAAATAAAATTAAGAGGGGAATTTAATTGTTTTAATACCAGGAACTGAGAACATCTCCAATACTAGTTCCCATAGAAACAAACTATTGAAGTCATGATGACAAATACCAACAGAGCTTGAACAAAACAAAACCAGTATTACCTCATATTACCACTACACAACTGACACACATAGGATATCATTAATAATATATGTCACTACAAGAATCATATTAATAAATTCTGTACATATAACTTGTAATTAAAATTGATTGTGATTCCTGGTTCCCTTTGTATTTGAATCAGGACACATATACATTCATGACAGCACTGAATACATATTGTTATTTGAAAAGTTATCAGTGACTCCTTTAAGATATCCTCTTAGAGTGTTTTATGTATGTGAGTGTCACAGTGTTGTCAAGTGTGGTGGAATAAATTAAATTGTTTATCGGTCTGTTGTTGTTATGACTTACACTTCATCATACACATACCCTAGACATATAACGTAGTCATCACACTATTCCAGAATAATTCTGACTGAGGTATACATATGTGGCAGTAAGTAAGGTTATCTATAATACACTACTCTTATTAGATATAGATACCTTCACAGCTGATCTCAGTTAGTACACTAAGTCCCCTATAAATATTTATAACATCCCACTTTACCACAATGGCCACGACCCACATCAGAAAAAAACAGGGCTTACGTTTTTCCTGGCGTAACTTCAGGTAATTTATTCCGGCTCAGCAACTGTGCGTTGATTGGCTGGGGCAAATTTGTATCCCGACATAATGATTTAACAAAGTAGTGGGGTTACACACATTCGTTTCACGACAATCAGTGGAAATGCAAATGTAAACATATTCTATCTGTACTATTAACCTTTTCATTTAAATGTAATGTAAAGCTAAAGCTATCCAGTTTAAATGTAAAGAAAGTTTTATCCCGAAAGATTAAATTTAATTCTCATCGAGGGTAAACTCTGAGATAAATGGGATGGTAGAATAGAAGAAAGGGGCACATACGTAGGAGTCGGGAAACGCAATACTCAGAAGAGCGTTTCGTTTCTATTCTTTATCATAATTATTGGTGGTACCAGCAGAAAGTACTATCTCTGGAACAAGAAGGGAACAGTGGCCTATGCTTTAAGACGAGGGACCAACTTTGTACACTCTCCTTGACATTTCTGGGAAACGAGCTACACCCGACCACCTTGACCAGCGACGAGCGTGAGCAGTGTAAAAAGAACCCATCAGCGGGAGCAGAAAGTACTATTGGCAGCTAAGTGTAAAATATATACTGCCAAAGTGAACTTTTTTTCTCCATCGTCTGTATTACTAATCAATGATGAAACTTTTCCTCTAAACTATTCAAATTATTTTCAACCTGTTAAAACTTAAGTGATTATTAAATTTTGTTATTTGTAATTTTACAAATTTAACTTTGATTTAATCATTTTAAATGTACTGTATGTTTGTCTAATTCAATAACTAAATTACTACACACACTCTAAACAGAGCTATACCAGAATAATAAGAGTTCCACTGAGTAAATTAGAGGTCGGGGCTTAACGAGCTAAAATTAATCATTGCTTACTTCTTCACAAAAGTGGTCGGCACATTCTAGAATTAACGTGCTCAGCCAAAGCAGCATTGTTTTCACTTATCTGAATATCTTGTGAGGAACCAATTTGTGATAGAAGTGTCATTACCATTCTATCTACATCTCTGCCAAGAGTAATCTTGTGCGAAGGTAGACACCTTTGAGGCCCATATTAGATACTCTTGAGTTTTGGGCCACTGTTGGACAACTACTGCAAAGCAGGGGAGGCAATACGGTCACAGTGTGACCTTTAATATTGCCTAATCATTTCTGCAACATGTAGTCGCCTTTTATGACATGCTTGCTATGGCGCAGTGATTATGTAATAAATTCACATTCACTCTGTTATAGTGTGATTTTACAAAACATACATAATATATGCATTAGAAAGTACTAGATCTTTCCAACTATACCATCCATAAGCCAGCGGATTGAATAAGGCCACTACAGATCCAGCGGTATGAAGGGTCCCGAGCTTAATTTCACTAATGACTTTAGGAAAAGGAGATCACCGAATCACAGGGGAAAGAGAATCGATCGGGTTATACATGCCGAGGGTGGGGAGCAAGCGTTCCGACATGGTTTCGTTGGTTGCCGGGTCCTCCCAGTTTAGGTGGGCCAGAGCTTGTTTCTTCTTGGTAATGCAGCTCGGCAGTGGTAGAGGCTTGGCGCTGGCTGCGCCGATCCCTCGATACGTCTTGTCTCGGAGATATAACCCCCTTTGCAGGGTAGAGAACCTCTTTTCTCGTGGCATTGCACCCCCGCTACCCGACAAGAGGTTCCCTGGGGTTGCAACAAAGCTCAAGACCGCTCCTTGTCTCGAAGATATAACCCCCGTTTCAGGGTAGAGAGCCATCAAACCTCGGAACATGGCACACACTCTAAAGTGGGACTGGTGCGTTATGCTTCTGAGTCCAGGATGCTCCCTGGGGTTGCAAGAAAGCCCACTTTTGACAGCCATATGGTAGCGATGGCTTCGCCACCGCGCCACTATGATGTCTGGCTGCTCGTGCCATGGCCGGTGACTGATTGCTCGTGTCAGTCTTGTCTCGGAGATATAACCCCCCTTGCACCGGGTAGAGAGTGTCAAACCTCTTGGTATCGTACGCACGCCAAAATGGGCCTGTTGTACCATACCACTGAGTCTAGGATGCTCCCTTGGGGTTGAAACAAAGCCCACACCTCACCTCCCATAACTGGCTCAAGGGTATGAACGAGTGAATAACTCGTCCCCTAAAGGGCAAAAGAGTGAATAACTCGAGCCCAGGGATTCAAACAAACAAACAAATACATGCCGAGGCCATAAGTAGTAAATCTTATTGGCAGAGCGGTTAGAGCGCTTACCACTAGTGGTAAAAGTTCTTCTGTTACCTTTCAACTCCGCAAGAAGCATAGGCCTTCCACAAACTTATGCCATCAGGTCAAGGTCATCCTGTGCCTTCTTCATCCATGTCACGTCTGTCTACCGGCAAAGTTACGTGGTTCTAAGCCTGGCAGCATCGCGCTCCAGTTTACCCAGCTGTAAATGTGTACCTGTCTCCACTTTTGAGTTAGGGAAGACAAAGACAGCCAGTAAGGGAACTGTTCATTCCACATCATAAAGCTGGGCGTAATGTAGTGAAATCTCTAACACATCACTCCTCCATGGCAGTATTTACTACGAGACTACCTTTGTATTTGTTCCAAAAGTTCCGCTAGTTATTTCTGTGTGGTTTTAATGAGAATTACTTAACCTTCATCTCTATAAAGTACAGCTTCATTATTTGCTTTCGCCCTCCTGTATAACACTACAAATTCTTCTGTGTAACCATGTTTCTAATTTATAAATGTTACAGCCGGAAATCGTTTAAATTCCTCTGCATTCCAGGCCCAAATGTTTTTGTCACGAGTTTCTTGTTTTGACTTACTTCTCCTGGTGTCTACATGCACATTTACTTAGCCCTGCAGTGTTAATTCCTGTTTACTTAGTCATTATATTTGCTTAAAACACTTTACACCGCCATTAAAAGTGTATTCAGAAATCTAGCCACATTAAAAGGTTATTTGGGGAAGTTCTAAAAATAATGACTTGTTTGTCGGCAGCAAAAAAAAAAAAAAAAAAACTTGTTCTACGCGACGAAAGGCTAAACCAAGGCGAACTAAGTCGTGACAAATTTTAATGTCAAAAAGAATGTGATAGACAACTTTGCAAAGAAGTTCGCAGGTGTAAAAAAAGAACAAAAACAAAAAACAGCGGGGGAGGGGGGGTGAGGTGCTATGTTATTTTGCCCTCTATATACTGGTTGCGGTTTGGCTGGTTGGGTTGACGTTATTCTGTTAGTAGTTTACAAGCACATGAAAAGACGTGCAGATTCGTTTTAACAGGACATTTCATGTCTTCATTCCTTATCCTCAAGTTCTCCTCAAGTTCCCCATGGAGCACAGGTCTTGAACAAGCCTGCTAAAGGTAAAGACGTTTTCTTAAATTCTTCCCACGGTCCATGTTTTAACGAATTGACTTGCTCGTTAACAATATAACTTTAGTTAATAGGTCGGGAAACCATCGCAGGTTAAGTAAGGATTGTCACCCTTGTAAAAAAAAAAAATGTTGGGAACCTCTGATATATGCAGTACATTATTTTATATAGTTCTATAGTTAGTATTCAGTGGGCATTATGTTTGTTCAAAATATATACATCAATGAGTAAATCTCCGTTGCGCCCTTATTGTTCAACCTTCCTCAGTCGTTGTATGTCTTGTGCTTGCTGACGCTGCCTACAAGTTTAGCCTACACAATAGCTTCTGATATTGCTTAGTTGTATCGAGTTTCACCAGTCATATAATTTATTATGTTCTTCATCTATGCAAACTCGTTCTCCGTCTACGATTTATTATCGTTCTCTTTCTTCGAAACACACTAGCCCTAACTGCGAACATTTATTTACATTACGCCCTTTCTTTATTTTAGAATTTACCAGAAAAAGTGTTAGCTGTTAATCTTTCGTTCATACATCTGCTGAGACATATCTTCGAAGCTATTTATGTCCTTGCGGGTTTCCCCAACACGCCTACCTGTTTTAAGTGAAATTATAAAGCAGGTTTTCTAAACAGTTTTTATGATATGGACCCCTTTGATTGTCCAATGAAGGCTATGAACCCCTTTGATTGTCCGATGAAGGCTACAGACCCCTTTGATTTTCCGATGAAGGCTATGGACCCCTTCTTGGGAAAAAAAAAATTACTTAAAAGCATATTTAAAAAAATTGGTACATTTCAAATTTTAGGTTATATACACGGACCCTACACAATCCATTCATGTACGGTATCATGAGTGTGTAGGTTTTAGAAGTAATTGTCGAGTCCGACAATTTGAGTGCAATCGACAATGTGAGTGAACTGTCAGAATTATAGAGAAAACACAGGTGTGTGAAAATAGGGAGAACTTAAGACAGCCTGGAAGAAGATCTATTAAAGCTATCTCTCTTTCCAAGCCCACAACTCACTTATATAGTCTTAAGTATCACCCGCTCTCTCTTCTTTCTCACAGACAGATAGAGAAATAGTAAGAGCTTAAATATGTATGGATGAAGGTCTTGAACAGCGCATTAACAAATGAGTAAAATTTATTAAAATTCTTGAAGGTGGTAAAGATAGGAAAATTAAATATCTCAGCACAACAAACATAAGTAATACATCAAATCACAACAAGTTAACAATTACATAAACATCAAGGGACCAAAACCCACTAGTCTGCCCCGACAAGGAAAGTAAACCCAGAGATAAATCCTTCTGCTGTATATGTATGATATAACTCTATCACAGTGTCTTTAAGTCTCTTTTCAGACTGGAGGAGTGTAATAAATCCACTGGGGAAGAGCAAACGCTATCCTTGCGTCGTCTTCACAAAAGGAACTAACAAGATAGGCTGTAGGTTTTACTCTGTCCTTCTGCTGACTCTAATTCTCGCGGGATTTTGAATGATCAGAAGCATATAAGGCGAGGTCAACTTAGAACAACTGTCTGCTGCGCTATTATCTAGGCGCGTTGACTTAAGCCTACGTACTTGATGCAAATGTCCGGTCGGGCCTGGTTTTAACCTTGAGTTTTGGGACAGCGCCTTTGTTTAAGACCGCAGTAAGATTATTTCAATTTTTGCAGGCCCAGCTGTGTCATAATATGTTGAATGGCCCTTTTAGCTCAGACCTGCATTAAATAGGTAAGTAGGGAAGCACTACTGCATAATACGACGACAGACTGCGGGTGCTGTTTATACACTGCATGAGCTAAATTCCAGTTAGATGGCTATGTGACGAGAGTTGTAATTTCAGATACCATGTGACACTCGTGGCGTTAGTTACCTACTGGAACCGTGAGGTCGAGGAGAATGCTACATTCCTCGACTGGGATCCTGCTGTAACCAAAACAAACAACCATTACCTCAAGCACAATAATAAAATCACATCAATAATAAAATAAATTGTTATGCCCCACTAGTGGTATTTGTATTATTATTATTGCTAGGTAAATCTCGGTGCTGTCTTTATCCACATGAGTTGTCCTCCTGTTAATCCCACCCTATCAATTATCAGCATGCAGTCGCATAGGCTAATATAGCTTGTACATACATGTACATTTCAGCATGTGCTCTGACAGAAAAAAAATCTACTCAAAGTTCTCTTCCAACTCAACATAAGGGATGTCCAACCATGTAGTTCCCGTTGAGTGGATATGTGATTCATCTTACATCATTAAGTGAATTTACAGAAAATATGAGCACTAGATATATTACATAATAAAATTGTATGCGCCCCTTTTGGATACACAAATGGAAAAAGTAATAACCTCCAAAATGGAATGCACGAAAGTGTAATGTTTATGCTATTATAATACATGGTGGCTTTAATTAGGACATAATTCTTTTACTGGCTGGTGGTTAACTTTCTAGGCTGCCGTGTAAGTTTTAACTGTGTCTAACTACACAATATGCATATCCTAATTCCACCTCCAACCACGAGACGTTTCTCTCACAAATTAAAGAATGACTACCTCCTACAATTCAGTCGTAATAGCGAATACACGTCACTAGTCAGGTTTATGTGGTTAAATTACACCACTGAAATTCCCCAAAAGTAAGGTCAGCTTAAGCTTACCATTTAATCCATTGTAAGCACTGAACAAGACTTTGGGGTTCTTCGCCAATTAGATATCTGTTAGCTTAAGTTTACCATTTAACCTATTATAAATACTAACACTAGGAGACACCTAACAGATTAAGCACCTGTTAACTTAGGCTGTAGACGGCACTACCTTATCACTGAATAACTTTACTGAGGAGTGTCACCGAAAAATAATTCAAGTCACACTGCTACCAGTTTTATATATATATATATATATATATATATATATATATATATATATATATATATATATATATATATATATATATATATATATATATATATATATATATATATATATATATATATATATATATATATTTATATTTATATATTTATATTTATATTTATATTTATATTTATTTATATTTATTTTTACATATATATATATATATACATACATTAAAGCTAAACATGCATTATATTACAAATGTCCACTCACCCCGAGATGCCAATAGTTAGGCGACACAAAGTCGAATCTTTTGCCCACAGCTGCCGGTCTCATTTGGTCATCTACGGGCTCAGGTTAAAGAACGAGTGTACTGAATGAGTAAACCTATCAAGATTTAGAGTCTAATAGGAGACGCTGACCCAGACACCTGCGATCGCGTGCTCACGCACGTGTTCGGGCCGCTCTGCTTTTAGCGTAACCCCGAGTAATATAAACATTATTTTAGAATCTACATCTAAAGTCAAAGAGACACGAAAGTTCCCTGAATTAGACATAATATTACCTACCGCTAATTAACAGTCGGCAATCTACGGCCGGCTCAAAGGCTCAGAACGGATGCCGAGTTTATCTCCCCTGAACGAAGAAGTACAAAAGATTGGCCGCGCTTGGGCCGTTCAACTGAAAAACCTAAGTAAGACGGCGGCTTACGTCTCAAAGAAATCGATTGATCGGCCAGTGGTCAAAACACAGCTACGAGCGAAGAGCGTTCCCCTAGTCTGGCATACTCCAGGTGCATCTTATGTAATATTATTGTAAGCTGCCGATCGCCGAGCCACTACGGACCGAGCAATGAATTTATAATGAGAGCCAGAAGCGAAAATAAAAAACAACCAGACACGCCTTGGGGTGGGGGTCTGAGCGGGGAATAGTAGAACTACGGTCGCGATAGAACAATTAAAAAAAAAACGAAAGTTCATATAGCCGGCAAGAACAGACAAATTAGAAGAGTAAGGCAAATGGGACGGATTGGAAAATTCAAATTATCTGTCATTTCGTGACAGACCGCCAACGAGTTATGTGGACCACATATTAAGAAACCCTGTCATAAAGTATTAGGCCTAATTGTAGTTGTAAATGGTTATATGATAGTTACACAGTTTGTAAGAGAAGTTTAAATATAGCAAGGGCAGCTTTTATGACGTTTAATAAATTACCTAACATGTACAAATGTTACGTTAGTTAATAGATGGTGGTTGTGTGGTGACTGAATATTGTAGGAATATGGTGGTCATGTAACATACATAAAAAAAGGAAACGAGTATAAGTAAAGAGGAGGCACACGTATGATAGAAAGAAGGAGAACACTAAACAACAGAAAAGTAACAGAGGTGATAAGGTCACCTAGAAATCCAATCAGGGGCCGTCTGAACGGCGCCATCTCGTCACTGCGATAGTGAATCATGAAAGGATGCAAGCCAAATAAGCACCACAGTAATGGTAGACGACAGGCCTAGTAACAAACACGGAGATAAGGGACAATGTAGGAACGACACCGGTCAATGAATGTATTGGGGAACGGAGAATACGTTCGTCTAGACACCTTGTAAGAATGAATGTCGCTTAATCGCCAGCTCGGGTATGTAGCTTCAAAAATGGAAGAAACCAAGACAGGGGCATAACTACCGCCTGAGTGGACTGGGCAGATCCCGGGAGCCCCAGTCCCGAGTGGGCCTCAGAAATTAAGATTCGAAAGGGGCATGGTCAAGCATCAGAAACGATAACCACTATCACAGAAGATGAAACCAATGGTAGCGAAGATGACATCAAGATGAAAGAACTGAAGGCAGCACTGGAGAAAATCGAGATGGGTAAAGCAGCAGGGCTGGATGGTATTACACCAGAAATGGTTAAGTACATGGGGGCAGCGGCGACCTATTACTCCTGAGGGTCCTACAGGCAGCTTGGTGCAACAAGACTATACCAAAGGATTAGGAGATTGCCATCATCACCCATTTTCTTTAAAAGCATGACAACTGACAATGTGAAAATCTTAGAGGCATATCCCTTCTCAGTGTCCCCGGTAAAATCTACTTTAGAATCCTGGAGCAGAGATTCAGATGCCTAGCTGAGCCACAAATGGATGAGGTGTGGTTTCCGAGCAAACCGAAGTACTCAAGACCTGATCTTCACACTCAGACAGCTGAGTGAGAAGACTCTTGAGTATAAAGGTGAGATGCATCTTTGTTTCTTGGATCTGGAAAAGGCATTTCACAAGGTCCCCTAGGGCAAACTTTGGGGCTGCTTGGCAAGGAAGAACATTCCAGCACCTCTGTATCGTGGTAAACAGAGCCTCAACAAGTCTTGCAGAAATTATGTGAGGACCGTAAACCAGAAGTCAGAAGAGTTCAGGACCACCACTGGTGTAAGACAAGGTGATATCCTGTCACTGTATCTGTTCATACTCCTCATGGGCGATGTCATCAAAGCATGCAAGGAGAGGACAATAAAATATTGATTAGGATACTGGAAGATGAGAGAGGTTTGCATTTCAGAGCTGGCATTTGCCGATGATGTTGCCCTGATTGCTAAATCAGAGTCACATCTTCAATCCAACCTGCAAGTCTGGAAGGAAGAGCTGGAAAAGAGAGGGATGGTCATCAGCAGCTCCAAAACAAAAACCATGGTGATATTACGAGAGGAAAGATGACATAAGATTAAGCTGGGGGAACAGGTTCTGGAGCAGGTCAACCACTTTAAATACCTACGAGCTGTCATAGACTGGAAGGGAGACATCAAAGAAGATTTGGCTACCCGAAGAGCAGCAGCTGGGACACTTTTTCAGGCCATAAATCGAAGATTCCTCAGCAAAAGAGAGGTTGGCAAGAAGATGGCCGTATACCGTTCCACCTATGTCTCAGTCTTGATGTATGGATGCAAGTCATGGGCAATGACTACAGCCCACAAAAGCCAGATACTGTCACGGATTGCCTCTCCTACTTTGCAGTATTGGTCCAACAGTGACCAAAACTCAAGAGTATCTAATATTGGCTTCCAAGGTATCTACCTGCGCGCAAGATTACTCTTGGCAGAGATGTAGATGGAGGGTTAATGACACTTCAACCTTAAGGTAGATTTTACAAGATATTAACAAACGTCACGGACAACGTTGCATTGGGTTGAACAATTGTTAACACATTATATCTGGTCCTTCGCCTTTTGTGAAGGATTTAAGCAACGGTTTAGCCCGTTCAAGCCCCCCAGTATGGCAAACAAGATTCTCAGCATCACACGCTGTATGTAACTTTAAATATACTTAACTGAATGCCAGAAACAACAATCCTCCTGGTTTTCGCCTCCTTCCCAAGGAACGATGATACACACTCCGTGTAGACCAGGTTAGGTTTAGAATTGAAAATCTGCGCACTCGAACAGGACTGCCATTTTGTCCGTCGTCTTCTTGATATAATGGGTGAACAAATCTTGAGTATAGGCCATCATCGGGCATAAAACTTCAAGTTGTCAATGTAAATTTATTAGGACAGTCTTTTCCCTTCAATAACTTCTCCTTTTGAAAATGATACTTTGATACTTGAAAATGAGGACAGCAATTAATGTTCTTTCATCCCCACACAGGTCAGCAGACGACACACACCGCCATTTGAAAATTTCTGATTTGTACTGGCAACGAAGTCCACGACTTGAAAAATTTCTCCTGACATCAGCATTATACATTTGATTCAGGATCCCGGCTTGAGGCCACCATTCGTCTGTTGCGTGTCTTTATATGATTATTATTATAGTTTGAATACACGTCTTGTTACTCTGGCCAAGACCACATAGGGATAGAACTAGTAGACCACGTACACAGCCATTTAACACGAATTATAAATGTCACCACAAAAGCAGAGTGGACAATCGACACAATGTTTAATACACTAAATGCTGCTCCACAGGTATAATCTGGCAAGCCATTATATCTTACGCATCACATATACAGTCATCAGTATCGCTCTGTATCGTCTGTAGCTAGAACACTGTCCTCGAAAGCTTCACACGTATTTATTGAAATCAGACTCACGTTCTCACCAACATGCATAATTCCTTTTACAAATATACTAGCATCATCTCACGGATATATATGGATGATCCAGTGATGGAATATCATAGGAATATGTCACAAAATAATATAAGTCTCAGGAGCTCAGAGACATACGTCCACCTGCCACAATGAAACAAACAGAAGAGATTAGCAGATGATCGCTAACTTTTGCCGATAGCAACGTTAACGTCTGCGAACTGAGCACCGAGGCAATGACGTAACTTTCTGTCACCAAGGACTACCGATAATAAACAAACATGAATCCTTGTCGAACCATTTAATAACATCGACAGACATGTTATGAACTTTACTCATAACATATATATAGTGAATGCAGTCAGCGACCCATAGCTGTACTGCTTGCATCAGGACCAGCGAACCAAAGCTGGTCAAGACCGCACTCCACCTCCACGTGGTGGTCCTGGAAACAGTCTGCAGCAGTGCAGTCTGGCTGAGCGAGTGCGGATCGCAATGGGAAGGCAAACCCGGTCCCTAAAAAATGCCGTGCTGAAGTCGGATGTGTCGACCGAAAGGTCCAGATATCACAGCTTAAGCGTAAACAGACACAACGCAAACACCGTCCTTTTCAGGGCGAACGAGGAAGAAGAAGAAGATATATATATATATATATATATATATATATATATATATATATATATATATATATATATATATATATATATATATATATATATATATATATATATATATATATATATATATATAGTGTTCAGGTTTAAAAAAAAACAGCTTAGTTGAAATGACCTAAAAATTGAAAGTGGCCTTTAACTTTTTTTTGAGCAGTATATATATATATATATATATATTTTATATATATATATATATATATATATATATATATATATATATATATATATATATATATATATATATATATATATATATATATATATATAATATTCTGGTTCATATGTCATATAAAAAAGTAAGCGACTATGTTTGTTTAGTTTTAAAACAACATGTAATATTGTTAATGATTAATTAGTCTTTAACAGTTAAAATAAATATGGAAAGATTGGTGAAATTTAGATAAAAGTTTTCGTCACGAAGACGTAGGTTGGGATTTATCAAAAGTCCGTTGCTTTCACCTATTCTACAAGAAACTTAACTCTAGCTAAATCCTGCAGCTGTGGTTCATCAATTCTGTGATGTTGAAAGACTTTTCCACACTCTCTTCCGCTATAGGCGGTTAGGGTGGATGCTTTTCTCTCACACTAGCGGCGTTAGAACCACAAATCGTCTGATGGCTTGTAACCACGAACTTTAAAAAAATAGAAAAACAAATGCCTTCTGCTAAGTACATTTGTTTGGAGCACTCTAACAGGCTCACGTTCCCGTTGTCCACCCACCAATTTTAAACTCTCAGAAGAATTTAATTCTCGAGCACGCACAACGTAACTCCGAGAAGATGTTTAAAATTCACCAATATTACTCTGAGGATTAACGGGTAAAATGTGTCATCACTGCTCCAACCGGAGTCTGGGGTCACCTCTGCTGTTGGGTTTTCCCGCACGACTAGCAAGAAACAATCAACAGCGCTTGCTGTATTGGTTCATGAATATACTTTTTTCATATGTTGAGGTTGCCAGCCTCATATATAACCACTTATCAAGAAACCTGTAAAATTTACATTAGTAAATAAATTGTTTACACTTACCCCAACATTTTGGGAATACACAATCTCCTTGCACAGATGTAGACTCGACACAGCTCTGTATTAGATGCTTCGAAATCACTTTGGTCTGGGAAATTAGAGTTGATTCCTCTGACGGTGAATGTTATGCGAAATCACTGGCCTGGGAAAACTTTTGTTTAATTCCTCTATGACTTGTGATCAAATTCCTAAGTTTCCAGTCTTGTATTAAAAATGCGGGTTTACTTGTAAATTCTTAAGTTGCCCAATACTCGATCCATTACTTATAGTTGTGGAATTTCTAAGTCTTATGTCTCCTTTTTCTTTCTGGCTTTTAGGAGTCGCTAGTCTGACATTTGCTCTGCAGTGTGTATACTGACTTTGATTTCACTACTTTATATCTTACAATCCTCAATTCAAATTCCAGCTGTGTTTCCGCCTAATTTTCCAGTGAGATACATTGTTGTTCCGGCCTCTCAAATCAATCAATCCAATCTAATCTCGTTCAGCACTGAGTGGGTAGGGGTGTTTCAAATTTCAAAAAAATACCCTCACTTGTTTCAAAATATTAATTATAATATCCACGCGTGACCTCTTCATGTCGTTGCGTCAGACTTCTACCGGTGTCTTGTGCTATCTTCACAAACAAATGTTGTGCACTGATACTGCCCCGATGCTATCGTCTGCTAATCTTGAGTTTCCAGACAGATGTATCTGTAATATCGATACAGAACGTACTTCGGAAGCGATTACCTTACTATCTCCCGTCTTGTGCAAACATAGGGATAGTCGATCGCCAGCTGGAGTCAAAAGTTGGACGGTCACGTTCAAATGGATCAATAGAGATGACCGTCTCTATCAAATGTGGCCAGACGAATGAACTTATCAGTCGCTGATCGGTAAAATTACATGGCGTTATTACAGTTCTGTCTGGGATCAGCTCAAAGCAAACATGTGAAAATTAAACATAATCCTGTGGCCGATACTTCCGTAGGGGTGTGGAGTGTTAGAGACTTCACCCTACTAGATCCAGCAAAGCGAGTAAATAACGGTGCATAAAATATGCCACATAATAATGACAGGGGAGAGAAACATAAGAAAATATCACTCGCACGGGAATGTAATGCAATCCTGCTGGAGTGGACTTGAGATCGCACAACCGTATCGTCACAGATACTAACCTCAGAAATGAGGTATCTGAGGTAGGTGGTTGAAGTAACAAGAAGAGACATGGTCCGCAACCAGACGATACATCAAGGCCTAAAATCCCAGTCTCTGCAGGCCCAAGTAGAACAGTCCCAACTACGATAGTTTGGCCATGTCTGGAGAAAGGGAGAATATCGGCTACCACGACAAGTACGGGAAGCTAAGAGCCAGGGATCCAGACCTCCAGGATGACCCAGAGTCCGCTGGGAGGACAACATTAGGCAATCTCTGAAGGACCGAGGACTAGAATGGAACCAGGCCAGGAGGAAGGCAGCCGATAGGATAGTTTGGCGCTCTCTCTTTCAAATCTCTACACCTCACGGCAGAAGAGAACGACTAAGTAAGTAATTTCTTAATATAATTACATATTCACGACAGTGCTTGATAAAGTCCTGTAAACTTCCTGTTGATTTGTCTACAAAATGAGCATGTACTTTATCTGGCGGTGAGCGGGTGCATTACTTCTGGCTCGCCCCGGGCACTTAAAAACCCTCGGTACGCCACTGAATGCATGTAGAAGTTGGTTAATGGTTGCAGGCAACAGTTCAGAAACGGATATTTTGCGTTTATATTCTTATGTTGCTTTAAGGATTTCCAGAGGATTTTTATCGGGTGTCTCTTAGGAGACGAGGACAGAATAGGCTACTGTTCCCACAGGCATGTCGTAAAAACTAATATGGGAGCTAGGAGCTTGCAACATCACAATGTAAAACAAATTGCATCAGACACCATCACTGCAATAGCACATGAATGGAGCAAATGGGAAATGAATTAATACTTAACCGAATATATTCTATTGCATGAAAGTATGAATGAGAGTGCTTCAGTGTTATACATAGCCGCTGTATTTTACGGAAGCGATTCGTGGACAATAAATAAACAAACTCTAAAGTCACTGAAGACAAGAAATGTGTTGTTGTCATCCGTTACCCCTTAGCTACCTGTGGAGCACATGTCTTCAGTCTGTTCTTGTGCAAACCTTTCAAGGTTCTTTCCATATTTTCACGTGACATGTTAGTCGGCGAGGGGTGAACGTGCCCCTCCTTAGATGTTGTCCCATTGTGTTCACTATTCATTAGTTGTTGACCATCCTCTTTGCCATGCTTTTAGACTGGCCAGTACCTTATCTCTTTGTTATCTTTTTTTCTCTCTCCCCATTCATTTAATCACCTCTCATATTATTTGGTTGAAATTAAGAACAATATGATGTGTGTTCGATACGGCCTTTAAAAAGAAAAAAGAAAAATCAGTCCAGACAATCATTAATAAGGGGTAGCCAGTTAAGGAATGCTAAACCTAACACTAACTTTAACGACCAGGGAATCTTATTTGGGTGGCATCGAACACACGTCCCACTCTTGTTCATTTCAGCCCATTATTTTAACTATCCCCGTTTCCAGGACACCTAATAAAAATGTAATACCTTTTTTTTTATCTTTGCTATGAATGGACAGTGATAACAATAATGAAGATACCAAAGACTGAGGAGATAGACAGACGAAAACATCATCTGAAGTACGGTCCTGTCCCGTGTAGTGACTTCAGCGCGACACATTCAAACGGAGAAGTGTTCTGATTGGACAAATCAAACCCATGGGTCCAGGTCTCTCACTCGACATTCCTGACATACCTCAAGCCAAAACTCCTATTATGATAAATTACCGGGTCACTGGTTTTAAGTTGTGAGACGACTTTCTTTTAACAGCAAAGAAAGTTTATTTGGAGTTACGTCGGTGTTTGTTAGTGTATCTTCAGTGTATTGAGGAAGTCGGTGTGAGAAGTGTGTGTGTTTTTTTTAACCCGTTAGGCCTAAAGAAAGTGTTTAATTAAACATCACTGGCTCGAATTCCGTTGGACAAAGTTTGTGTTCAATAACTTTGTGTAATTTATCGCGTGGAAAATTTCTGATCACACAGGAAGATAGTAGAGTACCTGTGTCTTGGAGTCGTATCACAGTTTCAGTAAGTTGAACAGTTTTTGTTCTTTAATTATTACGCTTCTTTGACTTGCTTAGGCTACTGTCTGTTCGTTTCCAACAAGTAGCATCTCTTTCCTCTTCTTTTGTTGCTGATTCTTATAGTTTTCCTCTCGGGTGCATGAAGTAAGTCTTGGAATGTGTTTATGTTGTAGGCTACATAAATATCTGATAAATGGTGGCTTTAAAAAAAGATGCGTTGAAATTAAGAACAGTGGGTCGTATTCTTCGATGTCGTCCTAATAAGTCGCCAACATCATTAGGGTTAGGATTATGGTTAGGATTTGAAGTCGTCCACATATGAAGTCACGCAATTTTAGCCATTTTAAACCTCCTCCGCACCCGTGACGTCAAAAATCTCTTCTTTCCCCCCCCCCCCCCCCCTTTTCCCTTTTTTTCATCCTGTCTTTGGTAATACTGAAAAGAAACAATGTAATCGAATGTGAGTTAGTTAACGAGACATCATCACCTGTCAACCACCTAAGGAGCATATGCTTAATGCCAAGTTTTCCTGCCACCGTGCCATCAGCTCAAGATCATCCCTCTTCATGTCTGTCTTCATGTCTGTCTTCATGTCTGTCTTCATGTCTGTCTTCACTTCTCTTCTCCGTGTGTTCCTTGGTCTTCCTCTGCCTCTCTTACCATGGGGATTCCAGATCAAAGACTGCCTGGTAAAGCTATGAGAAAGTTTGCTCAGTGTGTGTCTTCAGCGTCTTGTTGTCATGTCTTGTTTTTCTGGCAATTTGCCTGTTTCGTGTTATCAGTTCCACATTTAGTGATCTTGTCATATCACTACAATCCTTCTATTTTAGAGAAGCACACATTTATTAGAACGTCCGTGGTTAGAGCGCAGGTTTCTCGCGGCAAAGGTAGCAGGTTGGAAACACGGTGGCGCCACGCTACATTCTACCCAGCTATAAATGGATACCTCACTCTGCTCTTCGGTTAGGAAAGGTAAAGACCGCCAGCAAGGGAACTAGTTACTGTACATCTCGAAGCTCAACTTAGTATTTTGAAGTCTCAAACCTCTCACTCCCCTACAGCAGTATCTAGGCCTACTTTGTGTTTTTGGCCCATTAATGAAAGTCTGAGGCTTTCTGATTGTTCTTTTTGTTGTTCTGCATGTTCAGAGCCATGCCACAGGACTGACTTTACATTTGAATTGAAGATTCTGATGTTTATGTTGGACTTAACCTATTTTAATCTCTATATATTTCCCAAATCCAGTGAAAGCTCCTTTAGTCTGCTGTATTCTTTAATTGATACCATTGTCTGTACCTCCAAATGTCTGTATTACAGCCACGGTATATGTTTGATTCTACATATTGTAGTGGTATTTCTTCAAGTGCAGTATTGTTAACTTTTCCTGCATTTACTGTCATCATTTTTGTTGCATTTTTTACCCCACCCACACATGCACGTACAGACATACACAGTTGATTCAACTTGCTAAATGTTCGTGTCTTTATCTTATCAGACTGTTTCAATGGTGATAACTTGTTACTGTTTTTATATGCATAATTTTACACAGAACAGTTTATTTAGTCTGCCTTTTGTGTTTTAAGGCGTGTATTACATTATTTTAAAAAAGAAATATGTAGGCCTAGGCCTAATTAAAAATAATTTAAACAAGTTAAAGGTTATAACAATTAACCGATATTTCAGCTGAGATCATAGTATTAATATGTCGCCCACGAAGGAGTTGTTAACTATTGCGGATAAAAGTAGGAACGTCATTTATGAATGAAACGTGTGTGACGTCACATTTTCCAACACCCCCTCCTCCTTTTTCCCCTATCGTCACACAACGTCACAAAACGTTGAACACCTCCCTCCTCTCACTGCGTGACATCATATGTGGACGACCCCTGTAGGGTTAGGTTTAGGATATCTAGGACTAAACGTACCCCTTATCCTTTTTTACTGCGTCTCTGAATTCTTAAGACCGTATCCAACAGACGGCCCACTTTTTTTCATGTCAACCAAAAATAATAACACATCTTACTAGTACAAAAGACAAAATTGCCTACGTTGCGGTCATAAGGTTACGCATATCTGCCACGATACGTTCACTTTTCCTGACTGTTTTATTGTTATATATTTACGTGGCCACATCAAGACAGTGTCGTTGTTAGCCACAACAGATTGAGATACCATCTGTTGAACAAGCTAAAGATAGGAACTACTGACGAGTGTAACTATGGCACCGATAAAATGACCGCTGAATCTCTGCTGTAAAAGTTCCCAACATATGAAGAACAGAGAAGGCACATATGGCCGTCACCAGTAGCGTTCCAGGACAAACTTTATGGAGATAACAATAATCTCAGATTAACCTTTGCTTTTATTAAATATACACAGTTTGTCGTCTGAAAGTGTGCGAAAAAGAAACCACCTGTTGGTAACGGAGCCTACTTCAAAGCAGCGTTGCCACTCTAAATTTTGAAGAGAAAAAAAAAAAAAAAACTAGATATCGGCGACTTGGGCTATTTGTGCGTTTTTTTGGCTATTTTTGGGTGAACATTAGGTGGCGTTCTTCAACTAATGAAAGAAAATGACACCTAGACGGCATTAAAAAAAACCAAGGTTTAGGTGAATCCACCTAAGAGTGGCAACGCTGCTTCAATGCACTTTCATGTGCTCTTGTGGGTATGTTGTCTGTAGCACTTTGTTTTACATGATACAATCCCCAGCCCCTGTGCAAGGATTGTATTGGACAGGGGAAAATCTCTGTTTTTTCCTGATAAGACATATTAAGGACTATGTTGCGAGCCAAGCGTGCTCAATTGTCTTTTTTTTTTTTAAACCAAATATTATAATTTCAGTCGTTGTTCCCGGTGTGTCACACATCGAGGCACGAAAATTAAAACACGACACTATCAGAAGACAAGTAGAACTTTCGTTTCTACCACTTTCAGGTAGTCAACGCTTGGAGTTGTAGGCTTCTGTTTTTTCTCTCTAGTTGTCTGAATGTGTCGTGTTTTGTGCCAGTTTTTAAATTTTTTGGACTCATTTGTCCTTTGCATGTTTTCCGATGTAGCATTTGGTTTTATGCAGGTGTTTATGAATAACTTGTATGCAAGAAGTTGTACTTTATGTGTTACACATGAGTGGGTTCTTTGAAAAGCAGGGTGTAGCCAGGGCCTAAGATACCTTGGCCTAAATGTTTTCGTGGCGCGCTCTCTTATCGTAGGGCCCACTAAAATCTTTGTCCATTTTACGGGTAGTACCCATTTTTATTTATTTGCTCATGTGTTCTACTTAACTCTCTTTTTCTTTCCTGTCCCTGACGAAGGCCTTGTGGCCGCAACGTTAGCTGTGTTATTTATCTTTTCCCCTAGTAAAACGAATATTTTTTTTTTTTCAAATTCATCCACCTCTTATGTAGGGTGATTCAGAAATGTTTTGGCAGGCCTACAACTTCCTCTCTCCACGATTTTTTTTCCAGTGATTCAGGATATATAAGTTTATTCTATTGACTTTTAAATGATCCCATCATTATAGTTTAGAACTTTACAATGTTCATCTCTCTGATCATTGTATTATGTTCTATGAAATATGACGGGTAACAACTTTTTGGATCACCCTATTCTTGACCATAATTCATGATCTGGGAGTGAAAAGGAAAAGTGCAAAACTTAAATACTTGCAAAAATAACTTACGTAAAGTAGAATGGCGAAGATACCGGGTTTCAGGATCAAAACCTGGTATCGACATGCTCCAATTTACCCAGCTGTAAATGGGTACCTAACTCTTCTCTTGAGTTAGGAAAGGCAAAGGCAGCGAGGAAGAGAACTGGCCTCCCCACCTGATAAAAAAAAGCTGGACCAAGTATAATGAAGCCACTAACTCTTCATTCCCCTACGGCAATATCTTAAATGGGACTACCTTTACCTTTTAAACCCTTGTTCATAACTTAACAGCCGATAGGATAGTCTGGCGCTCTCTCTTCCAAACCTCTACACCTCACGGTAGAAGGGGAACGACTAAGTAAGTAAGTAGTTCATAACTTAAAAAAGTGTTGTTTATGGTGTCTTTGTGTACACAAGTAAGCTTTATCTCTTACATGTATATCGTTCTCATGCGCCATGTCTGGTAACAGAAACAGCCAGTCACGTCTCTACAAAACTCGATCTATGCAGTCTTCTGTCATTTTATTATAGTAGACATTCAAAAATCCGGCAACCTCCGGACCTGAGGAGTGCCGGATTTTTTAAAATGCCGGATTTTTTATGGTTATATATTCTGTATATATTTAACAGAAAATGACTACCTGTACACTTTATCTGCGATCGACAATGCACGATGTTTACGTTTTACACCACTTCTTTTATTTGCTGAATCCATAATGGGGCTAAACAGCAGCAAATAAATGATAAAATGAGAAGGAATGAGCAGGAATGCCTGTTAACACGTGCAAGCAAGACCCAACAGCTACATCAAAACATAAACTGCTCCAGAAAACAGTGGCGCGCCAACGCGGTAAATTTAAAAATGCGCTCCCAAATCCATGCCGGAAATCTGAAGGAACCGGATTATCGATGGCCGGATTTTTGAATGTCAACTGTATTAATTTTTTTCCTACAACATAATGTTATGTCCATTACCTTTCTTTTTCGGTTTCCTCTTTATTTATTTTATTTAGTATTATTATTCATCCTTTGTTGTTGAGCTTTCAGTTTTTATATTGTCACGGTCTTTTCAACGCAGTTCTATTTATTCGTCTTTTCCTCATCTTTAGTTCTTCTAATTCTACCCCAAGTACTACCCGTGTCTAGTGGGCCTAATGAATAATTCGGCGGTGCTTTACTGCAAGAGAACATGGTTGCTTTTTGTGCGAGCTTCCTATTGGGGGACCAGTGACAGTAGTGGCTCTATGCTCCACAAGGAACGACAAGGGAAAGGATGACCATGGTAGGAACTTGTGCCTAAGTTCTCATCTCCACAAGCCATTTCCGCGGTTAATGCAAAATATCGCCATTTAAATAATTTTCGCCAATCTAAATTGTCAATGAGTGATGCGAGAAATGAACATTGGGCGTATCGCTGTTTCATATTATAGGCACGGTGCAGTGAAAAGAACAAACGGTAGCAAAGATAACATGTTAGTTAAAAACCTATAAAAAAAACAAAAAAACTAACGAAACAGACTGGTATGTATATTTGAATCAGATAACAAAAGCGACCCGTATGAATGTTTGTGAGAGTACAGCAGCTTCACAATTTTACCTACTTATGGGAGGAAGCCCATTTTACCCCGGGATAATTTATTGAAACTTAAAATAAAAAACAACGGCAAAACATGGGAGAAGATTACCACGAGATAATCAGTCAATAGATGCACACAGCTTATTATGCTTGTACATAGAAACGTATATAGAAGTTATGTATTCTTCACCGCACTGAGTAATTTAAAGTGTCCATCACGCTTCCTTTCAGGAATTTAACATTAACATCTATTTCATTAATCGTTTTTTTTTCCATGTTGGTTTTTTTTTGGTCAATCTCTTTTTGCTTTCACTGTTTATTCTGAATTTCATGTGGGAAACATCTGCCAAAATTATATAAGGATCTACAATAGCAAATAAATAAAGTATGTCAATAGATGACAAAATTATATAAGGATCTACAATAGCAAATAAATAAAGTATATCAATAGATGACAAAATGGGGTTTTCAGCTGAATACAAATAAAACAATGGGAATGATCTTCAGTAAAGGCAGGGTTGTAAAAAAATAAAATTATAGACATAAATATCCAAGGGCAAAACATTAAGACAGTGCAAACCACTCGATATCTAGGAATGACATTGGGCCAACTGCTAAACTGGAATAAACACAGATAAACTAGTGGAGTCTTGCAGAGCATTGACTAACTTATTAAGATATTTGAAAGGTAATGGATGGGGTGCAAGCACTAAGACAATGCTCACTTTTTATAAATCTTTTATTAGAGGAAAAATAGATTATGGAAGTATAATATATGACTCTGCTGCACACAGTAACAAGATTAAATTAGACAGAATTCAGCATGAAGCTTTATGTACAATAGCAGGTGCAATCAGATCAACATCAATGGGAGCTATAGAGGTGGCTTTAGGAATTCTTCACTTAGAATTACGGAGAAAGGAGTTAAGACTAAATTACATGAACAGAGTTATGTTAGATAAGTCTCACCCAGCACATACAGCTTTTACCAGATGCCAACTAACAACTCCCACACCACACTGCAGGGTAGCGTTCAGAGATTTCTTTCTGCAACCAAAAGTCTTGATATGATTTCTTGAACATTGGCTTAAGCTCAACGTCATTTTGTAGCGATATCAGTTCCTCTTCCACCCTTCCTCGTTCCTCACTGCACGCGTCCAGGAATGGATTTATTATCCAGTCTGGAATCGTGATCAAAAGAAGATCCTGAAACCTCTGAGACATGTCTTTATGCAGCATATCTAGATGTGCACAATATACTTGAAGATTATCCTCTGGTATTTTGTCTTTCTCTTCCAACTCTAAGAGGCTGGGAAATTGGATTAACTCGCGACGGCCAATATTGCGTTTGAATAGCGTTAATTTGGCCAGAAACGTGGAGACGACAGATTTGACTTTTATAAGATTAATATCATTTCCTTGCAGTTGTAGATTTATTTCGTTAAACTTTGTGAATAAATCTGACAAATATGCAATGTCATGCCTGATATTCGTTAGTTCTGTACTGAGCGGAGCATGCGAGCCTTTGAAGAATTCTACCACAGTTTCAAAAAGAGCATAAAAGCGTCTCAGACAATTTCCTTTTGAGAGCCACCTAACTTCTGTGTGCATCAGCAAACGTTAAAACTGTTCATCATTCTCAGTACAAAGCTCTCGAAATAGTCGAGAATTGAGAGCATGGGACTTAATTTTGTTAATCGCTGTGATACCAGTATTTAATGAGTTGTGAAGCCGATCACTTAGATTTTTTGCGACAAGATGTTGTCTGTGAATTACACAGTGTATTGTTAACATACCAGGTACAGCTTCTCACTATGGCTGCAAGTGACAACCATCTTTGGTTGCTAAATGTGTGTCTTGCAAGGTTATTGTATTCTATAGACCGGGACATCGAATGTGCGAGTGGAGGTGGTTCTTGTGATCGGTTAGTTAAGGTGGTTGGGAGTATATGAGTCTGTTATGGACGATTGCACTCGAATGAACTGGCGTATATGTACTAAATACCTACCATAATTCTGATTCTTTTGTTGAAATGGATACTGTTTTCTATTTTGATGTGGTTCAACGTACAACATTTGATTATAGAGGGGTCAAGCTAATTTACCACTTGTGGTACTCGGAAGCTTTACGCTCTGACTCATCGGGTATTTCGGGTCTTTGTCTGATAGCCAATGGTGCTTCGCTGTGCAGGGGGTGGATAATTTATAGCTCAACTTGTGTAAAAGGGGAAAGATGGAGGTGATCAGGTTAATCCCACCTGGGAACTAAGGTATTTAGGGAGGGAGGAGGGACTCGAGTATAGATGCGATTATATAATATTTAATTAGATCAATTCTAAAAAAGGTTAATCTATGTGTAGGGTGGAGGGTAATGGAGTACGATCAGGAGTTTTTCAAACACATAAAAAAAAAAAACCCAATTTTTATGAGGCTCATTAAGCAGATAACTTGACTCATGGTCATGGGGGGGTATTTACAACTCCCCCATGGAGGAGTCCCGGTAAAGGATTTCATTTCATGGATGAGGAAATTTGGTAATTCCTAGGTTGTTTTACAGCTCTAGTTGGTAAAAGAGTATGTTTACAACTAATCATGATAGGATACGGGGATAAGCAAGCGGTGGGGTGTTGGATCAATATATTTTAAACAATGAGCATGATAGTTCACGGTTCCAAATAATGGCTATCTTCTACCATAATCTAACCCTAGCTTGTTATTGAAAATGTTGGGTTATGTCTTGGGTACAAAGTACACCACAAATGTACCAAGGTCACATTTAATACTCTACCAGGTGGAGATTCTCTGGGGGAATAAGGGTTTTTTGATTTAAAACCTAATATGTTTTTTGGGTCTCCTTGTCAATAAATTGGGTCAACTGGGTATGGGGGTCGATCCCCATAAGCTAGTGGCATTAGGCCCTTACCACTCAAAACGTGTTTATGGCAGGAGGATTGATGTTGGTCCTGCTTGAGTTGTAAGGGGTTAAATATAAGTTCTCTGGTTGATCATCTCGGCTTTTAATCTGGGTAACCCATCACATGGGGAGGGTCATCAACAAACAAAAAGGTATATTATCTGCTTGTTAGTTACGACTGATAAAATAGTTAATAAAATGTGGTGAATGTCATGACATAATACGTAAAATTTGGGCTGGGGTAATGGGGTTGGTTCATTGGGGTTTGCTAGGGGGGGGTAGGTGTATATGGGGAGCACACTACTGTGTGTCTCGTGATACAGGAGGTGATTAGTCCAATGGTGAGACATTAATAATTAGTAACTATGGTTGTTCCACCAAAAGGTAGTGGACAATGTGAGGACAAAATGACAGACAATCAAAATCGGGAGAGAAGCATATTTAATATACCGGACATAGGTTGCGTCTATACGACTAGGTATGAGGGACGGGGATGTGTCTTATGGGAGTATAGGAGATATCCATTGTGGGCAGCACAACGTGGGATTCTTAAACGTTAATCCAGTGACCATTCTTAGTATTAGACAGTTTAGTTGTTAGATTACATTGATGCGGTATGGTTGCAGAGTATAAGGTGGGGTTTTATTTGATATGATTAAAGTTATATGGATATATATGTATGGTCGGATTGACGAAGTGGGGAAGTGCACGAGCTGTTCTCAACTTTGGGTTTTTGGTTGGAGTACATTAAGTGGGGATAGTGAAGTATCCCTGGGATATGTGGATGAGGTAGAACTTAGGAAGGTTTGGGTGGTGTTTTTTTTGGGGGGGTGGGTTGGGGAGGTGGGTTTGGATTTTGTTTTGGTGTGTGGTGGGATTTTTTGGTATTTGATGGGGTATGTTTGTTTAGTTTTAGGGGGTTGTTTTTTTTTTTTTTTTTTGTTTGCGTTTTATTTATTATTTTATTTATTTATATTATAATTTTTTTTTTTTTAAAAAAAATTAAATGTGTGATACCGTAGTTATGTATTTTCGGTAATATATATAACGGAGTTTTTTTTTTTGTTTTTTGTTATTTTTTTTAAAGGAGGTTTTTTTTTTTTTTTTTGTTTTTTAGGGTACGGGAGTAATATTTTTTTTTTGTTAGAGTATGTGTTAGGGGCGCGTTTTGGGGGGGTTTTTTTTTTATATTATGAATGAGATAATTTTTATTATTTTATTTTAAGGGGTTTTGTGTAGACCGCGTAGTTTAAATTAGTTATTATGGGACGAATGGCGAGAGTTTTTGTCGGATATTTTTTTGTTTATGAATTTTTAAGGTCCAGGGCGGCGGGGGGGCGGAATATTATTTTATTTTTTTTGGAAGTATAATTATTTATTGGTCCATAGGTTTTTTTTTTAGTTTTTTTTTGTTTTTTTTATAGGTCAAGGGCTAAAAATTAAATTTTTCTTAGGGGAACAGTGGTTTATCTAAAGTTATGGAGAGGTGGGATTGTTTTATAATAATTATGAGCGGTTTTAGTTTTCATAAACATTTTTGTTTTTTTTTTATTTATTTATTTTTTTGTTTTATTTATTTTAATCTTTTATGTATATATTTTTGGGAAAGACCAATATAATAAATAATGGTAATATTATATTCCTAAAAGTTATCATACACGTATTCTTATAATTATTTTTTTAAAAATAAATATATAATTTTAAAAATTTTTATAAATTTTTTTTAATAAAAAGAGATTGCAATTTTAAAAAAATTTAAAGAAGGATGGTACGACGAATAGTCGGTTTTTTTTTTTAAAATTATATGTAGTAAAAAAAAAATAGGCTCGGGGGAATTTTAAATTTTATATTTAGTTTGTAGAGCATTTTACGAAAAATATGTTTTTATAATACAGATTAGTTTTTAAAATAAAGTAATAAATGAACAAATTGGTATCGGATGTGGAAAAAAAAAAATTTAGTGGGAAAAAGGACGGGGTTTGGTCCGAATAGTGGGGGAGTATACTAAAATAAAAGAAAATAAATTTAGGATTAAAATTAAGTGAAATTTTAGAAGAGAGGGGAAGACAGATTTTAATAACAGTATCGAAGGGGAAGTATAAAGATACCAACCTTAATCTATTATGACTCGAAAGGGAAGAAGAAGTCGTAGGAAGGTTTGTTACAACCCTCTTAAATTTACAGGCGAACAAAAGGTCTGTCCTTTAATAAAGTTATTATCGACAAGCACCCCCTTTAAGCCAGTAATAAAAATAAGCAGCCGCAGCAGCAAATAAAAAAAAAAAAAGCGGCTTTTTTGTATAAAAAAAAAAAGCTTTTTTTGCTGTGTTGGGTGTAGTTGTGACGAATAAAAAAATAGCCAGGAAAAAAGAGGTTTAGACAGGAAATTTAAAAAAAAAAAAATACTAAATTATTAAAATGCTCGAAAAAAAAAGTCGATTTACATACTTTTTGAGAAAAAAAATTTATGCCGGCAACCCCTTGGGGGTATGGTAGGAAAAGGCAGACATGAGGCCAGGTATACTTATTAAAAAAATAAAATAAAAAATCGTGAGGGTGGGGTAGACGTTTTGAGAGAATGAAGAAC
Source organism: Oreohelix idahoensis (assembly GCA_024509875.1). NCBI lineage: Eukaryota > Metazoa > Mollusca > Gastropoda > Stylommatophora > Oreohelicidae > Oreohelix > Oreohelix idahoensis. Next base: position 487,372 of record JAMPIV010000777.1, read on the forward strand.
GAAAAAAATATAGACAAAAAGTTTCTTAAAATGGGGGTCTTTTATTTGTAATTTAGGAGTGAGGGGGAAACGGGAAGGGCGAGTGACGTCTTTTATTGCCGTTAAAAACACGAAAAGATAAGATCTGGTGTGGCCATGGAAGGGCTGAGCTCAAACCCTCTACACAAGAATATTATCCCCAACTATATCCAAAACATGAAATAAATACACAAATCCTAAGAAATAAAAAAAAAAAAAAATAAAGACAAATACAAAAATTAATATAGAACACAAACAAACAAAAATATAAAAAAAATCACAGAAAAAAGAAAAAAAAGTATAAAATATTGTAAAAAAAACCAAACCAAAAACAACAAAATTAAAAAAAAAGAGACTGGCATTTAAAAAATACACAAACTGGAAAAAAAAAAAAAAAGTGTGTTTAAAATAGATTAGAAAAAAAAAAAAAAAAAAAAATTAACAAACAAAAATACAAAAAAAATAAAAAAAACAATAAAAAAAAAAACAACCCCCCCCCCCCCCCCCCACCCCCATTACCCCCCCCCACACCCCAAACATTTTCACCCTCACAGGGGGTATACAAGACAAAAAAAAACACGACATTACATTGTCAACGTTTTGGTAACCCCCCCAGTTTACGGTCCATGTTTCTGTTTAAAAAAACAATACATTTATTGTACAACCAGGCCAACCCCCAGGGCCCCACCCCCAGCAAAAAAACAAAAAAACCCACACCCAACAAACACCCCTGGTATGTGGACTGATAACTCCCCACGCCGGCAATAAACACACTGACCCAAATAATCGCCATAAAACCCCAACCCCCCCCACACCATAAAACAAGCACAAAAAAAACATTTATTGTCCCAACCCAAACTACAAAACTCATCCCACACCATTTCTCAAAGAACTCCCCCCCCCCCACTAGGGGGGAAACCCCCCCCCCCCCTAAAACTGATGTAAAAACCACACACCCATGCCGGTTGGTGACAGGAGCGTGTTTAACCCACCCCCCATATCCCCCCCCCCCCCCCCCCCCCCCCCCCCATCCCCCCCCCCCCACCCCTATACTCCCACCCCCTAATAAAACCCCCACACAAACCCCCCAATCCCCCCAGATGTTCAACCCTGGCCCCCTGACCCCCAACCCCCCCCCCATCACGTGGTGACCCCCCCCACCCCCCCCCACCCCCCCCCCCCCCCCACCCCCCCTCCCCCTCCCCCTCCCCCCATCACCCCCCCCACCCCCCCCCCCCTCACTCCCCCCTCTAACCCAACCATCCCCCCCCACCCCCCCCCCCCCCTACCCCAACCCCCACAAACCCCCCCCCCCCCCCCAACACCCCCCACAATGCCCACCCCCCAACCCAACAACCCCGCACGACCTCCTCCCCGCCCATCCCCCCGACCCCGGGCGGCATATCCCCGCCTCCCCCACCACCCAAACCCACCCACCCTTCACTCCAGCCCCCGACAACTCAAAAATGCACGATCCAACCAACAATCCCAACCCCCCCCCACCGCCCCCCCCCCGCCCCCCCCTTGCCAACCCACACCACACCCAACGCTCCCCCCCCTCCCCCACGATATTGACATGTTTGAGGATTGTCGTGATTGGAGAAGATAGGATGTTGGTGGAAGGCAAGGGCGAGGGAGAGGGTATAAATAAGGGGAATAAATTATGGCAAAAAAATCTGCAGATATAACGAATTAAGACAATGATAAACGGTGGGGATGGGATGATGAACAAACACAGGTAGGTATTATCTTACTAGGACAAAGAAAAAAAGACAACTAGAAGCCGTTTTTTCTCGGGTATTTTTACGGACCTTCAGTGGGTCTCTCATCCCATGGCGACACTGTGTGTCTATGTCGGGAAAATTACACCTCAGTGTTTCTGTCCCAGAGCAAATACCTCAAGTGTCATTCGCAGGGTTTAGACTTAGTGGTCTTCGCCGGGAATACATCCTGTATTTGTCCGGGGAAATACACCAGAGTCTTCCCGTTTCAGGGAATATACTCAGTGTATCAGTTCAGGGAACGCCCCTGGTCTTTCCAATCCAAGGAACCCACCCTACTCAGAGTATCTTCGGTCGGGGAGGGACAAAAAATAATACGGCACATAACCGAAAAACAGTGTTGACGAGAGCCGCTATTCCGACGCTGGATAGAGGAAATTAGTAGAGAATTTGGAATAGCACAAGAAATAGAAAATCAATAAACGTTGATTGATTGTGATTTTGTTGTTGTGAATGATGATGATTGGTTTGTGAAAAATAAAACAGGCCGCTACCGTTTCCGCCAGTTGTAACTCCGTCCCGTTACAGGTATATCCGCGGTAAAATAGGGAAAAATCGATGGTTGTCAATATGAATCTACGGACAAGGAGGATGGAGAAAATAGAAATGCTAGAGACAGGCCATGGAACAAGGGTAGAAGACGACAGAAAAAAAATATATATTGGAAGGCTAATGGCACATGGACAAAAAGCGGCCAAGGATGGACGGAACAGGAGGCTGCAGGATTGGACCACACGGGGACAAAGTCACAGAGAGCGAGACTTGGGCATTATGCCTTTCATTGAGGCTTTATGTTCCTTGGCAAGCTTCAAAAAGGATGCGATTTTAAATGGCTAACTGAATCTAGGGGTAGAAAACGCCTCCAACTAGTGTGCATCCATTGAAGAATCGAGTAGTAGGTTTAAACGGAGGGGGGGGGGGTGGGAACAGGGGGATACGGAGTCACACGTTACCGTAAGTTGGGCCGCTTGAGTGAGGTAAGAGGACTTATCTATGGCGTAACCTTCACGTTTTTTTCGTTTCGAATTCTTCTAAAAGGTTACGCGTTGTTCGATCCCCCAGTAGTTAGAGGGATATGAGTTATGGACCATATTTTTTCAGAAACCAGTAGTTCCACACTATTTGATATTTTTAAATAAATAATACCCCATAGTCTCTCTTTGCGAGGGGCGAGATCGGATGCCTCTAGCATTCTCGGATAATAAGGGTGTGAAAAACCTAAATTGGGAGGTCCAGTCCAGTGCAAATGTTTGCGCAACAACCGTAATAAAATTACATTCAGAAGATTGGCGACATTATATACTGTGTAAAGTGTTGGCTAGTCTGTTGGTTTGGCCAGCGGAACAAATGGCTCCGTGAGGTTTTGTAATGTAGGAAGGGATAGGAATGAAGAGAAAACCTACCCACCACAACAAATATTTAGAATGTGTGATTCATGTATACACACACTGGGATTCTCGCCTGTGCTACGCAGTTCGTGAACTGTGCTGAGATCTTCCTTGTGTGATCTAAGGGATGATATCTGAGCACTGATGGAGTTGTCCGTTTGCAATGAAGATAGTCATCAAAACCAAACAAGGAACAACGAGTGTGAAAACCAACAAACATGTGTAAAAACCAACAATAACATGCTTCTGTAATTATCGTTCATTCTGGTGAAACTTAGTAATTCCCCAGAGCCTTCTACAGCCGGAATATCAGTATGGTGACTACATTAGTAATCCCCAGAGCAATGCCAGCGGGAGTTTTACTCCTGGTAGGTTCAACCATGCTGGACTGGTCTGCGTGGGTAGGGGTCAGACAAAAGCTGGTACCCTGGTCCTCCAGGTTGGGGGTTTTAGCACAGGGCCGACACCCCTGTCTGTGTAAAAATATCGCACACGTTACGGAAACAGCAATAAATGAAAATACTTTGATGCGGGACGGACATCCGGAGTCTCAGGCTCGTATGACTGACAGTGGTGAATGAACCACAGTTGGGGCACTGTACGAAGGATGGCCGCCGACCGAGCAAGGTGGAATCAATTTGTTGCTGCCCTACAAGACGCCACCAGGCGTGATGGCCGCTGACTGCTTTGACGGTTGGCGGTTATGGATCAAAGAAGAAGAAGAAGAAGACTACATTAGTATGTGAACTATTACATTTCAAATAAATACTTGTTTCTGTGAAGGATTATTTCTTCGAATATCAAACGCAGCAGCAGCCCTAGTTAAACGTTAACAACATCAATTATATGGAGACATAATGCCTTACGCTACGGCACTTGATGATGTCTAGCCTTGTTGCAATTGAAGGCAACATTCGCGTAAATCTACGCTATTGCCACCGTCATGCGTAAAAGGTATGCTGAAACTAAATCTCTCACTGTGTTTGGCATCCATTAAGACCTCTGCAGCGACTCCTGAAGCAGCGGAAGAGGTTGCTTTTTGTCTAACGCATTTTTTATCCTCGGAGCAATTGTTCGGTATCAAGTCTTCTTGAAATAAAAAAAATGAAAATATTTCTCGATTCCTAGCAAATTGCGCATGTTAAACATCTGTTGTCATGGCGATGTTGTTTTCATACTTACGTAGGTGGAGTCATGAGGTATGCTACTTTTTTTTTTCTTCAACTGATTGGACCATCCGATTGGCAGAGTGGTTTGAACGCTTGCCTCTCGGACCAAACTGACAGGGTTCCTTGTTAAAAACCTAGTGGCGTCACGTCCCAGTCCACCAGCTATAAATGGGTACATGACTGATCTTGAGTTAGGGAAGACACAGGTAGCAAGCAGAGGAGATGATCACTTTAAAAAAAAATGTTGCCTCGTTTTGGCGAGGCGCGTCCAGTTCACCTTAGTCGGTTATACTAGGGTGTATGTCCAAATATAAAAGACTATTAAGTCTATCAGTATTACTAACTGAACCCCCCCCCCCCCCCCCGCCTCCTAAACATGGGCCTATTATAGTGAATTCTGTAACCCAGAAAACGTTGGAGATCGATTACAACCAACCTGCTGATCTGACAAGTTCGAAAAATCGGTGTATATTTTAAGTCCAGAGTTAAACAAGTCAACGCCAAAGAATATGGTCACTTAACAAGTACTTGATCAATATTAACACAACCCGCGACAGAAAGGGCTGTCCATCGGTTAGTTCAGCAAGTCGACAACGGAGGACAGGTGGAGAAGGGGAAGACATGTGTTGCTGTGCTTGTTGTTTGCGAGAAAGGGGAATAGTGAGGGGTTGTCGCGACAAGGACCACAGGCGAAGAGTTTGTTCTAGGGAAATAAACGATGCATGAAAGATTGACAGTAACGCCTACGAATTTGTAGAGAAAATAAATTTGAGAAGGGGACGTAAAGGTGATCTAGAAGAGAAACTAGGTCACTGAAGTGAGAATGTATTTCTTATTATTACTAGTTATGCTGAATGTCCTTAGGATAAACATGAAGAGTGCATGCTATGATATACCGAGACTTAACCTTGATGAACTGTCACGGAGCGTCATCTCTTGGTGACATGATATACCTTAAGTGTAGATCTTACTTTAAGACTGGAAGCGTGAAGGGACATTATGAGTAGGCCTGTCTTCTTGTTGTCCCTTTTCGCTCCCAATGGAGCAGGTAGCCAACACTAGTGCTGCATTTTGTCCCCGTTCAGGAAGCTTACATCATAGCAACCATATGCTCTTACAGTGGTGATTTATGTAGCTATTGGTTTTACACGTTCAGCTTGCCATTCCCCAAGCACAACCCTCATATTATAGTGTCTCCACTTATGCGCAGTGGTTAGTGCACTGGCTTCCTAGCTCGGTGGTCCATGGTTCGATCCCCAGTTGAGGTGGGAATTTTTTAGACCACAAACGACCCCGGGGTCGATCCAGCCTCTTGAAATTGGTACCAGAGCAACTCTGGGAAGGTTAAGGCGGCCGGCGTGATGCTGACCACATCACCCCCAGTGTGCCGATGGTCAAGAAAATATGGGCCTAACACCATATTCCCAATATGCCTCAATGGGCGTGTAACGGGATCCTTTACCTTTACCTTACTTACGACATGCCTGAAGTAGTAGTTGTAGTCCTACCTAATCTTTTTTCCCTCTCTTTGCCCCAGTAGCCCTCGGGTGCTTAACGGGGAACAGAAGTATTATAGTTGAAAATTACTCGTTTTCCCACATTTACTTTCTCATCATCTATAAAAGCAGTTTTGCTTCTTGTTTTTGTGTTTTTTATTAACCAAAAAGAGGACACTATACATTATATTATTGTGCAGACAGGGACTTAGCCTAATTAAAAATAGAAGAATAAATTGAAAGAAGAAAAAAACATGCTAGATTCCTTTCTCTCGCCATTTCATATCATACAAGTCTAGCGTAGAACTTCTTTATGTGTCTTGATGAGATAATGATTATGTATTGGGTTACTGGACTATTTTTTTGGGTGTGTCTGTCAGACATACATTGAAATCCATGTCTTTGTGAAGTTAAGAAAGAAAAAAAAAAGAAAAAAAGTCCTTGCCTGAGGAATGTGAATCCCAATCTTTATTCGTGGTCCACTTTCCTGCCATTCAAGATCAAATATTTGATAAGCAGATATTCAAAATAACTTCAGCTCAGATGAAATGCCAATATCTGGGTTATCTTTACTTCCCAGAATATAACTTCACTAACAGTAATCTCAGGGTCACATTGTACGTGTAGTTTTTATTTTGGACTAGTCCACAAGATCAGCTGATCTGTGCAGTGCAGACAAAATTGTTGGCGTTTCAAAATATTCAAACGTAATGTTTTTATTATGAGTACGAGATCCATGGATATAAACAGCAGTTTAAAACAAATAAGAGCTAGTGAAAGGTAATTCGTACCCTAGTTTGGGAACCCCTGCTATTAGAGATGGGTGAAAGGGGAAGGAGGGTGGATGTGGTAGTGACTCTTTTGTACTGGCTTGGGATACTCTGACAGTGATTGATTGCTACTGTGCGCGTCAGAGATACGTCGGTTATCAAGGACCCATTTTTGCGTGAAGGGTTGGTGAAGTATTACAGGCAGCTTGTAACAACATGCATTGGGGGCTTTGTCAGTTCTGATGTCGCTGCTGCTAGAGTTGCCGTTTAGTTATCGTTCTTACAAGAGGTTGTTGATCTTCACGTCTTGTGTTACGTTTCATTATGAAATACTGCGTTAAATTTTTACAGAATCGTTAAACAGTAAAGGGGTGTGTCAATCAATCAATACCCTAAAGCTCCCCAAGGAGCATAGGCCTTCAACAAACACATGCCAAGTCCTCCTGTCACGTGCCAACAGCTCAAGTTCTTTACATGTTTTCATATTCTACATTTGACTTATCCATAGTGCTTGTTGGAGTTTTTGTGGTAAAACTTTTTTTATAGGATGGGGTAACCAGCCCCATGCGCAACCATCCTAGTCGCTTTTTACGACATGCGTCGTAGGGTACAGTGTTACTGCTCTTTGCTCCCCACGCGGGTGAAAGGGTTGTGTGTTAACATGTTCTCGATTCCTAGCAAATTGCGCATGTTAAACATCTGGAAATCTCATTAACCGTGTACTGTAGTTAGCCGTTTTACTTAACACATTCATTTCTCGCAAACAAAGAGGGGGAACCCGAGGCCTGTAAACAGTAAATAACTAAATATTATACACATAAAGGTATGTTTCAGGCGCTCGTGAGACATTAAAAAAACAAAAAAACTAGACAACAGAAAAACAACAAATGTGAGTGGCTTACCGGAGAATCGAACCCATGACCTTTCGAACGGCACCCCCGCCTAGCTACACAAGCGAATCACACTATCCTCACTGCCAGCTCGCAGCGAGACAGTGGCGTCACATGGATGGACCTGAATCGAATCACCGGGGTGTCTGTTATTTTTCTTTAATTTTAGTTGTCTGGTATTCTTTGTTTCTACAATTTAATAATTGTGTGATCTGTATACAATTGACAAACCTCATTCCCCTCCATGTTAATTTAGTCATGGGCAACTTAAAAGAACTTATCTTTGAACAATAAAGATCTGTCTATTCTTGTTTGAACCAATCAGGCCACAGTGAATACTTAATCTTGGACGGTGTAGAGTGACGATCATAATACAGTACTCTGGACTACTACGTTTAGAATGAATAAGTTTTGTAGGATAGGCAGTAGAAGGTTTAACATTTGGTGATATTGTGAAACTGCTACAACGAATGAGAAAGGAGAAAGATGTCTCTTGATATGATATTCATGTATCCAAGATTATAATTATTTATATTCTAGATTCACACGTGAACCGACATGTAGCGTAAGTAGTACAGAGCCAACGTGAATCTTGCAAATAGAGACAGAAGGTCCCTGAAACCGTGGAGAAAGTGCACACATACAGGAGTGAAATACTAGAGATGCACCAAGCGAAAGAGGGAGAGGCTCTGCCCATTAGATCTCGTACTACTATATCTCAGTTTCATCTTCTGCAGGTTCTCTTTGACCTTTCAACTCTTCCATTTTCCTTATGTTCAAATCTAGGTCATGTCTGGTTGTAAACGCTGATCATATCCGGAGGGCGTGTTCCTTCCATCTTTATTCTCTGTAATGTCTATCTGTAATTGTTCTTGTTTTGTCCACGTTCCTAGATCTTTTCTTGCTACTTTGATATCAAATGTTCTAATATTTTTATTACCCAACAAGCAGAGGCCACACAACAACAAAACAATTTAAAAAGGAGATTCGTCTAACTAGAACAAAAGACAAAAAAAAAAAAAAAACCAGCGTTGCTACTACAAGGCCTTCGTCGGGGAAAGGAAATGGAGTGAGAGCTAAGTAAAATATAAATAAAAAATGGGTACTACCCGTAAAAGCGGCTAAGACTTACCATGTCCCCCCCCCCCCCCCCCCCCCCTCCCCACCCCCCCCGCCTGTGTGTAAACCCCCCCCCCGGAACCCCCAAAAAAAAAGAAAAAATGCCAGATAATAATAATGAGTTAAACATGAATGTCTGCCGCTTCTGTGTGTAAACAGTAGCTGCTAAAAAAAGATAAAAACGGAAAAAAAATTTTTTTAAAAAAAAAAAAATAATATAATATATATATATATATATATATATAATATAATGACGCACGCACGCACGCGCACACACACATACATATAGAAGAGGTTAGAAAATGAATGTAGGGTGTTAAGGCCTGTAGAAGAAAACAAAAGTGAAGAGCGTTGTTGGGGGAACAGCGGGAAAATTGAAAATAAAAAATACATTTAAAAATCAAGAAATAAATAATTGAAAAGAAATTTTTAAAAATAATATATATATATACACACACGCGCACGCACGCACGCACGCACGCACGCACGCGCACACACACACACACACACACATTCACTACAACACATCACACATACATATTTGATATATCCAATACAGCGATCGAGGTGTTTGGAGAAGGAGAATATTTGTAGAAAAGGTTTTTTCAATGTTGAGTATTTATATTCAAGAGTTTTTTAAAGGCTCAATACCTCAAAAGCTTGAAAAGTAGGTAGGGTGTCCTAATAAGACATGGGCTTCTGATAACATACTCACATAATTATTTAAGACACCCCATACAGTTTTCGAGGACAAAGTTAATGTTTTATGAAATGGCAACCAGTTTTACTTTGGCATTCGACCGAGTCACGCCTATATTTAGAACTGGCGGAAAGCTGGTAGACGTCCTGCCACTTTGTATTGACAGTGCTAACCAACATATTACCACCAGAATAGTTGTATCTGTGTCAGTGTTTTGATGCAAATTTTAAAAAAAAGAATTATGACGCCAATTTTGGCCGCGCCATCGCTCGTAACCTGGTTAAAATAATCGTTTAATTTAGTGTTTCCCTGACAACAGCTTTTTGAGTCTTTGTCCCCATGAAGACGTGAAGTTGTATTCGAACGTTTAGTTCGTTATGAAGACAAGATTCAGTATTCGTTATCTGAACTAGTACTAGTCATGTTGATATAAGGTTTCACTAGATAAATTGTGAATATCGAATGATAATATGAACTTCCGCCAAATGAATGTAAACATCATAGCATAATTATGACTTGGTATGTTTCTAGTGCTGTTGGTTTCTTGTGTAGAAACATATATACGTTGTTATCGCGGTAGTGTACGTGTAAGATGTCTATTGCTACTGTAACGTATGAAAGCTTGGTGGTTACACTGAGCTCTGAGTTGATCTGGTCATCAAAATCTGACTGGCTGAAAGAGTGAACACAGGTTGATAGTTCCCCTTTTCATATTCAGTTTCGTGCGTAACGTTTTTTTTTTCGTTTACCTTATCTTTTCATATCTCTCTGTCCTAATAATCCCCCCCCCCCCTTTCTCTCTCTCTCTCTCTCTCTCTCTCTCTCTCTCTCTCTCTCTTAAACATTGGTCATTGTGGTGAAGTGGGATGTTATAAATATTTATAGGGGACTTAGTGTACTGACTGAGATCAGCTGTGAAGGTATCTATATCTAATAAGAGTAGTGTATTATAGATAACCTTACTTGCTGCCACATATATATATATCTCAGTCAGAATTATTCTGGAATAGTGTGATGACTACGTTGTATGTCTAGGGTATGTGTATGATGAAGTGTAAGTCATAACAACAACAGACAGATAAACAATTTAATTTATTCCACCACCCTTGACAACACTGTGACACTCCCCCCTTTTTTTCACCCAAACTTAAAGGAGTCAAAGTTAATAACAATATGTTTCATTGCTGTATGAATGAATATGTGTCCTGATTCAACTACAAAGGGAACCAGGAATCACAATCAATTTAAATTACAAGTTATATGTTTTATCAATATGAATATTGTAGTGACATATATTATTAAAAATATCCTATGTGTGTCAGTTGTGTAGTGGTAATATGAGGTAATACTGGTTTTGCTTTGTTCAAGCTCTGTTGGTATTTGTCATCATGACTTCAATAGTTTGTCTTTAGGGACTAGTATTGGAGATGTTCTCAGTTCCTGATATTAACACAATTTAATTCCCCTCTTAATCTTATTTTTACAAGGTCATTTTAAGCTGGGGGTACATAATTTTGAGCTCAGCTGGCCACATCAGCTTATCTTGCGTGATGGCGGCAGGAACAGACTCCTCTGCTCGACTCTACCCTCGGCTCTGGAGACACCTCACTGATAGCTAAATGGACCAAGGAGTTTTCCTGTCCGACTCTAGGATTCAGCAAATTTTTCTGACCAGGTGCTGCTCAATACCATCAAGACCACGGTCCCTGAAAACAAGAAGGATGTACCTTCTACTTCATAACTAATTGATACTCTAGTTCTACACAGAGCACAATACATCACAAACATTGAGTTCAGAGCGTTAGGCCAACTGTCAGCTTCACCGCATTTAACCTCCTTAATGGTTACTACGCCTCTGCACTTCCAGCATTATTTCTTTCTAGTCAATCATCTAGGTGTCAGTGTACTGTTTGGCCATTCCATGCCGTTTTACTTTCCTCCGCACCTTCTGTTCAGGCTGGAGCATTATAGGCTTTACATCATGTTTGCTACTGAACTACACATATATACAGGCATAAATTAACAATTCACATTCAATTTTCATTAAAAGATACTGAATGTTTCAAGCTTACCACAATTCATGGAAACAAACACAGATACGTTGATTAGCAATGAATTCTGGCACAACTACTGGCACAAATTCCCATCTGCTTATGTTCCAGGCTTTTATTAGCAAAAATATGAGCTGGCTTCAACGCACTGTTGCTTTATCAAGCTTATTTGACTAGTGGTCTCGAACTAACGCTCCTAAGTGAGTATATCAGCGAGTCTGGCCAATGGAGCCACGTTTCGACAAGTGTTTGTCCTACGTCTCCCCTAACAACCGAAGGTAGTATTTATGGCCCGACTAATCGTGTTTAGCCTTACATATCATTCCAGCCAATCAGTTCAAATGTAACTTGTGGCCCATTTCCCGTACAATGGTGGTGTAAAAAAATCTACCACTGAGCGATTCTGATTTTGGGTGTTGTCTGACAGCACGATCATTTTATTTTGGCTATAACTTGTTAATTCCTAGACTATTTGCGTAACGTTTTACATATTCTTTGTCAGCAAGCCCTAAGGAACCCAAATATCCAAACTTAAAAGAGCTAAGTGGCTGCGGTCACAAGCTGCAATTTCTATTATAGTCGTGTATTTGTTGTAGTTTTTGTGTGAGTACCGCCACCTGTCCTGCTGTCCTGTCAGACTAATGTCAGGATTTCGGACATAAAACAGTAAATGTCGTTTCCCCATTAAGCGTTTTTCAGATTTTAAAACCTAACTCTGGGAAGGGTAGTGAATTTATCACTGTCCGTCTGAAAAAAAGTTAGTGCATGTAGTCTACACGCGTGATGGCAGCATTTGTGTATCGCGCGACGCGTGTTTAGTGTTCGGCTTTCTGCCTCTCCCTTCTCGCTATCCTTTAGTCCATCTGTCTTTTGTTTTTGGTAACATAGTGTAGAAAAAGACATGAATGGAATTTAAAATTTAGGTCAACTTGCATATTTCAAGGTTTTTCTTAGAAAGGCAGCACATTTTATTGTGTGTTTGGCAAACGCGTGTATGTTGCAGAAGGCCTTTAATATCAACGTGAAACGTTACAATTTTCCGACGAAGTAGAAAAGAAGGGGGATTTCGAGTACTGTCATTGTGACAGCACTGTTCTTTACCATTATTCTTCCTTTATTTATTATATGTATTTATTAGGCTTTTTATTTACTTGATAATTTATATATGTGGATTAGAATATTCCACGACAGTCATCATCCAGCTTTACATTCCATTGCATTTGCGTAAAAGCATGCTGCGCTAGTTGGTATCTTTCTATTCAGACTCGAGACCGGGAAATACTGTTTTCTTGTACCCTTGTTTGTTCTAGCAAGATCTAGATTCATTCTGTTATCTTTGCTATGGTATATTTGCAATATAGCATACCACAACGTATTATAACAGCATAGAAAAGCAATCTTCCTGTGTTAATTTTTAAATGCTGATTCGCTATCTATCTATCTATCTATCTATCTATCTATCTATCTATCTATCTATCTATCTATCTATCTATCTATCTATCTATCTATCTATCTATCTATCTATCTATCTATCTATCTATCTATCTATCTATCTATCTATCTATCTATCTATCTATCTATCTATCTATCTATCTATCTATATGTCTGTCTGTCTGTCTGTCTGTCCGTCTGTCCATCCATCTATTTGTCTGTCTATATGTCTGTCCGTCTGTCTGTTTATCCGTCTGTCTTTCCGTCTGCCTGTATATATTGTCACGTGTTTGTTGGTCTGCCTGCTAGCAGGTTAAATGTATGGATGTCCTTTCACCTGTTTAGTAGCCTATCTATGAGACAGGACTGTTATCGAGGTGACTGTGTCCAGATTAGACTAGTCTAGTTTTGAGATGACTAGCGACAGATGAGGCAGAACTAGTGAATTGTGTTTATGCAAGACTGTTTTCAATTCAGACAGTTCTAGTGTCTGCCTGCATCTAAGAAGCGTACCTAAACCAAAAACTAAAGATTTAATATAAAGAAGATACCAGACCATAAGGGTACACAGGGATGGACACGAAGGGGCATCCTAATTCTGAGACACAGCTCGCTGCCTGCCAAAGAAATACAAATCCAAACAAGAGGACATACAGGGGTAGCAGTAAAAGACACAACATACAACATATTCTGCCCATAAGGAAACCCTTGGAACTTGTAGGTGGCGAGGAGACAATCCTGAAACAGATCGCCAGCTTGATGAGAGAATTAGTGAAGGCGAACGAAGAAGACTAAATGATAGATCCGCTACAAGACATGTATCTGTAAAATTGACAATGTTATTCATTTGTTACCGTTATTTCAGTTTCAGCCCCTTGCAGGTTAACAAAGCGTTTCTTGTGCTGCTGCAGCTGTGGTCTCTTTAGCAAACTGCTTTACTTAATGACATTGCTAGCACCACGCACAGCCTCATATTAGGCTCCACTTACGACACGTCTGAGGAAGCAGCGGCCATTAATCTCATCAGAAATGTGAACACATGGATTATTTTTACATGCAATGTTTACTGATAATACAAAAATAAGTTTGTTCGTTTGAAGAATTTAAATGAATTATCGATAATACTATCTGCAAACGTTGTACAGTGAAGGTATATATTTCTGGCCTTGAATATACTGTATATATTTTGCGTTTAGTAACTGATTGCCCTCACTTCTTGACATGCAGCACGCAAATTTCTTGCACATATGAAACATCACATTTCTTGCACTCTTCACATATTTCTAGCACTGTTTATGCACATTTCTTGTACTGAAAAGACACATCTTGGTTTGAACACGAACATTTCTTGCACAGAACACGCACATTTCTTGCAGTGAGCAAGCACTTTCAGTAGCTCACTGTACATGTACTGAAGCTAGTAAGCACATATTTCTTTAGCGACATGCATGTTTAGTTCGCACGTTTCTTGATGTCTTTGCAGAAAAGACCAGAGCCAGGCGTGGAGAGACAGAAGGTAGGAGAAACAACTTCCTATATTAACACATGCTTTTAAAACATTTACAGGATATTTGTTGTGTAGCCACTCGCACTATACTTAAAGGGTTAGCTGTTGAACATTCACTACGTAAGAGCCAATGTTACATAATTTACAATTTATTCATTATAATATGATTTACAGTAAAACCATTTTGTGTCGTATTAGAAGGAATCAATTCACTTTGTTTGGGCATGTTATGTGGAGAAAAAAAGCTGGAATATATTGTGATAACAGTGCTGTATCAAACACATTTACATTTGCACCATAAACATATCACTGCCATAAATATTTCACTGTTTGTAATATTATGTACATTAAAACCTATTACCGTCATTAAAAATATACTTTTTGGCTCCATGCTTCATAAAGCGTGAACAAGGAAATGATGAATGAATTAATATTAATTGCAATCAGAGAATGTAGTGTAAAATTACGTCACATTATTAACAATAATCGGAACTAATGTACAACTGATGATAAGAACCAGACAAGCGCTAGTGGAACAAGAAATGAGAAGAAGATGATGGAAATGGACAGGACACTCACTGAGGAGAATTTCTGATTGCATTATCAGGCAGTCCTTGTTCTGGAATCCTCATTTGTAATTTTTAATTTTTTTTTAAACAGTTACTGTGCATTAGTAACTGCTGTAACGCATAATAGCACTCATTGTTGTATTAGTAACATTACACTTTTGTAACATTATTTACAGTACATACTGTTGTTTTAAATAACGTTATATAGCACAGTCATTGTTGTACCAGTAACATTATACTTTTGTAATATTATTTACAGTACATACTATTTTTTTTTTAGTTACGTTATGTAGCGCAGTCATTGTTTTTTTAAAAAGGGGGTGGGGGGATCCCGTTACACGCCAATTGAGACATATTGGAAATATGGTGTTAGGACCCATATTTTCTCGACCATCGGCACACTAGGGGTGATGTGGTCAGCATCACGCCGGCCGCCTTAACCTTCCCAGAGTTGCTCTGGTACCCAATTCATGAGGCTGGGTCGACCCCGGAGCCGTTTGCGGTCTTAAAAATCCCACCTCAACTGGGGATCGAACTATGGATCACCGAGTTAGGAAGCCAGTGCACTAACCACTGTGCTACCGTAGCATTGTTGTACTAGTAAAATTATACGTTCGTAACATTATTTCTAGAACACACAGCTTTTTTTATTATATTTTTAAACGAAGGTACGAGCAGAGATACCCGGCCTTGCCCGGATAGAAAAGTAACCACACTAAATAGTTTCGCATTCTTTACCAATGCGCAATCAGATATTTTCAGAACTATTCATGTTCATAATTAGAAAGGATTAACATTGTTAAGATTATACGAGAGATGCATACTTTCTGTACTTTTCTACTGTGCCGAGTGCAGGAGAGTAACAGAAAAGTAAATGTCCAAATTGTCCTCTTCTATCCAAGGAAAATTCTTCAAATGTTTAGCCCGAATACCATCACCAACCAAGAACTGCTTATACGGTGCAGCCAAAAAAGATCTGCACACCATCATTGCGGGCAGACGCTGGAACTGGGTTGGCCATGTCCTCAGAAGAGACCCCGACACCATCACAAGAACTGCTATGCTATGGACCTCAAACGGACAGCGAAAGAGAGGTAGACCAGACAACATGGCGGAGAACAGTGGAGGCTGAGATGGAAAGCATGAACCAGAGTTGGGGCACTGCACGAAGAATGGTCACCGACCGAGCAAAGTGGGCACAATTTGTTGCAGCCCTACAAGACGCCACTAGGTGTGATGGCCACTTCTTACCTTGTCAGTCAGGGGTTAAGGATCCAAGAAGAAGAATATTGTTACTGAACATCTCATTATACACAATGTTGTTGCGCGTCTTTCCAGAGGAGCATAAAGAAAAAAGATATTGTGGACTTCCCAACTCTTAAACATCCCGCATACGCTTTTTTTTCTTTTACAAAGTAATATTGCGCAGTTGTTAATGTCTCGCTACATAATACTTCTGTGACATAATTTTACACTACATTCTCTGATTGCAATTAATATTAATTAATTTATCATTTCCTTGTTCACGCTTTATGAAGCATGGAGCCACCCCTGCGGCTGGCTCGCCTTGCAAGATGCAGCAAAGCATTCATGTAGCCTTGCACAGTGGTGGCTTCTGTAGCAGTCTGTTTTACTTGATGTGGTCACCAGCCACCTGCACGACCATACGAGCACAGATGCCTTATCAGAGGCATTAGGAAGCAGTAGTTCTGTTCTTTCTTTGTCTCCCCAGAGACCCCCTGGAAGCTACACGCGGATCTTATGCTTTTGTAACATTGTATATAGTATAGCAACTAATGAATCGTTAACACCATACATTTGCTACATTACTTACCAATCCTGAAGTATTGAAATGAGTTATGGACAAATAGTAAACAAGCCAGAAAACCCAGGAGGCCACAAAGATACGTTTTTGTGGAACAATTTAAAGTATGTCATAGGAAGCTTTAAAAAAAAAAAGAGTAACGAGGACGTACTGAAGGAAGTCATCGCGCAAAGAAACCTTATTACCCATATAAGAAGGCATGTTATGTGAAGAAAAAAGCTGGAATAAAGTGTGACAACAGGAGCCATTGAACTAAAAAGAGAGAAGATAGTGGACAGTTTGACATCGTCGCATGGAAAAGGTCAATAACAGAAGTGATAAACAGCACTGAGAATATGAAGTTGTAGAAATACATGTTCACCTACGCCAGCTGGCATGGTACTTGAAGAACAATAAGAACAGCAACATTACATGTACTTACAATGCAGTCGTAGTTGCATAATTAAGAATATATATATATATATATATCTTGCAACATTTTCAGTAGTATCAATTCTGCATCGTTAAGAATAATGCTTGTTTTAACACATTTAATAGAACATTGATCTACTTGAGTGTAATCGAAACTTGTTTTTTTTTAAAATTAATTAAAGCACAGTATCTACTATCATTACTGTATCATTAAATGGGCTTTCTGTAACATCTTTTACTGTACAGTCACTGTTAAATCATTACAAATTTAACATTACATTTACTCGTTTTAACATAATTTAAATTAAATCGTCGTCGTAGTGGTTAACCGGGTGATACAGGATCAAACCCGGGCACGGCATTTATTTGTCGAATTTAGCTTCGAGAACATTCGAAGGAGTGTCGTCGACCAGGGACTGGCGGCTCCTGAGCCGAGCTTGGGTAAAATATTTGCCTGAATGGCGAGGGACACCTGTCTCTGTACAAGAAATAAAGGGATACTCACGTAAAATCAATGTCAGGTTAGACATAAATAATAACCTGAGATTTCGCCTCGAGTATTAGCGGGCGTACGAAAAAAAAAAAAAAAAAAAAAAAAAAAAAAATTATCAGAACGTTTTCTTATGAAATTCTTCGACACGAAGTCGTAAAAATTAGACGTATTTTCAAGTGTTACGTATCTTTTCTTTTATGAATATTTTCTTATTTCGTGACGAAGTCGTAAATTACGTTTTGTTTGTATTTTTTAGAGTTGTCAGGGGTTTGTTAATGTGTTAACTGGGAGGCAAACTCAGCGAATGCTGAACAATATACAAATGCACAAAATTATGTTACTTTGACTGGCAGATTTTTCTTCTCCCCCCCCCCCCCCGACTGCTTTCAACATTTATTTTGTATTCTTTCTCCTTTTGCCATTTATAGGGAGCATGGTGGCCACTGCTGAAGTTGATCCCTTTACGGGAAGTATGCGCCAAAGTACACCCTTTGCTCTTACAATGGTTGTTTCTGTTTAAATTTTTCTACATTATGAGGTTGCCAGCTGCATGCACAACCTCACAGTAAACGCCTGGAACAACACGTCTGATATAGGAGTGGTTGTAGATCACTAGAAACTGCACGGATTGACACCACCTGACAACCATAAATTACATTATAATTGATGTTTCCGTCGTACATTGGTCTCCTACTTCATCTCATGTTTTCGTCTCCGTTTAGTTTTCCGTCTTTTATTCCTATCCCTTCCGTGTCCGTTTTTAATTTTATTTGACTTACTTCACATGCAGTGGCGGCTCGTGAGCAAGATCATTGGTGCTACACTGTATTCAGGGAGCACACGCTGAACTAGTAACATGCTACAGCATTCATTATATTTACCTTATAGCAAATCTAATCAACAACTGGAACAGACAGACACCTTCACATACCTTGGATGCAAAGTAACACCAGATGGCGGAGCAAGCAAAGACATCAACAACAGAATGAACAAAGCAAGAACAGCCTTTTATAGTCTAAACAACATCTGGAAGTCCTCTCAGTACAGCACAGGCACACAATTAAGATTATATCAGAGCTGTGTGCTTTCTGTGCTTCTCTATGGTGCGGAATGCTGGAGAGTAACAGAGAAGGAAATGTCAAAATTGTCCTCTTTTCACTCAACCTGCCTAAAAATTATCCGAATCTTTTGGCCGAATACCATCACCAACCAAGATCTGCTCACTCGGAGCAAGCAAGAGGACATGCACACCATCATAGCTGGCAGATGCTGGAGTTGGGTTGGCCATGTCCTCAGAAGAGACCCCGATGCCATCACAAGAACAGCTATGCTATGGACCCCTGAAGGAAAACGAAAGAGAGGCCGACCAAAAACAACTTGGCGGAGGACTTTGGAGGCTGAAATGCAAAGAATGAACCAGAGTTGGGGCACTGTACGAAGGATGGCCACCGATCGAGCAAAGTGGAATCAATTTGTTGTTGCCCTACAAGACGCCACCAGGCGTGATGGCCACTGACTGCTTTGACAGTCGGCGGCTAAGGATCAAAGAAGAAGATAGCAAATCTACATGTAGAGTATTCATTCATTCATTATCCTTAAGATCCCAACGAAGCATATGCCTTCAGTAAAGATATGCTAAGTCCTGTCACGTGCCATCAGCTCAAGGTCTTTTCATGTCTCTCATCATTTTCATTTATGTCTCCAGTTCTCTTTTCCATGTGTTTTTCAGTCTACCACTGCTTCTTTTACCCCGAGGGTTCCAGAACAAGAACGGCTTTGTAATGCTATCAGCAGGCTTCCACAGTATGTGCCCTAGCCGTGTCTAGCGTCTTCTTCTCATCTACTGGCACTTGTCTGGTTTTTGTAATCAGTTCCCCGTTGATGACCTTTCGCACCACTTCAATCTTGCTATTCTACCCGTACCCATTTATAAAAGTCTGTAGCTTTTTGTGGGTGTTTACTGTTCTGTTTGCTTCAGAACCATTCAATAGGACTGACTTTACATTTGGTAAAAAGTGAGTTCATAAGACTGG
Source organism: Oreohelix idahoensis (assembly GCA_024509875.1). NCBI lineage: Eukaryota > Metazoa > Mollusca > Gastropoda > Stylommatophora > Oreohelicidae > Oreohelix > Oreohelix idahoensis. The sequence goes on from JAMPIV010000777.1 coordinate 507,023, forward strand.
TGAAAACAACAACTTTAATAAAAATAGTTTTGTAGAGGTGACAAAATTTATATTAAAAAATGCAAATTCAATATAAAAGATAAAAATATAGAAACCCCGATTTTTCACAAACGTAAAATAACGATATTTTTGAACTTTCTGGGAAATTATTAAGTGAATCTGCTGCCGCGGCTTTGGAAGGCTTTTTGTCGAACCGCCTTTGCTTGACTAGCAAATTACCTCTTTCACTTACGCTGCCCTGGCTCAATACTGAATACAGTAGTTTTCTTTCTTAGATTGATGCCAACGAAATAGTAGTGTTGGTTATTATTATTAGTTGATGAATGAACGCACATGTAACCACACATTTTTTCATCTCTCAAACCCTTTCTGTGACAACAGACATTAAGAAAAAGGCAAAGAAGGAACAGGAAAAACCCGAAGTACCACCAGAGCTGGTGGTCAAACCAAGAAGACAGTTCATAGATGACGGTTCTAATGCCAAGTTCAAGGCCAGCTTTGATGGTTCGGATAAAACTATTCTTTTCTGGAGCAAAGACGGACACGTGTTAAAAGAAGACGAACATTTTAAGGTAGGATTACTGAGTCATAGTTTACTTGTGTGCGTGTTTTTGTAAGATGACTAGGTCATAGTTCCTTGTGTTTTCTTGTAAGATGACTAGGTCATAGTTCCTTGTGTTTTCTTGTAAGATGACTAGGTCATAGTTCCTTGTGTTTTCTTGTAAGATTGTGGCGAGAGGTTTTATTTTGGCTCTTGGATCAGTATAGTACTGACAATTACAGAAATAGGATTTCTGCAGAAAATGGTGAAGTCCCAGTGTCTGAGAGGACTACTGGTATCACAAATTAGTTACGGCTGTGAATGATCTGATCTCGAAACAATAGTGTAGAGGAGACCGACATAAAGCGCCACCTCTGCTGTGTAACTAATTGTGATATTAAACAAAGCAAGGAAACAGATTTTTACTTAACAATGATAAAATTGACAAGTCGTTCAAAATACAATTTCCTTATATTTTATTTAGTATATATACACTATCTACTCTTGTGCTGAAAGGTGAATGTTGCAAAAAAAATGGAATGAAATGAATTGGTAAGTTTACATATGATTTACAAATATTTATATTTATAAATATTACAACACGTTTTCCAATTATAGGAACAAAAAATTATATCAGCGGTGCTGTTAATTAAGGATATAACGTTTATCAGCTATGCTGTTATTTACGTATAATTTATCCACTATGATCTTATTATTGTCTCTTGCTACGCTAATTCACGTTTTCTTCATTGACAGTTCTATGCTCACAATGCCGACAGAAATGGTACTAATGTGTACTCATCTCTCTTAAGTCTGTTCTTCTTTGTTTGGTTCACACCACCGGCAGAGTATCGTTCCTTTAGCCCACCCAAGACTGAGGGGGACCAAAGATGTAGAGTCTGGTCAACCTCTATGCTCCTGCGGAGTTCCAGGCAGCGGGATTGACTCGAACATACGACCTCAGGTTTTTAGGACACAATTAAACCTGTAACAAAGCAAAAATAGGGGCTAATTTCTGTCCTCAAGCCCACCTATTTCTAGTGTGAGTGAAATGAGCGTGTCTCCGATGTATGCATGTGGGATGAATGACAACATGGCTCAGTATGATTTAGCAATAGCGAGACAAGACAGGTGTCTACTTGCAAAACATTCTTTCTGATAAACTAATACATGGATACATTCAATAATATAGATTCAATACATGAATACATTTTATACATGAATACATCCCATAATATAAATCAATACATGAATAAATCCAATAATATGTACACCTAGGTGTGATACAACAATGTCCTTCCCCCTATACTATATCACGCCCTCTCTGACAATAGCTGGTAACATATATCCTAACAATATTGTTATGTTCTTATGATAGGAGTATATGAGACGAGGACTGGTTGGTGATATATCAGGTTGGAGTTATAGGAGACAATAGATTGGAGTTAGATGCGACAATAGATTGAGTCCTGACAAGGACTGTTTTGGTTATATTTACAGTTTGGAATTATCAGAGACAATAGACTGAAGTTATAGACTGACAATAGATTGAAGTATAGGAGACAATAGGTTGAAGTATGAGTCCTATTAGTCTTCGTCTATTCAATCATAATAGGAAATACAATCATTATACTTAATTCCCCCAAGATACAATCAGTAACCTGATAGGTAGTATAAATGACACACAACAAATACCAACGGTTATCGTAAAAATATTTACCCTCCTAAGATTTTAAACTGGCCAGGTTTTGACGCGACTTAGTGAAGTAGGTTGCAGGTCGATGCCCTCAGGTAAGTTACCATAAATCAAAGTGACAGCTTCTCCCTCTTCAGTCTGTATCTCTGGCGTCAAGTTCGGGGTTGCGTGGTTAGCATAAAATCCGCCCGATTATATAGTCAAGTAACTACTTGAGGAAAGCTTTCGGTTTGTTCCTGGCGGAGCAAGTTGATTGGTTTCCTCCGGTTTTGTACCTGTTGCGTGAACAAGATGGCCGTTAATTTATTCTGTCTCAGAGACTGGTGAACGTTGATCGTTGATTGGTTGAAGCAAATCTGTATCTCGACATAGTGATTAACAAAGTAGTGGGTTACACTTCGTTTCACGACATAGCCCCCTCCTTTCCTAGCTGTGACTTGTCATAGCTGACGTGTAAACCCCTGCTGTGGTTAATCCTTTTGCGTCTGTCCTTCCAGAGTACTAGGGTGTCGACTTAAAAAATCAGCTCCTACATTGTCTCTTCCCGGAATGTAATTCACGGTAAAGGAATAAGGCGCCAGAAGCAGACTCCACCTTAACAATCTCGAATTTAGCTTTTTAGATGCAGCCAAGAATGTTAAAGGTTGGTGATCGCTTTGGACAATGAAGTGTGTCCCATACAGATAAGGTGAAAATTTGTTGATGGACCAAAATTAAGCTAAACATTCCTTCTCTATGGTCGAGTAGTTCAACTCAGCTGCATTCAGCTTCCTACTGGCGTAGGCGACTGGTAAAAGTTCCTCCGGCTGGGCTTTTGATTTCTGCAAGAGAGTTGCACCTATCCCTATACTGCTAGCGTCCGTCCTTAATACAAATTCCTGTGTGATATCGGGTAGTGTAAGGATTGGTTTGCTGGTGAGTTTTGCTTTTAGCTCTGTGTAAGCTTTTTCACAATCAGCATTCCATTTGATTTTGTCAGGCTGTCCTTTCTTCGTTAAGTTGGTTAATGGTGCACACAGAGAGTTAAAGTGGGGTATGTACTTCTGATAGAACCCACATAAAGACACGAATGATCTCACATCTTTCTTCGTTTGAGGTCTGGGTGCCTTCTTTAGCTTCTCTATATTCTTTGGGTCAGGAGACATATGACCTGTAGAAATAGTGTGACCTAAGAATTCCAACTCCTTACAACCGATATAGCACTTGGTTGGACGTGCAGTCAATCCAGTTTCTCTCAGTCTATCGAACAACATGGAGAGCGCTACTATATGCTCTTCAAATGTTTTTGTTGCAACAAGAATGTCATCCATAAAGTTAGTGATATGGGGATTTTGTAGAGGTTCCAATAATTTCCTCATCATTCTTGAAAAGATACTTGGAGCATTTTTCAGCCCAAAGGGGAGTACATTAAACTCGTAGTGTCCGTCTGATGTACTGAATGCCAGCATTCTCCTAACTTCTGGTTTCACTGGTATTTGGTAGTATCCCTTGCTTAGATCTACCTTCGATAAATACCTAGCCTTACTCAGTGTAGAGAACAGCTGGTTGGTGTCAGGTAATGGGTCCACCTGAGATTCTGTGATCGCATTAAGCTTCCGGTAGTCAATACATAACCTGTGTTCACCACTCGGTTTTCTCAATAGCACCACACTTGAGCTATAGGGAAAGTCTGACTTCGAGATAATTTTCTCCTTCAACAGATAATCAACTGCCTCCCTTAGTGCTTGGGCTTTCGCATAGGGTATAGGGTATGTTCTCATGCATACTGGGGTAGGGTCGGTAACCTTCATGTCGTACTCTAACAGATTCGTACGACCTGGTTTATCTGTGAGCACATCAGCATGGGTTTCCAACACTTTCTGAACCCTCTTCTTCTGCTCTGGAGTTAAATGTTCACTAATATTTACTTGAACATAATCCTCTGTAGTTGTGAGTGGATACTCCATAGAGTGAAGTGGTTCACCGTGCATTTCTGTTGCAATGGCTAGGGTCCTAATATGTGCAACTTCTAATGATTCCTTGTCATAGTATTTTTTAAGAAGATTGACATGATATACCTTCTCCTTTCCTTTCTTGTCAATCTTATAATTGGTCCTGGAAAGTTTCTCCAGTATGACATAGGGTCCCTGCCATCCAATCTGCAATTTATTATTGCTGCTTGGCAACAGTAATAACACCTTTTCACCCACCTCCAGTTCCCTATCCTTTGCTTTTTTGTTGTAGTACGCAGCATGCTTCCTCCTGGCCTGTCTTAAGTTATCATTGGCCAGTTTCCAACCTGCGTTCAATCGAGATGTCAACTCGTTGACGTACTGGTATGCGGAAGTCACTGTTTCCTCTGCCTTTTCATCAGTCCATGTCCGCAGCAATGCTTCCAGTGGACCTTTTTATTGGTCTTCCAAACAACAATGTAGCTGGAGCCAATCCAGTTGAGTTGTGGGGTACTTCCCTATATGCAAATAGTGCAGCGGGTAAGTATGTATCCCAAGTATCAGGTTTTTCACTCGCCAGCTTTCTAAGGATTGAAATTAGCGTACCATTGAACCGCTCTACTTGACCGTTCCCTTGGGCATGGTAGGGACTACAATGATAGTGCCTGGCTTGAAATATCCTGAATACTTCTTGTGTTAGCTTTCCCTTAAACTGAGACCCATTGTCAGTCAATATCTGATGCGGGAAACCTAATCGGGTAAATATTGTCAACAGGGCCTCTGCCACGTGCTTTGAATCTATAGCTGACATGGCCACTGCTTCTCCCCACATAGAGCAAGTATCAACCAAGGTTAAGATGTAAGCATTTCTCTTCTTGGTCCTAGTGAGGGGTCCAACAGTATCTACTGCAACACGTTCAAAAGGGGTTCCGATAATAGGCATTTCTCCCAGTGTTGCTGGTGCAGTCCTATGCTTAGGAGCTACTCTTTGGCATTCTGGACAGGATCTTACATATCTTTTTATGTCCTCTGTAATTCCTGGCCAGAAGTAGTGACAGGCTATCCTTTGTCCAGTGGCCCCTATTCCCATATGTCCACTGAAGGGTATAGCATGTCCTAGCGTCATAACCTTCTCCCTGTAAGATTTTGGCACTACAAGCTGTCCATGCCCTTTAGGTCCTGTTCCAGCTTTTCTGTATAGTAGGCCATTCTTCATATACAAGTCTCCTTTCTCTGGAGGGTTATGTGCTTTAGGCAATTTGCCAAAACAAGGCTTCAGTGTGCTATCTGCTGCCTGAGCCTTTTTCATCTCTTCTGGATGAGTATTGATAGGATTCTCCTCCATTTTCCTGGAGCTTTCCCTGGTCTGGACTGTTGCCATAACTACAGGTTTTATAGGTTCTCCAAGGAAAACATACCTACACCCCAAAATCAAAGGGTAAATAGGGTCGTCCATCACTGCTGCTTTGATTTCTCCTTCCACATAGCGAGATCTTATGTTGATTCGAGCTATGGGTAGTGTCATGGTTCTTGCTCCCTTGATCGGTCCTCTGATTTCCACTGTTTCTGTGGTTATCTGGTCAGGACTCACTAGAGAAGAGCACACAACTGAATCAAAGTCCAATCCTGTGTCATATAAACACAGTACTTGAGTGCCCATTCACGGTCGCTTCCTCACAGACAGGGGGATGATGGAAGTCCTTCTGACTTACTGCCAGTTCATTCCTACCCTGATTCCCTGTTGTAAGACATGCAGCATGATGAGGAGGATTCTTCCTTCTGCAGTCCGCAGTATTGTGGTTACTCATTAGACAAGTTTTACACCACTTTCCTTCCTTCCGGTAAGGTGTCTTATCCGATCTTAGAGGGTTTTTGTCCTTTTGGTCAAATCTTTGTTTGTTCCTTGTGGTATGGTCCTTTTGTTCATATTTGGTATAGTTTTGTGATGATTTGAAGTTTTCACCCAGCTTCTTCTTATTTCCTAATAATTCTGCCTGAGCTGCTTGATATCTCTCAGCAACAGTTACAATATCTTCCAATCTCTCTGCTCCTTGTTCCATGATAAACTTCCTCATTTCTTGAGGCATGGACTCTTTCACTTGCTCCATCATTATCATTTCTTTCAGATCCTGACACTTTCCTAAACTACTCCATTTTTCCAAATAGGTTTCCAGTCTTGCAGAGAATTGGGGATAGTTTTCTCCTGGAAGAAGTTTAGCTGTTCGGAATTTCTTTCTATATGATTCTGAGTTCTTTTCATATCTCACAAGCAGTGCCTGCTTCAGGATTTCATAATCTTCCTGGTCATCTCTTGAGAGCTTCAAATACACATCGTAGGCCACACCTCTCAATCCCTGAGATAGTTTAAGACTCCATTTTTCTTTCACTAAGCCATAGGTAGTGGCTAGTCTTTCGTATCTATCCAGGTACGACTCAATGGCGTCTTCTTTCTCAACAAATGGGTCCAGATGAAAATTCATGGCCCCACTTGAGGTGCTCTGGCTGGAGCTACTCTCAGAGTGAGGTGAGCTACCACCATTATTGCCAGTATTTGCCTGAATTTCAAGCTCTTTTAATCTCAACTGATGGTCTCTCTCTGCTTGTAATTTCCTTTCCTCAGCTTCTAACCTTTTAGTTTCTCTTTCAGCTTCCAGTCTTTTGTCTTCTCTCTCAGCTTCCAGTCTTTTGTCTTCTCTCTCAGCTTCCAGTCTTTTGTCTTCTCTCTCTCAGCTTGCAACCTCCTTTCTTAGCCTCAAATTTCTTTGCTTCTCTATCAGCCTCTAATTTCTTTGCTTCAGTCTCTAATTGCAACTTTCTTTCTTCCCTATCCATGTGTTTGTCCACTTCTGTTGTGACATACTGAGTGAGAGCATCACCTGTCAAATTTAATTCCTTACCCATCTGCATGATCGCAGTTCTGAACTTCACTAGATCAGCCATGGCGTTGCTTAGAGAGGGTATGTAAATTTACTATAACCAAATTATTGTAATTAAACTTAATTAATTTAAATGAACAAAAAATTTCCGTGCAACTTTGTGAGCATCAACTATTTACTGAGTACTAAATGGTACTCCTCCTAAGAAAATATTGTTTTAAAAATCCTAAAACAGAATTTTTTTTCAAAAAATAAAATTTATTTTCTTATGTTACCTATGGGTGGCACAAGATAGAGTGTAGATAGATGAATAGACTAAGTATGGCTCAAGATATACAGAAATATCCCAGGAACGAGCCCCCAGTGTGGCGAGAGGTTTTATTTTGGCTCTTGGATCAGTATAGTACTGACAATTACAGAAATAGGATTTCTGCAGAAAATGGTGAAGTCCCAGTGTCTGAGAGGACTACTGGTATCACAAATTAGTTACGGCTGTGACTGATCTGATCTCGAAACAATAGTATAGAGGAGACCGACATAAAGCGCCACCTCTGCTGTGTAACTAATTGTGATATTAAACAAAGCAAGGAAACAGATTTTTACTTAACAATGATAAAATTGACAAGTCGTTCAAAATACAATTTCCTTATATTTTATTTAGTATATATACACTATCTACTCTTGTGCTGAAAGGTGAATGTTGCAAAAAAAAATGGAATGAAATGAATTGGTAAGTTTACATATGATTTACAAATATTTATATTTATAAATATTACAACACGTTTTCCAATTATAGGAACAAAAAATTATATCAGCGGTGCTGTTAATTAAGGATATAACGTTTATCAGCTATGCTGTTATTTACGTATAATTTATCCACTATGATCTTATTATTGTCTCTTGCTACGCTAATTCACGTTTTCTTCATTGACAGTTCTATGCTCACAATGCCGACAGAAATGGTACTAATGTGTACTCATCTCTCTTAAGTCTGTTCTTCTTTGTTTGGTTCACACCACGGCAGAGTATCGTTCCTTTAGCCACCCAAGACTGAGGGGGACCAAAGATGTAGAGTCTGGTCAACCTCTATGCTCCTGCGGAGTTCCAGGCAGCGGGATTGACTCGAACATACGACCTCAGGTTTTAGGACACAATTAAACCTGTAACAAAGCAAAAATAGGGGCTAATTTCTGTCCTCAAGCCCACCTATTTCTAGTGTGAGTGAAATGAGCGTGTCTCCGATGTATGCATGTGGGATGAATGACAACATGGCTCTCAGAATGATTTAGCAATAGCGAGACAAGACAGGTGTCTACTTGCAAAAACATTCTTTCTGATAAACTAATACATGGATACATTCAATAATATAGATTCAATACATGAAATACATTTTTATACATGAATACATCCCATAATATAAATCAATACATGAATAAATCCAATAATATGTACACCTAGGTGTGATACAACAATGTCCTTCCCCCTATACTATACCACGCCCTCTCTGACAATAGCTGGTAACATATATCCTAACAATATTGTTATGTTCTTATGATAGGAGTATATGAGACGAGGACTGGTTGGTGATATATCAGGTTGGAGTTATAGGAGACAATAGATTGGAGTTAGATGCGACAATAGATTGAGTCCTGACAAGGACTGTTTTGGTTATATTTACAGTTTGGAATTATCAGAGACAATAGACTGAAGTTATAGACTGACAATAGATTGAAGTATAGGAGACAATAGGTTGAAGTATGAGTCCTATTAGTCTTCGTCTATTCAATCATAATAGGAAATACAATCATTATACTTAATTCCCCCCAAGATACAATCAGTAACCTGATAGGTAGTATAAATGACACACAACAAATACCAACGGTTATCGTAAAAATATTTACCCTCCTAAGATTTTAAACTGGCCAGGTTTTGACGCGACTTAGTGAAGTAGGTTGCAGGTCGATGCCCTCAGGTAAGTTTACCATAAATCAAGTGAACAGCTTCTCCCTCTTCAGTCTGTATCTCGCGTCAAGTTCGGGGTTGCGTGGTTAGCATAAAATCCGCCCGATTATATAGTCAAGTAACTACTTGAGGAAAGCTTTCGGTTGGTTCCTGGCGGAGCAAGTTGATTGGTTTCCTCCGGTTTTGTACCTGTTGCGTGAACAAGATGGCCGTTAATTTATTCTGTCTCAGAGACTGGTGAACGTTGATCGTTGATTGGTTGAAGCAAATCTGTATCTCGACATAGTGATTAACAAAGTAGTGGGTTACACTTCGTTTCACGACAAAGATGACTAGGTCATAGTTCCTTGTGTTTTCTTGTAAGATGACTAGGTCATAGTTCCTTGTGTTTTCTTGTAAGATCACTAGACCATAGTTCTTAATGTTTTCTTGTAAGATCATTAGGCCATAGTTCTTTGTGTTTTCTTGTAAGATCATTAGACCATAGTTCCTTGTGTTTTCTTGTAAGATCATTAGACCATAGTTCCTTGTGTTTTCTTGTAAGATTATTATACCATAGTTTCCTTGTGTTTTCTTGTAAGATCATTATACCATAGTTCTTTGTGTTCTCTTGTAAGATGACGGGGTCATAGTTTCCTTGTATTTTCTGGTAAGATGACTGGATCATAGTTTCTTGTATTTTCTTATAAGATGACTAGGTCATAGTTCCTTGTGTTTTCTTGTAAGATCCTTAGACCATAGTTCTTTGTATTTCTTGTAAGATCACTGGACCATAGTTCCTGTGTTTTCTTGTATGATCACTGGACCATAGTTCCTGTGTTTTCTGTAAGATCACTGGACCATAGTTCCTTGTGTTTTCTGTAAGATCACTGGGTCATAGTTCCTTGTGTTTTCTTGTAAGATCACTGGGTCATAGTTCCTTGTGTTTTCTTGTAAGATCACTGGACCATAGTTCCTGTGTTTTCTTGTAAGATGACTGGGTCATAGTTCCTTGTGTTTTCTTGTAAGATCCTTAGACCATAGTTCTTTGTATTTTCTTGTAAGATCACTGGACCATAGTTCCTTGTGTTTTCTTGTAAGATGATTGGGTCGTAATTCCTTGTGTTTTCTTACAAGATGACTAGGTCATAACTATTTGCACAAGTGTGGAAAACGGAGACAACACCATCAGAGTGGAACAAAGGAATAATTGTCAAATTGCCCAAGAAGGGAGATCTTGCAGACTGCAATAATTGGAGAGGAATCACTCTTCTCTCAGTTCCCAGCAACATACTAGGCAGGATAATTATACAGAGAATTTCAAAAGCAGTAGACCACAAACTGAGGAAAGAACAAGCAGGATTTAGAAAGAACAGAAGATGTGTAGATCATATATTCACTCTCAGGAACATTATAGAGCAGTGCTCATAATGGCAAAGACAGCTGTACATTAACTTCGTTGATTTTGAAAAGGCTTTTGACAGCATACATAGGGACAGTTTATGGAAAATACTGAGGGCTTATGGAATTCCAAGCTGCATAGTGTCAATCATAAAAAGCCTCTATGCCAACTTTACGTGTAGTGTTGGGCAGAGCAACCTAACTTTTGAGGTGAAGACAGGAGTACGACAGGGATGCCCCTTATCAACCACTCTATTTTTAACAGTCATAGACTGGGTGATGCGCCAGACAACAGAGGGCAGTCCAAGAGGAATAAGATGGACTACATTTTCTACATTGGAAGATCTGGAATATGCAGATGACATTGCACTACTAGCACATTCACATCAACACATCCAGGAAAAAACGGATAGTCTTAATAAGTTTAGCCAGCAGGTGGGCTTGAACAACAGTTTAAAGAAGTCAGAGGTCATGACGCTCAATGTGAGCAACCCTGAGCCCATATCAGTAAGGAATCAGCAACTGGTACAGACAGACACCTTCACATACCTAGGATGCATAGTAACACCAGACGGCGGGGCAGGCAAAGACATCAACATCAGAATGAATAAGGCAAGAACAGCCTTTTTTAGCCTAAACAACATCTAGAAGTCCTTTCAATACAGCACAAGCACAAAATTAAGATTATATCAGAGCTGTGTGCTTTCTGTGCTTCTCTATGGTGCAGAATGCTGGAGACTGTACGAAGAATGGCCGCCGACCGAGCAAAGTGGAATCAATTTGTTGTTGTGCACTTTTCTTGTAAGACGGTCGGCGGCATTAGACCATAGTTCCTTGTGTTTTCTTGTAAGATCATTAGACCATAGTTCTTTGTGTTGTCTTGTAAGATCATTAGACCATAGTTCCTTGTGTATTCTTGTAAGATCATTAGACCAAAGTTCCTTATGTTTTCATGCAAGAACATTAGACCATAGTTCTTTGTGTTTTCTTGTAAGACCATTAGACCATAGTTCTTTGTGTTTTCTTATAAGATCACTAGACTATAGTTCTTTGTGTTTTCTTGTAAGATCATTAGACCATAGTTCTTTGTGTTTTCTTATAAGATGACTAGGTCATAGTTTCCATGTGTTTTCTTGTAAGATGACTGGGTCATAGTTTCTTGTGTTTTCTTATAAGATGACTAGGTCATAGTTCCTTGTGTTTTCTTGTAAGATCATTAGACCATAGTTCCTTGTGTTTTCTTGTAAGATCATTAGACCATAGTTCCTTGTGTATTCTTGTAAGATCATTAGACCAAAGTTCCTTATGTTTTCATGCAAGAACATTAGACCATAGTTCTTTGTGTTTTCTTATAAGATCACTAGACTATAGTTCTTTGTGTTTTCTTGTAAGATCATTAGACCATAGTTCTTTGTGTTTTCTTATAAGATGACTAGGTCATAGTTTCCTTGTGTTTTCTTGTAAGATGACTGGGTCATAGTTTCTTGTGTTTTCTTATAAGATGACTAGGTCATAGTTCCTTGTGTTTTCATATAAGATCACTAGACCATAGTTTTTAATGTTTTCTTGTAAGATCATTAGACCATAGTTCTTTGTGTTTTCTTGTAAGATCATTAGACCATAGTTCCTTGTGTTTTCTTGTAAGATCACTAGACTATAGTTCTTAATGTTTTCTTGTAAGATCATTAGACCATAGTTCTTTGTGTTTTCTTGTAAGAACATTAGACCATAGTTCCTTGTGTTTTCTTGTAAGATTATTATACCATAGTTTCCTTGTGTTTTCTTGTAAGATCATTATACCATAGTTCTTTGTGTTTTCTTGTAAGATGAATGGGTCATAGTTTCCTTGTATTTTCTTGTAAGATGACTGGATCATAGTTTCCTTGTGTTTTCTTGTAAGATGACTGTGTTTGTTGTGTAAAACTATTGGGTCAGCGTTTCAATGTCTTTAAGATTGCTAAGTCAGAATTTCCGTATGTACCTATGTGTGCGTCTGTAGACATACTTTCATGTGTTCTTATTAGCTATGCAAATCAGTGGATAGAAACTTAAATGTTTATGTGTGAGCAAGTGTTGTTACCACAGGTCTCAAGGAGAAAAATAAAAAAGAACAGAACCATTGTTCTCACAGGCGTATCGTAATAGGCGTCTAATGTAGAGCACTGCTATATGACGTCAGCTCCTGTACATTACACTTCCTTATATGACAACTCCTTCATGTCGCATCACACGTGTATGTATATCATTTTCTTTTTCGCTCCTTATGGAGCATGCAGTCACCACAGTAGCTGGTCCTCCTGCAGGAAGAATGCACCAAGGATTCACCTGCTGTTGCGGCTGTGGTTTCTGTAAGCAGTTTGTTTTACATGATGATGTTGTCAGCCCCATGCACAACCTCATTAGTTGCGTTGTACGATATGCATGAATGAGCAGTAGTTCTGTTATTTCTTTGTTCGCGTCAGACACCCCCGGAACTACGCGGGGGCGCTTCTGTATCTGGCACACACTATTTGTCACCACTCATATATGCACTACTGCATGTCATGTATTACTATATGGCAACAAATGCTGTGTCACCCCTCTATGTCACACACTCTTGTTTCTCATATTCTCTATTATTACGCACTTGTCATCCATGCTTGTATCACATATGCCCTAAACATACAGTTCCCTACCACAGGCTATTAACATATACACGCTTCGTGTTTGTCACTAACTAGTCTATCCTAATTGGCACATTTATTCTACAGTGAACAGAAATTGTGTGGGTGTAACTTTGTGTCCTTGGCATATCTTAAAAATATCGTTACATATCAAATTGCACACACGAAAAAAGTTAATTTTTTATCCTAATTAACACCAGTGTGTTGTTTAACGGAGTTGTTTTCATCCCAGAAATTAAAAAAAAATAAATAAAAAAAATAAAATACCGTAAATTATTTTCATCATACTAAACCAGTCCTTAAATACCTCCCCCATAATCCCATAAACCCCCCCCCCCCCCAAAAAAAAAAAAAACCGGTCCATTAAGGTAGTAGTATACCCACAAAAGATTTAAAAAAATAAAAATCCAACAATTTTCATTTTCATGCTTTAAATCATCGTCAACATGTTCTTGTACTAAAAATAATTCACAGAAGCTTAGAGATACTCTGGTATGATAGGAATCAGTGTTTTTCTACACACACCCCCTTGAGTGATTTGCATAGCAACCAATGTTTATAGTTGGTTACCATGTGAATAATGACCCAACATGAAGGTGTGTAATTGTAAAACTGCGAAATTATAATTATACTGAGGCAACAGAAAAAAGATATTTATAACTTTACCAAGGGGAATCACTCAATGATTTCTTATGAATTTTTCAAAAGTGTGTGTCTAGAAAGCTTTGATCGTAAATTTCAACATTTGTTACATGCATTGTGCATTTTCCCCCACATCAACTCTATTTATTGCTAGTTTTATACTGATTCTGTATAATAGTAGTTAGCAGAGCTTCTTTTGTTCACAATGGGAAATAAGACAAAGTAAGTTCCTTGGAAATCGGTACACCAACAAACCGTTGCCTGAAAATGAGACACCTATTGTCGATAGTGACGCTATAAAGCCTCTGTGCTCCTCAGCAAAGAAAATAAAGGTCCAAGAAAGTAAAGGACAAGCTAAAAAATGACAACAGAGGAAATGGGTTTATCCTTATGGATGTAAAACTGCTGTTTGGGTTTTTATGCGCTAACTTTAGATGTGACAAATGTTATCAGTACTCACTGACCTGTGAGATCGTCGAAGAGACTCGGGGTGGCTTCTGTCATGAAATCAGTATCAAGTGCACAAACTGTGGCGAATGGAATGCCAATTTCAATACTTCTGATGTTTCATCTCCAGCTACTCACAAACACAAAGATGTAAATGTGCGAATGGTGGAATTTGTGCATTCTATTGGGAAAGGCCACAGTGTATTGCAGAATTTTTCGATATACATGAACACAAGTCAACCCATGGCAACGAAAGCATACATGAGAACGCTGCACAGGATCTATTCAGCAAGTAAGGACATTGCAATGGAAAGACCCTGAGAGCACTGAAAAGGGGATTCATAGACACTGCAACTGCAGTAGAAGGAGACCTTTATTCAACAGAAGCTCATTAAACTTCATTTTTTTAGTTCTTTTTCTGTTTTTCTTTGTTTTCTCGGAATTGTCTTTTTAACATAATTGGTGATATTGGAAACAAGATATCTCTAGATCTGTACATTCAATTGACATGAAAATTAAAACAGTTGGTTGTCATATAATCTTACAGATTATGACCTAAAATGGATACAATTGAATTCAGAGTTTTAGTTTTATGACCATCATGCATATATAATGAGGCACAAATATAGAACATTCCAGAAATATAAATTTTGAAAATTCATTAAAAATTAACCTTTCCGTCAATCTCTGTCATTTTAGTTCATGACCTCACGCTATATACAATGATTCAATTTGCCAAGTTTCAGTCAGATCCTTGTACAAATAATATAGTTATGATGTTTAAAAAAAGGTGTATAATTTATTCACTACGGCGGCCATATTGGATAGCTATTTTGCATAATTAATGAGGTCATTATGTGGACAAAAATTTTAAGTCCATACTAACACTATACCCATGGTTGTTTGATTCTGAAAGGAAAATTTGAGTTTTTTACCCTATCAAGGTATCCTACTACCTTAAGTCAGCAGTTAGCCAGTCCTTTAGGTAAATCTAGTGCCCCTAGATAGATCTATAGATCTGGGGCACTAGGTAAATCCTTTCAATTCTGACGTGGGTGAAAAAGTGACTGACACACCGTAATGCGCTGTTGTTTTTATTTTTTTAAAAAAGGGCGTAGAGTAAAACGTTTAAAAGAATATGGTCTAGAAAGGTATTTCTATCAGGGAAATAGAAGCTTCATGCTTGAAAAGATGGATGTTACTGGAACAGATTATCACTTTTATATAAAGAATGTTTGGAAGAACGACTATAAAATTACATTCCTTTTTTATTAACATTCGCGCACAAACCCTTATGGATCCATTTTAAAACATGGTAAGATTAGCTTTTTGATTACATAATTTGAGAATCTCGAGTTTAGTGCGATGATTGAAAACCGAGCGTACACAGAACAATTAAATGTTTTTTCCTAGTGTGTTAGTTGGTAGTAAATGTGGGTTATTTTTTTTTTTTTTTGGTTCCGTTTTTGCCTTCTTCTGGCGAGGCGCGTTCCTTTCAACCTATTTGGTTGAAATCAGAGCGCATAATCAGAGCGCATTTACCATCCAAAAAAAAGTCAACTCTGTTGACTGCTAATCCGATCAACGTTGATAGATACTAAGTCCTGGAAAGGACTAACATTATCTATGTTCTTACTATGTACTGTGGCAATTAAATGCCTATTTTAACGTTTTGTTATTGGATGAGCAGATAGTAAATATTATGCTTCGTCTTCTGTGTTTGCTTTTAGGATTGCTTCAATGTGTGGACAATTTATTTACTTAATAAAAAGTTATTTCCACTTATTTTTTGGTTAAACATCGTTCTAGTTATTATATATAATCAGCTTGGTCAAAACTTGGTACTGTAGTTTAAAATGTTATATGGAAGGGGAGCTGAAGGCAACGTTTTGGTTATCTACAATGAGTGCAACATAAAAATTCCTAGGGTCAAAGATTTTTAACGCGACATATATATATAACTCGCATATAAACATAAAGCAAAGTGGAGAGAGAGAGAGAAAGAGAGAGAGAGAGAGAGAGAGAGAGAGAGAGAGAGAGAGAGAGAGAAAGAAAGAGAGAGACTGGGAAAATAAAATGGGAGACGGACGAAGTGCCTTATTTAGTCGACAAAAGAAGAAACAGCAACAATAACAAACATGAATACTTCTTCTTCTTTGATCCATAACCCCCAACCGTCAAAGCAGTCAGCGGCCATCACGCCTGGTGGCGTCTTGTAGGGCAGCAACAAATTGATTCCACTTTGCTCGGTCGGCGGCCATCCTTCGTACAGTGAACCAACTGTGGTTCATTCTTTGCATCTCAGCTTCCACAGTTCTCCGCCAAGTTGTTTTTGGTCGGCCTCTCTTTCGTTTTCCCTCGGGCGTCCATAGCATAGCTGTTCTTGTGATGGTATCAGGGTCCCTTCTGAGGACGTGGCCAACCCAACTCCAGCGTCTGCCAGCTATAATGGTGTGCATGTCCTCCTGGTTACTCTGAATAAGTAGTTCTTGGTTGCTGATGGTGTTTGGCCAAAAGATTCGGAGAATTTTCCTTAGGCAGATTGTGTGGAAGGAGGACAGTTTCGACATTACCTTCTCTGTTACTCTCCAACATTCCGCACCATAGAGAAGCACAGAAAGTACACAGTTCTCATACAGTCTTAATTTGATGTTTGTGTTGTACTGGGAAGACTTCCAAATGTTGTTGAGAAACAGCAAAGGCTGTTCTCGCTTTATTCATTCTGTTGTTAATGTCCTTGCTTGTTCCCGCCGTCACGTGTTACTATACATCCTAAGTAAGTAAATTTGTCTGTCTGTTCTAACTTCTGGTTCTTTACTGTTATTGGCTCAGGATTGCCCACATTTAGTGTCATGACCTCTGTCTTCTTCAAATTGATGTTCAGGCCAACCTGCTGGCCATACTTATTCAGTCTATCGGTTTTGTCTTGAATGTGTTGATGTGAATGCGCGAGTAGTGCAATGTCGTCTGCATATTCCAGGTCTTCCAGTGTAGAAAACGTTGTCCATATAATTCATCTTGGACTGCCCTCTAAACATGAATACACAATATCAATATTTAATAAGCAAATCTGGCTCAACTACATGTGCCAAAAAATAATACTACATTAATGAACTTCCAAAATAAATTAATTAATTTTTAAAAAAACTGCTCAAAAAAGTTTGTGAACTAACGGGCAAGACGGCACACTAAACACAGTATCTGATGAAGAAAGAGAACGTTGATGAAAGATGGACATAGTGAACCGTTCGCGGAAACCAATATTAAATGACAGCAATAACCACGAATCATCCTCATCACGTAAAACAAATAGCTACATAAACTACCGCTGCGGCAGCACATACACACATGGTTTAATACAGGCGTACTACAAGAGTACCGGCTGCAGCCGTGGCTCCATGCAAAGCGAAAATAAGAATAACGATAAATCCGAAATGTTCTAATTTTATGAAATGCTGTTCTTACCTGGCATAGTCTCAGCGATGCATTTTTATTCTAATATTATCAGTGTGCCGAAGTATTTTTGTACTTTGTTTTTGTTTTAATGATGTTCTGTTTGTCATCATTACTGTGCGTTCATTTGGGGTCTTTTTCTTAGATAAAGTGTTTTTATTGTTTTCTTGCTGTTCACGTTGGATCCTTTTTCTGCACTTTCTTGAACTATATCTAATTTTGTTTTTGTAAATCTTTTCTTTGAAATGTAATCATTCTTGTGGGTTCTTTCATTCATTCATCGCCTCTCAGCTCCCCGAGAAGCATAAGCCTTCAATAAACTCATGTCAAGGATTCGTGTGCCGTCCGTTCAAGGTATTTACTTGTCTTATTTATCCCTTCTAAAGCGAAAGGTTTTCCTAGTGGGATGATAGTGGTAGAGAAGAAGTAGAATCTCTCTCCAGAAAGTATGAAGTTCCAGTGCCCGAGAAGTACACTGGTACCACAATTGAGTTACGGCTGTGAATACTCTGAGCTGGACAATAGTTTTAGGCTTCAGAAGTATACTGTACCACTTTCGCTACAGTAACTCTATGTGATAATATAATTAAATTAGAAAATTAACTCAAAATTTAACAGTTAAAAATTTACCAAGTCAAATGAGTACAATTTCATAATTTATTATGTACATCTATATATTCTTGTAATGAGAAATGGGTGCTGGAAGATGGTAAAATGTATGATTATTTATAGTTACAAATTAAAAAAAATAATAGTAAAAAACTTGGATGAATCTTCCAATGCAATTAGAACAGTCTGTCACAGTATATTTTTGATATATATCTTGCTATCTAGTCTCTAGCTGTTATCATCATCGACAGTCGTTTTAGAAACTGCTCACAGGATTTGTTGGATTGAACACAGAAAAACTCATCTTGTGTTTGTTCGAGGTTCCTGAGACACACTGATGATCAGGAAGACTTTCCTTCAGCCCGCCCTATAACTACGGGGGACTAAGATGTTGAAGATTGACCACTAGGCTTCAGTTAGCAGGATCAAAGGTCCTCAAGTCTTTAGTTTAAACTCGAACATGAGCTTGATCAGGAGTGATCATAAAACTCGATCATAAAACCTGGAACGAAAGATAATAGGTGGCCATGGTATTCCAACAATCTCACCACCCACTGCTGTTCATGAGGCGACCATGTCTTCATGAAATGTATATAAATGAATGATAAGATACTGTCCACTGTGCAGAATTAACAAAATACACGAATAAATCGCATGTTATGATACATGGGTAAGATATAACCTTTGCCTTCCACTTAAGGATGTCGTAAGCTTCCAGGCAAGAACTAGCCATGATATATTTGGCTAACCAATTAATGGTTATGCTTCCTGACAATGCCGGTGGAGGTTATCTTTGGTTAGCGTCATTCCCTTTTTATTATGTCTGATACAATCAAATCGTAAATAAAATCTGAAATACAATGATATTAGTCATACATATATCTTTAATAAACTTACATACCCTCTTAGGATTAATAAGCACCCGGTGAGGCTGTATTGGTTGACGCTAATCCGCCCTGCATGCAGCGTGAAAAAAGAACTTTTCTTGCAGATACTGTCTTCCAGTTTCTCACTCTGGCTTCTGGATTTGGTGTGTGTGATTTTCAACGCGCCGCTCTGTCCTTATATTTGGGCGACATTCCCATACGAGAAAGCACCTTCTGAAGTCCGATAAGATTTTCTTTTAATCTCTTGGTTTGAGGCGATCTGTGCTTTTTCTGTACTTGTTTTCTCTTCTTTTCACTACACACTTATATCCTTCCTTCCTTCCTAGGTATCCTTTCATTTCCCCCATATGAAGCTTTCATTCTATCCAAGTTTTATTGAAATCCGTTTAGGTATGTAGTTACAATAATTTTTTTAAAGATTATTAGCTAACTTTTAGCAGATGTGATGACGATGAAAAATGTTAATTATTTTTAAAACTATTTATATTTGAATAATATCCTTTTGGATATCATTCATAGTCTATCTCCTTTGGTGAATTAATATAGTTTTAATAACTTTCAACCATGCTTGCTCTTGTAGCTTTAAATTTTCTTTCCTGTTAATGCAAACTTTTAAAGTCGGCCATTACTATATTCGCTATTTCCTCGTTCTTCAATACCGTTCCGGCTAAACGTAATTCACATTTTCCCGCCTTCTTCAAACTTCAAAGCAAGATCCGTCGCGTGTTATCCCTGCGCTGTGTGTGTGTGTGTGTGTCGCGTTACACATCCTTTCACAAACAAAGCAAGAGGTACCAAATCTCGCTACACCTTCCAATTATGTCCCCAGTTCCCTTCTCCACGTGTTTTTTGGTCTACCACTACCGTTTGTCTATCTCTACCTTTCGTCTACCTCTACCGTTTGTCTATCTCTACCTTTCGTCTACCTCTACCGTTTGTCTATCTCTACCTTTCGTCTACCTCTACCGTTTGTCTATCTCTACCTTTCGTCTACCGTTTGTCTATCTCTACCTTTCGTCTACCTCTACCGTTTGTCTATCTCTACCTTTCGTCTACCTCTACCGTTTGTCTATCTCTACCTTTCGTCTACCTCTACCGTTTGTCTATCTCTACCGTTCGTCTACCTCTATCGTTTGTCTATCTCTACCTTTCGTCTACCTGTACCGTTTGTCTACCTCTGCCTTTCTTACCCTGGGAATTCAGAATAAGGACTGCCTTATAAGCCCATCGCCATATTTCCTCAGTGTGTGCTCTATTCAACGCCAGTTTCATCTCACCTCTTGGTCACTTGTCTGGTTCTTGTTGTCAGTTCCACATTGGTGAACCTGTCAGGGGCGTTCAAACGTAAATGCAGGGAGCGGTCCGCCCCGGGAACATCCAGGCGGGTTGGGGGGGGGGGGCATCGACAAGTATCATGACACGGCTGTAATGTTTATAAATCTACTTGCAAGGCAGATATTTTACGTATGCCCCTGGAATCATCTCATTTCAGTCCTATTCTATGCAAGCGCTCAATTATGAAAGTCTACTTTTGACGGTACTGGCCATTCGTCATTTTGTCATAGCACGCAAAAGACAGTTTGTCAACCCCAAACGCTGTTACAGAATTAATTATAAATAACAAGAGTGATTACAACACACTGCATCTGTGCTTTAATTTAGTTTTCTACACACAGAGATGTGTCGTTGATATGTTGACGACGTCTTTCAAATATTAGATACTGTATCATTTTTATTTAGCCATTATTGTTATTGTGCTATTTCGTGACTACAGATGGCTGGTAAATAAAGTTACCACATTAGGAAATTAGTGGATAAGATTCGTAAGAACTTGCATACTTCAGTTTGTTGTTGTTGTTGTTGTTTTTTTTTTAAATTAATGAAGAAAAATATCCCGTTCAACCTCTGATGGGTTATAATTAGGATAAATATTGTTTTCAATTCCAAATAATATGAACAACTGCCGATATGAGATAGTGGAATCACATTTGTCAAATCATTGTAAATAGGGACAATCACAATTATGCTTATACGTTAAATAAATAATAATAAAAAATAAAATAAAAACAAAACAAAACAAAAACGAACAAAATCAAGAAGAAACTCTGAACAAGAATAATATTAAAGTGGAGGGTTGTAAAGGGCTGGTGGTTCCAGTTATATAACTGACTTTAACATATATTTAATTGACTTTCATCTGTTAAAAGTCATATGCATTGTAAGAACAGCATCAGACCTTCACATTCCCAGCCACTATATATTAACTTTGTTCGTGTTAAATATTGTTTGACTATATTATGCAGCTCCCTAGGTCTGTCTATTCTTAACACCTCTTCTATATTTGTAGGTAGGTTTGATGCTTGCAAATAATCTAATATTGGTATTCTCATTTGTTCATACCTCTTACATTTTAACAAGAAATGTTCTATATTATTGTCTTGAAGACATCCTGCACAGTAAGGCTCTTCTATTCTGAAATAGCCTTTTCCCAGCTGTAGTCACAATACATACACATATTTTTATCCTTAGTGATACTGCTGTTACTTCACGTTTGACATCTGAATTGTAGGGATAACCAGAGTTACATTTTTATTCACAACTTATTCAACGTACTTTATTTTCTATTCACTGATACACAAATCATAGAAGATCAACAACTATGAAAAAATGCTGTCACGGAATGTAGCCAGCATATGGCTGAGGGAAATGAGTGCCTCTGGCTTTGGGACACTTAACACGTCTAGCTGGATTATGTAAACCATCTTAATCTCCCAAGCTCGGCGAATGCAGGATTTTTTTTTTGGAATCCTGCTCGTCTATTAGGCTTAAGGGAAATAAACGCTGCATGAATGATTGGCTAGTTATCTTTCTTTCTGCGTTTTCTTTTCTTACCATAAAATCTGCGTGTCACCCATTCTGCCTGTGTGCAGACCTTCAATTAATCACCCAAAGTCCACATGGCATGTGTCATTCGATCAAGTTCTTTCCATGCGTTCATTATCTTTATTATATCTGTCTCCAGCTCTCTTCCCCGTATGTTTTCGGTCTCCATTTTGTATGTTTTACCTTGGGTTTCCACAATAAATACCCCATAATGTTACCAGCTGGTGCCATCAATGTGTGTCCAAAATATAACGCGATACCAGTACTAAGTGTAGTCAGCAATATTCCGCGCCAATGTTCACGCATCAAACTTCAGATCACATTGACACCACGTTGGTTCCGGTTAACACGCAGAAAAACTCGCAGAAAACTACACTTCAGCTCTGCATTGGAACATCACTAATTTAAAACGTAAATGAACATAAAACTCTAGGTCTAACTGTTAACCAGCACCTAAGTTAGAACTCACATGTACATGCACTGACAAAGTTAACGGCACAGAAAGTTTACCAATTAGTCAAAATCAAACACTTCCTGGGACCTCAAGACGCAGCAATAGAGACCGTAGTCAGCGACTCATAGCTTGACTGCCTGCGTCAGGACCAGCGAACCAGAGCTGGTCAAGACCGTGCTCCACCTCCACGTGGTGGTCCTGGAAACAGCCTGCAGCAATGCAGTCTGGCTGAGCGAGCACGGATCGCAATGGGAAGGCAAACCCGGTCCTAAAAAATGCCGTGCAGAAGTCGGATGTGTCGACCGAAAGGTGCAGATATCACAGCTACGTTGTAAACAGACACAACGCAACCACCGCCCTTTTCAGGGCGAACGAAGAAGAAGAAGAAGAAACACTTCCTGCATGAGGGGGAAGGAAAATATTCTACACATCTCATATACAAACGTACCTAGACTATTGTTCCACAATCTGGGATGGTTGTTCCATATCCAATACAAAAAGGCTTCAATGACTTCAAAAACGCGGAGTGCGCCTAGTTGCTGATAAAGACCAAATCCATTGTATAGATCTATATAATTATCTTAAAATATTACCTCACAGGAAGCGCATCCTGTTTATCAAAGCGAAATTAGTTCAAAAAATTTTGTAAAAAACAAATGAAAAGAAATAGTGACAAGATTTTTTTTTTTTTTAAATTAATGAAAATAAATAAAAATCCCGTTCAACCTCTGATGGGTTATAATTAGGATATATATTGTTTTCAATTCCAAATAATATAAACAACTGCCGACATGAGAAAGTGGCATCACATTTGTAAATAGGGATAATCACAAGTGTGCTTAGGCATATACGTTAAAAAAAAAAAATAAAAAAACAAACAAACAAACAAAATAAATCAAGTAGAAACTATGAACAAGAATAATATTAAAGTGGAGGGGTGTAAAGGCCTGGTGGTTCTAGTTATATAACGGACTTTACCAAATATTTAATTGACTTTCATCTGTTTAAAGTCACATGCATTGTAAGAACAGCATCAGACCTTCACATTCCCAGCCACTATATATTAACATGTGTTCTTGTTAAATATTGTTTGACTATATTATGCAGTTCCCTAGGTCTGTCTATTCTCAACACCTCCTCTATATTTATAGGTAAGTTGGATGCATGCAAATAATCCAATATTGGTATTCTCATTTGGTCATACCTCTTACATTTTAATAAGAAATGTTCTATATTATTGTCTTGAAGACATCCTGCACAGTAAGGTTCTTCTATTCTGAAATAGCCTTTTCCCAGCTGTAGTGTGAGAAGTTTCTTATTACTGGGAATTTTCAATTCCCTAAATATCTGACATTTTCTTGTTGGAGCCTTGAACATCTTATATGCATGTCTTCCCTTCAGATTTTTATCCCACTCTGCTTTCCATTCATCTGTTATTAAATCTTTAATTAAGCTCTTAATTTCTGATTTACTCATCCCTACATTTATTAGATTTTTATCAGATCTACCTTTCTTGGCTTCTTTATCTGCCTTTTCATTTCCTTCTATGCCAACATGTGAAGGTATCCAAGCAATTAATAGTGACAAGAGGCATCCCTGCCACACTTCAATTCCTATCTCAAGGGGTTCTGTATGCTGTCCTGCATGAAGATCTTTACATTTCATGCCAATATATATTTTTTGGCAAGTTACTGAACTTAATGGAGGTCTCCACCACCCCTCATCAGTTTTCAGAATAAGTCTGTGCCTTAAATGTCCAAGGCATTTCATAGTACCGAAATTCAATGTAAAGTAATCTCATGTCTATGCTATAGTCTATCATTAAGCAAAGTTTGGTTATCTGTTCTGTACAGGATCTTTTTTTTTTAGCACGCTGCGGGCGACACATGTCGCCGAAGATAACCTATGCTCTGCACGCTGGAGCTGCCTTACGGGTTTCTAATAACTTTTAGCATTCGCGTATGTTAAGTTGTAATATACACAAGTTCCCACTCCGATCTTAAAAAAGCGATGGGTGTTCCCCACTATCAACACAAGCCGTTTTTCCTAATTTTATTGGATTCTGATACACAAGTTCCCTGAGATGGAAACGGTGGGCCTTTCAAGTATGTATAAAAGACTAGGAATATCGGAAAGATTTAGAATTTCGGCCGAATGTCACAGCTGACGAGAGCGTTTGTTGCTTTGCTACTCATGGGTGTAACATGTCACAAGATTGGCAAAATGACTTTCTAATGCAAGGGAATGGACCCTTCGTTTGCTGGTTATTTTTTTAAATTTTTTTTTAAAATTTTAAAATAAAAAAAAATATTTTTTTATTATTTAAAATTTTTTTTCGTCCTATCACATCTAATATGGTACACAAACAAATTTTATACATGATTCACCACTTCATCATATTTATAAAACAAAAATGATAGCAATTGACCAAGAAACACAAAAACTATAGACATTAAGGGTCACCCACTATAGAAACGGGACGCTGTGAAAAAGAATGCAGCTGCAGGCGAAAATTTTCGCCAAAGAATGCAGCGTGCTAAAGGTTAAAGCATCTGCCTGGCTGGGGAATAATTTAGCATTCGCACTATACACAAGTTCCCACTATACACAAGTTCCCACTATACACAAGTTCCCAAGGGTCTTTGAAAAGACAGAAAGAATTGGACTACTGCTTCCTCAGACATGTCACAAGAGGCAACTAAAATGAGGTAGTGCATGGCACTGACAACTTCATCATGTAAAACAAATTACTACAGAAGCCACCACAGCAAGAGCTCATACCTTGTATATAGTGCAGGTTTCCTGCTAGTACATCAGCTGAAGTGGTGGTTCCATGCTTCACAAGGAACAAAAAGGACATTGATAATAACTAGACACTGTGAATGCATTATAGCAGTGGTTCTCAGCATGGGCCATGCAATATTTCTATAGGGCCACAGTAAGATGGTAAAGTACCTTTTTTTCCTAGCTAACAGCGACGATTAGAGGGGCCACAGAAGTAAGTGAGGCTCAGATGGGGTCATGAGCAAAAAAAAGGTTGAGAACCTTTGCATTATAGTGTGCTTGGTTGCAGCTGTTTCATAAATCTGTTGGACTGACTCAGATAAACCATTATAACACACTCACTTGATTTTATGGAAACAAAATGTTTAGCTGTTTATGCACAAGATTATCTTTACCTGTCTTACTTACATACAAAGAAAGAATAAGACTACTATTCCCTCAGACATGTCATAAAAGATTACTAATGTCAGGTTGTGCGTGGGGCTGGCAATATCATTATATAAAACAAATTGCTGCAAAAACTACTGCTGGAGGAGTATGTTCATTAATGTAAACTTCCCTACAAGAAGACCACTTGCATTGGTGACTCCATGCTCTTCTACATGCAAACAAAGGGAGATAAATTAATGAATAAATGATTGTCTGATTGGCCAAGTGATCAGAGTGCTTTATTTAGTTAACGTGATATAAGATCGAAACCTACCAGTTTAACCAGCTTTAAGGTGTACTTGAGTCTGCTCCTGAGTTAAATGAGGTCATGGCAGCAAGGAAGAGAACTGGTCACCTCCACCTCATAACTCTGGCCAAGTATGGGGAAGCCTGTAACACTTCACTCCCTTTTGTCAGTTATTGCAGTGGGGCTACCTTCAATTATTTTTTAACCTTGTAAGGTATGAATGACTTATTTGTAGGGTAGTGGGAGAAAGAAGTTTACCTGGCTTTGCAAAAACATAAATTATCAGCGGGCACTGCTAGAGCAGTAACACATCTACTCATACCTGGCTCTGAAGAAACATTATAACATCAATATATGCATGGAGGCATATCTGGAGGCATCCTTATATGACCACCAGCTAAGCGCAATGCTGTAATATACAGATGTGGAAGTGAACCTCTGTCTGTGAGACTAATTACATCCTCATTGACTCTTAAAATCATCCACACACTTCAGGGATTCCCTCTGCGGTGAAACATGTTTAGAACCCAGCATTGCACACTAAGCTTGGAGAGTCACTTGAGCCATAGACGTAACTGTGGTTGGCTGCATGTAGGAGGATCTCACTATGGAACCAGTGATAGGCAGGGGGAGCTAAGAAATGGCTCTGTGCAGAACTCTGACAATTCCTTGGGAGAGCCCAGAACCAGAGCACATTGTTTTATCTCTGCATATTTAGAGAGCCCCCTTGGATGGTGGGGAATGCCCAGTATGCCACACACTTTTTCCTCCTAGCTTGGGACCAGATGTGATGATCCTTTAAATGCAAGCCAAGCTGGAGAAACTGGAGCTCATGACTAACTCAACACGTTTCAGAATGGCAGAAAAGCCACAGGAAAAGCCTAGATCTACAGTGTAGATAATACCAAGGAGTCTCCAGCTTGGTATTGGCTGCAAAAGAACAAGAAGCTCAGCAGTCATAGTTAAACAACAACAACATCATCATCAATATACCTGCCAGTTGAGACAGTGCAATTAGTGCTCTGCTCCTGTTTTATATGGATTAAAGTTTAATCATGTGTGAAGCTCATCATAATATTCCTGTTTTAATCCCTAGATGTATGAGGCTGATGGTTTCCATTTTCTGGAAGTGCAGAAAGTGTCTGTGGAGGATGCTGGTATGTACAGTGTGACAGTTCAGAACCTGGTAGGTTCTGATACGGCAGAGGCAGAACTGGAGGTCTTTGGTAAGTAGTTTAGTTTGTATTCATCATCATTTTGTTTGCACTCCCTACAGAGCAGTGGAACCACTACTTCAGCTGTTTCCCTTGCAGGAAGCCTGCACCAAACATTGGCATGCTCTTGTAGTGGTGGTTTCTGTGACTATATGTTTTACAAGATGAGATTGCCAGTCCCGTGCACAAACGTCGTAGTAGTCACCTTGTACGACGAGATGGCTGAGGGCGCAGTAATCCTATTATGTCTTTATCTCTTGAGACATTAATTTGTCGTTTTTATTCACAGAAACAATGATAATTATAAGGTAACGCATAGTGTGGAGTTTATAAGATAATGTGGAGTTTATAAGGTAAAGTGGAGTGGCATGTAGATGCATACAAGTGGAAACAAATGACTTTTGCCATTGTCCGCAATGTGAATGGATATAATATGCAATTAATATGTTGTTTTAGGGTCACATGTGCATAATTATATATGTGTGACGTTTTTTCTACAGAAAAGCCCATTTTACTTACAAGGAGTGGCCCAGAATGGCAACAAACTTTGCAAGATTTAACAGTTGAAGAGGGTGACAATGGAGTAGAGCTGGTCTGTACTTGTAAAGGTATGCAGAAGGGTGTGGAGTCGACGTTGCTACAAATATCTTGCAGTTTACTCTTAGTTTAGTACAGAATTGCAAGAATGAATTTTAAAAAGGGGGGGGGGGGGGGGGGGGGGAGTGGTTGGGGGGAGCATCGTTGAGGGAGGAAAAAAAGGAAACATTTTTTTAAACAATTGAGAAAAAAAAAGAAAAGATGAGAAATGTGGAAGTAAAAAAGAAAGAATTAAAAGAGATGCAAAAAATATGTGTGAGAAATGTAAGTTATATTGATGATAGTATATAACATACAAGAAATACAGAGAGAGTGAGAAAAGACTGAGACATATATATATATTATGAAAGTAAAGTTGTGAGGGGTATTCTTTCCAGTATTTCGCAGATATTTAGAGAATGTGATTCCAGAATTTACTCTTGTTGTTCTTTTCTTAGAATTGACCCAGCCTTCAGTCAGGTGGTTCCACAACGGGAAGGAAATAGTTTCAGGTTTTCACATAAAACTCCACCATGTGGCTCAGACAGCGACCTTGACCATTAAAGAGATAAAGGAACTTGACGCTGGCGAGTTTAAGTGTGTCATGACTGGAAAAAATGGAGAATTGGAGACGTCATGTGTTCTAAACATCGGATGTATGTTGCTGAATGTCATTGTAGTGTCAGAAATAATTTTGCAAAAAATGCATTTTTAAAGCAGTAGTTATTTACTACTGGAGGGAAGGTTTCCTCTCTTCTCCCCCCAGCTTCCTTTCTGTATTCTCTGATCTGTACAGAGTATATAACACACACTGAATTTGGGTAAAACACTCAAATGTATAGATGTATGCTCGCACACAATCATTCACAGACACATCTCATGTACAGACCATACAGATGCACAACACACACACACACACATGCATGCATATAGATCATGAGGTTAGGGCCAGACAGAGGGCACAAACTAGCCCTCCAGGCTAGGGCATTAGATTAGGGCAGTGACTAGGGCAGGGAAATATGTGACCACAGTGGAAAATACCACCAGCACAAGTCCAGAAGAATCCTCACATGAGATACGTATGAGATAATCTGATGAAACTCAGATACTGAAAGTAAGGCTGTCAATAAATCTTCAAATGACAAAGGCACCTGTCAGGATATAAATCTGCATTATGAGAACACTATGTAAAATTTGAATAACAGCACAGATGGCCAAAAAATAAGACTATGAACAACATGAAATTAAAAAAAAAAAAAAGTATTGGGACTAACAGAAACAAGATGAAATTCAGCAATATACACCACACTGAATACTGGTTAAAAAAACATCCATTCCAGATCTAAAGACAGGGAATTATGCCATAAATACAATGACAATGCACACACAGAAATGGTCACCTGCATGTGCCACTGAAGCATCAAAGAATGGGAATTGCTGAAACTCAGTTTTTGCAACAAAATTACAAGCAGAGTGAAGAAGATTCATCCACTTTCGGCCAATGCTACATGTACACAAAAAAAACAGTGCAGTGATACAATGAAAATGATTTCTATGTTGAACTTCAAGGAAAATAAGACAAAAGCACCAAGATGGGTCATTTATATAGTCTTGATAGATCTGAACGCAAAGATTGAACCAGCCAACACCAACAGGGAGTTGATTATGGGAAAGAATGGCATAGGAAACAGAAATGAAAATGACGATATTTGTGTTAGGTTCTGTGAAACCAGAGGAACCACTTTTTAACACAAGATTTTACAACAGGCTGCATGGAGCTGACAGGATTGGCACATGTCGAAACTGCAACCTTCATATCATGTGACCAGGAAGAATAACAAACACAGACCTGTGGAAGATAACTAGACTGCAGTGAGTACAGCTGGAGATTAAAGAGAAAGTGAAAATAGATAAGACAGACAATCAATAAACAACCAACTTGTTGAACTATACATGCCCTTGACTGGAATACACAGGGGAAGAGAAGAGTGGGGAGGTCATGGAGAAGAATGGTAGATGAGGAAACTCAAACAGCATGAACCTCACGGAAAGAGCTGAAACAGATGAATCTATATAGAAATAGGTGACAAAAAGCTATTGTGTTCCACAGGGAAAAAATGGAAGTGATGATGATAAAAAAATAGATATTCACTGAGTTTTTGTTTACCTTTTTGTATTTTGTCACTCTGTTGTTCTTTTAATGTTTCATTATTATGAACAAAGCTCATGTTTCTGCATTTAATTTCTAAATTTAATATTTATTTAGTTGTCTGTTCTTATTTGTTCACTCTCATATAACCATTTCTATCTTTCTCATAACGTTTGTGGTCCGCCCCAGGCTTCTCTTATTACCATACAGTTTCCTCTCTGCTTCGGGGGGGACTCATCACATGGAATTCAACATCCATGGTAGATATGTGAAATCTGGTGTTTTTTTAAGTGTAAAATATGTTGTACTGTAGTTTACAGCTGGGTTGTGATATTTGTGGCTTGGCACATTTGATTTCACCAAGCATTTTTATTTGGATTTGCTTTCCTTAGCCTTTGGCTGTCCTCAGAGCACCTGCAAGGCAGCAGATGGTTTGAGTGTTTTTTTCTTCTCCCTGATGAATTGCCATTCAAGGCTTACACACCTCATCTACCTAAGTGTACTTTAGGGTGCCAGAGACCCCTTCTTCTGTTTGTTAATAAGAAAAGGCTAGGAGCTGAGCTTTTGCTGTCAGAGGCATCCTGCAAAGGCCCAGTTGCAATGGTGGTTGAATTCTCAGCAAGCAGCTAAAAAAAAGTGAAATGATGAAGTGATAAAACTCTGGTTCTTTGTTTTTGTTTTTGTGTGTGTATGATTTAAACAAACATTAACATACATATGTTAACGATTAGCATACATACCCTTCAGCATTTGCTGAGGGAGACTGAGTACCTGTGGGTTTGCCCAAAGTGCGATGAGGTCAGTTCTGTTCAACAATAATTCACATCTGTTAGTTATTCACATCTTGTCAGCTGCTCTAAAGGTTTAATGTTCTCACTAACATGTTGTTATACATTGCTGTCATCAGCCCCTGAAAAAATGGAGCCACCTGTATTTGTGACTGGCCTTCATGATATGGAGGTTGATGAAGGTGACAAGCTGGAGTTGGATGTAGAAGTCAAAGGTGAGTGACAATTCAAAATCAGGAAACTAAAGTTCAAAGAAATACTGCCATGGAGAATTTTAACAGTTCAGAACAGATGACACTGTTCTACTAATTCTTTAATGAAGAATTAAGATAGTAAGGTAAAATTCAGCTTGATGGAAGCAGTAAGAGAAATTAGTGTGCTTGTCAAGTTTGCTTTTTTCTTTTCTTGTTGTTATATTATTCTCATTCTTCAGGTTAACCAGTAATATGATGTTCTTTTCTTGTAGTGGCTCCATAAGCTGCCTGTGTTTCATGAAAAATGGTTTGTTTCTCACTTTTAAATAATTGAATGTTGAGAACACACAGTACAAAGACAAATTTCTGAAGTTTTTGCACACACATTTTACTTTGTCTGCTTCTAATTGTAGCATGTAAATACCTTAACAGCCATGTATTAATGTATGAGATTGTCTGTCATTACTTCAGTATTCCTAAATGTAATATTGATTTTCATTGTTGTCTATCATTACTTTAGTATTCCTAAATGTAATACTCATTTTCATTGTTGTCTATCATTAATTCAGTATTCCTAAATGTATGTACACATTTTTATTGTCATCATGAGCTGATTGCTTTGTGAAGGGTGACTTTTAAAGATCTCCATCCGTTTCTGGATTTCTATCGCATATAGAACTATTTATAGTTTATTCATGTCTATTAACTTTATGTAACTCTGTTCCTCTATTAGCCTGAAACTCTCATTTATCCATTAAGCAAGATTTTGTCTAAGGCTGTTAGATCAGATACTTACAGTTATCAACAGTCCTCATGCCTGGAGGCACACAAATTGACAAAAACAGTTTGTGCTGCCTGGTCTTGGATCTCATTCTCTGTCTCCTTGTTTTGTCTTTCTTTCCTCATGCATTTAAGATTAATCTCTATATGTCCCTGAGTCTACCTGAAGACCATAGAATAATCTGGTTAAGTTTCTGTAATGGTCTTCTTTGCCTTACTCTTGAAAGATGCATTCAGAAATGCAACTGAAGGAATATGCCTTTACACTCGGTCAGATGGCCGTCTGTTTAATCTTGAAAGGCTGAAGGCAAAAACAAAAATCAGAAGGGTCACTATAAGAGACTTGTTATTCGCTGATGACACTGCAGTCGTCATTGAAAGCCAACAGGAGCTTCAGAGCTTGATGAATCACTTCACCCAAGCTTGCAAGGGCTTTGGACTCACAATAAGTCTAAAGAAAACAAATGTGCTGAGTCAGGATGTAGGTGCTGCACCAGTTATCACTTATCGATAACTATGAATTGGCAGTGGTGCACCACTTCACATACCTGGGGTCTATCATCAATGACAAACTCTCTCTGGACACAGAAATTGACAGCCACATTGGCTAAGCTACAGCTACCTTTGCCCGCCTGACATCGCATGTTTGGGGAAACTCCAAACTCACAACGAAGACCAAAGCTGAGGTATATAACGCCTGCATCACCAGCACATTTCTGAATGGCAGCGAGACATGGACAACCCATGCTAAGCAATAAAGAAGGCTCAATACTTCCATCTACGATGTCTACGCCACATCCTTGGCATTTCATGGAAAGATAAAGTGACAAATGTCGAGGTGTTGTCACGCGCTGGCCTTCAAAGCATGTATACACTGCTTAGACAGTGCAGACTACGCTGGCTTGGCCATGTCCACCGCATGGAAGATGGTCACATCCTGAAAGATATCATCTACAGACAACAGGCAGATGGCAAAAGAAAAGTTGGGCGACCGCAGCTGAGATTCAGAGATGTGTGCAAGAGAGACATGAGGGCACTGAACATAAATCCAGCAACCTGGGAGGATGAAGCTGCTGATTGCACCAAGTGGCTATGTCACCTCAGATTGGGAAAAAATAAGCTCACACAACAAGCATAAGAGAGGAGAAAACGTCGAAAGGAACACCAGGAAAATAAGCAGCTGAGGGCTGTCACCTCAGGGGCGCATTCCCATCATCTGTTATGACTGAAGGGGCTTTTATTATTATCCTGTAATGATGTCCTTTTAAATCCTCTTGTTTGAACATTTCTTAAATCAGCAGTTAGTTCTTAACAGTTTCTAATATTGTTGTTGTTGTTGTTGAACCATTTCCACATCTTTACATGGAGATTAAAAATGAATTAACAGAATCTGAGATGATTAACAAAGGTGATGTTAGTCACTAATACTAATGCAATAATATGTTCAATAGATATTTGTTTAAAAAAAGTGTAACAAATGCACTTTGACAGTTTTGCACAGTAGAATGAAATGTGATGTAACAAAATCAGTAATATGGTAGTGTATTGAGATAATGCCACCACAGAAAGGTATTTCAAAGGCTGTTATAATGGGGTATACAATTTTAAAATAATTAACTTTTCCAGAAAGTTAAACTCATTTGAAGGAACATCTGAAATCTCAAATTCTGACAAAAATTGTGTTAAATATGGAGCTTGATTTGCATTTTAAATGTGTTTGATATCATTTTTGACACAAGTAAGCTTTAATATTTAGCACAGAAGCTAAAGTTTCATAAAATTCAAACATCTTGATATAAATATTTTTAACCAGATTCAAGGATTTTTTTCCTCCACACTTTTCTCAACAACAGAATTGCCAGCATGTTACTGATTTAGTGACTTTGTGTCACATGTAACAGTGACTCTGATGATAAACAGTGTAGTTATGTGCAACAATAACGTAAAAAGTAGATCAAGAGATATGTGTCACCTTCTTCAATCTTTCATCTGTTGCTTATGTCCTGGAGCGCACAAGAGGAATTCTTAAAGTTTCTCTGTTCAGTGCCTAATGTGAAGCCTAGTTTATTGCCATTCTAAACTTCTTCGGTGCATCTGTAAATGTTTAAGCTCATCTTCTTCTAGATTGTTGTCTGTTACTGATTTCTTTCATTCTCTTGTTACATGACTACCTTACTGCAGGGGTTGGCAACAAGTTGATCCCAATCTACCGGTACATCCTAGTGGATGATTTGGTAGATTTTTTTTACTATGGGAGGAGGCACAAATTTTTTAAACTAGGGAAGTTTCTGACTAGACCTCTCCTGCCAGCATTTAAAATTGTGGTATCCCTTGGAAAATAGATACTTTCCCGAATTCCCAATGAAAAATTTCCAGCTGGCTTAACGCATATACTCGTGAACTGCATGAGATAGGAAGGTAATCTTTTCTTTGTAAGGGTCATGATCTCCATCTCCTTCCATCCCCCCCCCTTAAAATACACACATATATGGTAGATCTTTAGAGGGCTCAGTGTTGCTAAAGTAGAATCCAAAGACTCCTAGGTTGCTGACCCCTGCCCTACAGGCTGACTTGGTTCTGTCTTTTTATTCTCTTTTGTCATGTGTTACATATCCTTGTTATAATTCTTTCCTTTTAAAGAGCCATCCCTCACCACACCTTACTGCAGTCATCTTCATATGTAATTCTTTCTTTACATTCTACTTTATTTTTTTTTACTGTAACAAACAGCAGAAGTGTGTATATGTTGTTTATGATTATAATGTAAAAACTTGTTAGTTATACATTTAATTGGTTGTTTAACTGGATTAATATTGCACCCTTATTAATTTTTGCCACACCATTTCATAATTTATAGTTGCCAAGAATATAAATTACATCAGACAATAGATTATAATAATGTGGACTCATCAGTCAGGTTCAAGAATGGTTATAATTTCAATGTTTATAAAATAATGTACAGAGAATTGAAATGAATTTCCCAGTCATATATTAGAAGTTACTTTCATTTCAAGTTATAGAATACATAACACATATTGTTACAGAGAATAATATGTTTTGTTATTTCATTCTACTTTTACAGTGCTAGGTGAGAGAAATAATCAGACTTGGATTGGAAACATTTGCTAGTTTTTTTTGGCCATCTTGATGTAGTTTTGAAGTGTGGTATTAGTCAGAGATTATAAATGCTTTCATCTTGATTTAGTGCCACAGTTTTCTGTTTGTCACAGATTGTGAATGACATCATACTGATGTAGTGTGTTAGCAGTCGAAGATTAGAAAGCTCTATCACCTTGACATAGTCTTCTAGCTTTCTATCAGCCACATATTGCAAATTGGTGTTGTGACATGCCAGATTTATGCATAAGAAACAAAGTTTAACAAAGTCACTTTTGAGCCTTCCTTTTCTAGTAATAAGTGGTCTCACTTTTTGATGTCTTTAATTGGCTAGTAATGAAATCCTTTGCCTTTCTTTGCTTAGCTGGCAATGTAAATTTTGTTTCTTTGTTAATAGAATAAAATAGATAAGTTTACTGAACGTAGCTGCATTACTAAAATATTGTTAAAGATTACTAGTTAATTACGTTTTAATAAAATGTTTTTATTTTTAAATAAGCTTGGTAACTCTGGAACTTCTTCTTCTTCCTCGTTCGTCCTGAAAAGGACATTGGTTGCGCTGTGTCCGTTTACAGCGAAGCTGCTGTATTTGCGCCTTTCGGCCGACACATCCGACTTCCACAAGCCATTTTTTGGGACTGGGTTTGCCTTCCCTCTTCGATCCCTACTCCTCAGCCAGACTGCAGTGATGCAGCCTGTTTCCAGGACCACCATGTGGAGGTGGAGTAGGGTATTGGTCAGCTCTGGTTCGCTGACCCTGACGCAGGCAGTCAAGCTAATGGTCGCTTACTGCATTCCTCACTTTTGATGCGTCTTGGGTCCCACTCTGGAACTGACAACCATAGGCCTTGACAGATTCAATATCTTGGTTTTACAACACTAAGTAATGTTTATGTGAAAGTCAAGAAGTTCCAAAATGTATATTTACCCACACAAAGAGACACTAGATCTACATTAGGCATTGGCAGATCTCATTTCTTAAAGTGAGGGAAACAATTTTGTATGAAAGCATTACAAGAAATTTGACTTGAGCTTTTGCATGATTTTTGTGTAAAACTTAAATATCAAAACATCTTGATTAGTCAGATGTCATAGTTAAACACTGACATTTACTCAGCCCGGCCATGCATGGGGATAGCCATATTGCACTGTAAAAAATCTGGACCAATCATATTTCACAGCTAGACATTTTGACTAGCCTTATTTCATGGTTAAAGTGTCTTGACTAACATTATTTCATAGTTAAAAGTTTTAATTTGTCATGCTTAATAGTTGAACATTTTGACTAGCCATATGTCACAGCTAAAAATCTTATAAAATATAGACATTTTGACTAGCCTTAATTCATAATTAAATATCCTGACTAACAATATTGCATAATTAAGAGTTTTTACATGTCATGCTTAACATTAGAACATTTTAATTAGCTGTATGTCATTATTAAACATCTTGGCAAGCCTAATTTTATGACCAATAATTCCCAACCCTCCTGCATGTTATGCATGTCAATGTGCACATACACTTTTCTCACTTAGGGTTGTACCCTGTTAGAGTGTCCTGGTATCACAACAATATGGAGATAACTCCTGACAACCCACTCTACTTGATAGACTCAGTCAGCAATGTCCACACCCTAACTTTGCTACATGCTACATCAGAAACCTCAGGAGAGTATGTCTGTGAAGCATATAATGACAGTGGGAGTACAGATACATTCTGCTTTATTGAAGTGAGAGGTATATTTACTTTAATTATTTTATTTTGTGAACCGTTTTACAATGGAACTTTATTGTTTGTCCAGATAATCTACTTCTTCTTTAGTCATTGGCCACTGATAGACAAACCAATTAGTGACCTGGTGGTGTTTAGGGCATCAACAAACTGTCTCCACTTTGCTTGTTGGGCGATCATTCTTTTTGTGGTGCCCCAACTCTGGTTCATTCTTTGCATCTCTGCTTCCAATGCTCTCAACGAAGTTGCTTTTGATTGCCTCACTTTCGCCTTCCTTCTGGGGTCCATAGCATGGCAGTTCTGATGATAGTGTCAGGATTTCTTGTGAGGATGTGGCCAACTTAGTTCTAGCATCTACCTGCTGTGATGATATGCATATCTTCTTGAAGGCTCAGAGTTAGCAGTTATAGGTTTGTGGTATTATTTGGCCAGAAAATTTGAAGAATATTTCTTTTAGGCAGATGTTTGGACATTTTCTGTTCTATTACTCTCCAGCATTCTGTGCAGCACAAAAGTACAGAAAGTATGTAACTCAAAATTTTTTATTTTAGTGTTTGTCTTGTACTGAGAAGATTTCCAGATGTTGTTTAGATTAGCATAGGCTGTTCTTGCTATCTTCATTTGGTCACTGATGTCTTCAGTTGTTCTGCCATCTGGTGTTTACTATGCTTCCTAAGTATGTAAAGATGTTTGTATTTTCTAGCTTTTGGTCCCTTATTTTCATGAGTGCAGGATCTCTTAGATTGAGTGTCGTGATTTCTGTCTTCTTCAGATTATTGTGTAGTGTCCATATAATAGCTGTAATTAAATGGGTTTTTGACAGTTCTTCTTCATTGCTCACTCTAACAGAACTACATTTATTTTTTCTCATAAAGTTAGGGATCTGTCTCAGGCTTTTTATATTGTATAGATTTTCCTTTCAAGAGATTGGCAAAGGCCCTGCTGTCAAACTGCTCCTCTCATAGAGTCATTGTTTCATTTTTTTTAAATTTTAAACTAAACACTTTTTCGCTTCCACAGATCATATAGACTTTTAAAATTTAATATAAAAAATTAATGTATGTCATTGACCGATGATAATAATTTAGGTTAAAGGATCCCGTTACACGTCCATATTGGGAACATGGTGTTAGGCCCATATTTTCTTCGCCATCGGCGCACTAGGGGTGATGTGGCCAGCATCACGCCGGCTACCTTAACCTTCCCAGAGTTGTTCTAGTACCCAGTTCATGAGGCTGGGTTAACCTCGGAGCTGTTTGCGGTCTAAAAAATCCCACCTCAACTGGGGATCGAATCATGGACCACCGAGCTAGGAGGCCAGTGCACTAATCACTGCGCTACGATAATAATTAAAGTTTATGTTAATAATTAGAGCTTTTTATTTAAAAAATGGTCTAGATTTATCGTGGATGTGAAGAAAAGCATTTATTTACGAATAAAGGTCATTAGAAAGAATGTCAATGTTTTTTTTACTTTACATTACAAGTCTATGTTCCTGAAAGCTGCCGAAGTTTTCTAGCCCAGATGGACATCATAATTTTGCTACTGTGCTTTTCTTTTCCTAAGTGTCGTAGACTGAAATTTCAAGTCACTTTAACCAATCAAAATAATTATTTAAAAGGGTTTTTTTTTTTTTACTTATATCTTGTTATATTATCATCACCATCATTGTCATCCATCATTACTCTTTTCTCCCTTGAGTTAGCTTCAAAGAACAAGCTTCCCCATTACCTACTAATGGTTGTAACAGTTTCAGATGACAATGGAGCATGGAGTGTTTTACCAGCATATTTGCATGTTACTGGCCCTAGAATGTCATTTGCCGTAATATTAATTGTGACTATGAAACTAGTTTATTTTTTGTTATTTTGATACCTGATATCTACATTATGAACATCAGAGTTTTGCACATCGGTACACCAGACTCAAAATTGTGGCTGTCTCAGTATATATTTATATGTCTTCAATATCTGACTATCTAACTGCTACATACTATCTTCTATATCTGACTATCTAACTACTACACGCTGTTTTCCAAATCTGACTATCTAACTACTACACGCTGTTTTCTATATCTGAGTATCTAACTACTACACACTGTCTTCTATATCTGAGTATCTAACTGCTACATGCTGTCTTCTTTATCGGACTATCTAACTGCTACACGCTGTTTTCTATATCTCACTATCTAACTGCTACACGTCGTCGTCTATATCTGACTATCTAACTGCAACACGCTGTCTTCTATATCTGACTGTCTAACTGCTACACGCTGTTTTCTATATCTGACTATCTAACTGCTACACACTGTCTTCTATATCTGACTATCTAACTACTACACGCTGTTTTCTATATCTGACTATCTAACTGCTACACACTGTCTTCTATATCTGACTATCTAACTACTACACGCTGTTTTCTATATCTGACTATCTAACTACTACATGCTGTCTTCTATATCTGACTATCTAACTGCTACATGCTGTCTTCTATATCTGACTATCTAACTATTACACGCTGTCTTCTATATCTGACTAACTACTACACACTGTTTTCCAAATCTGACTATCTAACTGTTACACGCTGTCTTCTATATCTGACTATCTAACTGCTACATAATAATAATAATAATAAATTCTTTAAGCGCCAAACACGGCGCTACACGCTGTCCTCTTAGCTCTTGCACATTATTTAGGCCCAACGTTCTTCCTTCTCTTATTATTGTTCTTCTGAGTGTTTCTTTGGTCTTCCTTTTTTCCTCTTACCCTCAGGAACCCAAGTGAGCGCCTGTAGTGGTATTCTGTTGTTTTGCATTCGTAGGACATGACCGATATATGACCTGTTTTCCTATATATCTGACTATTCTAACTGCTACACGTCTTCTCTTATTTGTCTAGTCTTGAATTCTTTCCAACTGATGTTTTCATGAGTTTTCTAAGACATTTGTTCTCGAATGTATTCAGCTTGTTCTCCAATGATTTTGTTATTTTCCAACTCTCACAGCCGTATGTTAACACTGAGATAACATTTGAATTAAACAGACGAAGCATGTATGTATATTCTATATCTGACTATCTAACTGCTACACGCTGATTTCTCTTATGTGTCACCATCCTGAGTCATTTTCCTGTATAAATAACTGAAAATTTAAACCTTCTGTCGTTTTTACCCGTTCAAGATGATATAAAAGGCATCGTTAGAAAAGTTCATAGATTTAGTTTTCGAGGCATTTATTTGGAGACCCATTTTAACCGCGCGATGCCAAAAATTATTTATTGCTTCTTGGGATTGTCTTGGTGTTGAACTTAAGAATGCTACATCATCTGCGAAATCCAGGTCCCCCAGGAATTTTCCATTTGTCCATTTTATACCCAATTGTTCATTGTGGGTATAGTTTCTCATAACCCAATCTAGATCTATTCCAAAAAGTAGTGACTATACAGCCTTGTTTCATCTAATCTGACTATACTACTGCTAAACCATTCTGTCTTCTTTATTTATCTGACTACATCTTGCATTGTCATATAGCGCTAATTATATTCACATATTTTGTTGGAAAACTACCTACATTGTAAGTATCTTCCACAATCTGACGGTGTAGACTACAATGGCTTTTTGAAAATCGACGAAGGTGATAATAAGTGGCGATTGCCTTTCCACTGATTCTTCTATAATTGTTCTTAGTGTGAATATTTGATCTATACATGCTACACGGCTGTCTTCTATCTTATCTGTCAGCATGCAATTTAAGTCTTTCTAACATCATGCAACATAATAATTTTCCAGGTACTGATAATAGAGATATACCACGCCAGTTATTACAGTCTGATAGATCACCTTTCTTCAACTGCTACATGCTGTCTTCTATATCTGACTATCTAACTACTACACGCTGTTTTCCAAATCTGACTATCTAACTGCTACACGCCGTCGTCTATATCTGACTATCTAACTGCTACACGCTGTCTTCTATATCTGACTATCTAAATGCTACATGCTGTTTTCTATATCTGACTATCTAACTGCTACACGCTGTTTTCTATATCTGACTATCTAACTGCTACACGCTGTCTTTTATATCTGACTATCTAACTGCTACACGCATTTTTCTATGTCTGACTATCTAACTACTACATGCTGTCTTCTGTATCTGACTATCTAACTGCTACATGCTGTCTTCTATATCTGACTATCTAACTGTTACACGCTGTCTTCTTTATCTGACTATCTAACTGCTACATGCTGTCTTCTGTATCTGACTATCTAACTGCTACATGCTGTCTTCTATATCTGACTATCTAACTGTTACACGCTGTCTTCTATATCTGACTATCTAACTGCTATACGCTGTCTTCTATATCTGACTATCTAACTACTACACGCTGTTTTCCAAATCTGACTATCTAACTGCTACACGCCGTCATCTATATCTGACTATTTAACTGCTACACGCTGTCTTCTATATCTGACTATCTAACTGCTACACGCAGTTTTCTATTTCTGACTATCTAACTACTACATGCTGTCTTCTGTATCTGACTATCTAACTGCTACATGCTGTCTTCTATATCTGACTATCTAACTGTTACACGCTGTCTTCTATATCTGACTATCTAACTGCTACACGCTGTCTTCTATATCTGACTATCTAACTACTACACACTGTTTTCCAAATCTGACTATCTAACTGTTACACGCTGTCTTCTATATCTGACTATCTAACTGCTACACGCTGTCTTCTATATCTGACTATCTAACTACTACACGCTGTTTTCCAAATCTGACTATCTAACTGCTACACGCCATCGTCTATATCTGACTATCTAACTGCTACACGCTGTCTTCTATATCTGACTATCTAACTGCTACATGCTGTTTTCTATATCTGACTATCTAACTGCTACACGCTGTTTTCTATATCTGACTATCTAACTGCTACACGCTGTCTTTTATATCTGACTATCTAACTGCTACACGCAGTTTTCTATGTGTGACTATCTAACTACTACATGCTGTCTTCTGTATCTGACTATCTAACTGCTACATGCTGTCTTCTATATCTGACTATCTAACTGTTACACGCTGTCTTCTTTATCTGACTATCTAACTGCTACATGCTGTCTTCTGTATCTGACTATCTAACTGCTACATGCTGTCTTCTTTATCTGACTATCTAACTGTTACACGCTGTCTTCTATATCTGACTATCTAACTGCTACACACTGTCTTCTATATCTTACTATCTAACTACTACACGCTGTTTTCCAAATCTGACTATCTAACTGCTGCACGCCGTCATCTATATCTGACTATCTAACTGCTACACGCTGTCTTCTATATCTGACTATCTAACTGCTACACGCAGTTTTCTATTTCTGACTATCTAACTACTACATGCTGTCTTCTGTATCTGACTATCTAACTGCTACATGCTGTCTTCTATATCTGACTATCTAACTGTTACACGCTGTCTTCTATATCTGACTATCTAACTGCTACACGCTGTCTTCTATATCTGACTATCTAACTACTACACGCTGTTTTCCAAATCTGACTATCTAACTGCTACACGACGTCATCTATATCTGACTATCTAACTGCTACACGCTGTCTTCTATATCTGACTATCTAACTGCTACATGCTGTTTTCTATATCTGACTATCTAACTGCTACACGCTGTTTTCTATATCTGACTATCTAACTGCTACACGCTGTCTTTTATATCTGACTATCTAACTGCTACACGCAGTTTTCTATGTCTGACTATCTAACTACTACATGCTGTCTTCTGTATCTGACTATCTAACTGCTACATGCTGTCTTCTATATCTGACTATCTAACTGTTACACGCTGTCTTCTATATCTGACTATCTAACTGCTACACGCTGTCTTCTATATCTTACTATCTAACTACTACACGCTGTTTTCCAAATCTGACTATCTAACTGCTACACGCCGTCATCTATATCTGACTATCTAACTGCTACACGCTGTCTTCTATATCTGACTATCTAACTGCTACACGCAGTTTTCTATTTCTGACTATCTAACTACTACATACTGTCTTCTGTATCTGACTATCTAACTGCTACATGCTGTCTTCTATATCTGACTATCTAACTGTTACACGCTGTCTTCTATATCTGACTATCTAACTGCTACACGCTGTCTTCTATATCTGACTATCTAACTACTACACACTGTTTTCCAAATCTGACTATCTAACTGTTACACGCTGTCTTCTATATCTGACTATCTTACTGCTAAACGCTGTCTTCTATATCTGACTATCTAACTACTACACGCTGTTTTCCACATCTGACTATCTAACTGCTACACGCCGTTGTCTATATCTGACTATCTAACTGCTACACGCTGTCTTCTATATCTGACTATCTAACTGCTACATGCTGTTTTCTATATCTGACTATCTAACTGCTACACACTGTTTTCTATATCTGACTATCTAACTGCTACACGCTGTCTTTTATATCTGACTATCTAACTGCTACACGCAGTTTTCTATGTCTGACTATCTAACTACTACATGCTGTCTTCTGTATCTGACTATCTAACTGCTACATGCTGTCTTCTATATCTGACTATCTAACTGTTACACGCTGTCTTCTTTATCTGACTATCTAACTGCTACATGCTGTCTTCTGTATCTGACTATCTAACTGCTACATGCTGTCTTCTATATCTGACTATCTAACTGTTACACGCTGTCTTCTATATCTGACTATCTAACTGCTACACGCTGTCTTCTATATCTTACTATCTAACTACTACACGCTGTTTTCCAAATCTGACTATCTAACTGTTACACGCTGTCTTCTATATCTGACTATCTAACTGCTACACACTGTCTTCTATATCTGACTATCTAACTACTACACGCTGTCTTCTATATCTGACA
Source organism: Oreohelix idahoensis (assembly GCA_024509875.1). NCBI lineage: Eukaryota > Metazoa > Mollusca > Gastropoda > Stylommatophora > Oreohelicidae > Oreohelix > Oreohelix idahoensis. Next base: position 550,377 of record JAMPIV010000777.1, read on the forward strand.
ATCTAACCACTAAACACTGTCTTCTGTATCTGGTGATCTAACTACCGCATGCTGTCTTCTATATCTGGCTATCTTATCTTCTACACTGTCTTCTATTTCTGGCTATTTAACTGGCACACACTGTCTTCGATATCTGGCTGTCATTGTCTCCTAGTTTGTCCTCTTTCACTTTCCATCTTGATAAATAGTTTTAAACGCATGCAAATTAAAATAGAGAATAAATGACACATAATCATAATTGTTTACTGTAAATCTGCCTTAAAGATAGTATGTCTGTAAACCATGGTGAGAATTCAGGGTGGGGCTTCTCTGCTAGAGTAAAAGACAGAATCGTCGCTGAACATAGTGGGGCTTACATGACAACAACCTCCAGCATGAGAAAAGAGGCAGAGGCAGCTACTGAGACTTCATTAACAAGGGCGGTTATTGAGTCAGATTCACAATCCATGTTTCAGAAGGTCCAAAATGGATGGCTCCGACATGAATGGAAAACCTCCATAGAAGGCTTGAATCTTCAGGAACTGGTGTGGATCTACTGTCCTGGTTATGCAGGGGTACGTGGTAATGAAAGAGCTGATAGATTAGCTTCAAGAGCACCCACAGAAGGTGCACTGAATATGGATAAGGTAGAGATATTAAAGGCAATTAATGACCGTTTGTTAGAGAATAACACAGCAATCGATGAACCATCAAGGCTAAGATTGCTGGAATTTGGCATTAAACGTAAGACCAGCAGGGATGAATGAATGAAAGGATACATCCAGTGTGTATGCAACCAACGTGCAACAGGAACAATTGGCATTCATACCCTTCAACATTTGCTGAGGGATATACCTATGGGTTTGCCCAGAGTGCAGAGACGTCAATTCTGATTAACAGTAACAATGGAAAAATTTTTTCATTCTACGCTTCTAATATGAACAATCAGAGAATTCAAAACACTTTTGTTACAGAATAAATTAGATTTGTATTTACTAATGCGAACTAGATATAAGTTTTGTGTCACAATAGAAAGAGTATCAGAGATTTATAACTACATGTTTTCATTAAACATGCAACAATTACAGTACAAGTGACAGTAATAGTCTGTGACAATTTCTAACATAAGTGCAATAATAATTAGTGTTAATTTCTAACATAGGTGCAGTAATAATTAGTGATAATTTCGAACATAGGCGCAGTAATAATTAGTGTTAATTTCTAACATAGGCGCAGTAATAATCAGTGATAATTTCAGTCATAGCTGCAGTAATAGTTAATGACAATTTCTGCCATAGCTGCAGTAATAGTCAGTGATAATTTCTGCCATAGCCAAAATAGTTGATTATAATGTCTAACATAGCTGCCAAAAGTCAGTTATAATTTCTGCCATAGCTGCAATCACAGTCATTTTGTCAGTAACAGCGGCACATACTGGCATTGAATAAAATAATTGTAACTTTGTTTTCTGCCTTACCTCCACAGACACCAAAGACTTCTGTGACCCTGGCAACCAGTAGATTTCCCCCAGTTTCCCAGTTCATAAAAAATCTAAATCCTCAACATCTTTCCCTCATTCTTTTTGTTTATTTTTGTAATATTATTTAATCTCTTTGTTTTGTTTTCTTTTGCTTGCGATTTGAACCAATATTCCACATTTTTAGTTATGGTGTAAAAATTGGTTTGTCTGGTAGAAATTTAATTTTGTTCACCCTAAAAGCACAATATTTGTTGTTTCTATTTGATTGTAGAAGGACAGAACTAGAGTTCTGTATTATAACAGATAAATGCACTTGTGATATAACTTCAAGGCTGTTTATTTTATGTTTACATGTAAATACCTGGAATGCAATTTACAAACACACAAGAATTTATTTCTAATGTTACTGTGTGTGTGTGTTGGTACTGTTAGCCAAATGTGATATAATTAGACTTACTTACTTACTTAGTCGTTCCCCTTCTACCGTGAGGTGTAGAGGTGATATAATTAGACACCAAAGTAAATTATATTTCATTTCCTTTTAGATGAAGCATGTAATTGCTGTCAGTTTGTTTTGTAAATAGTTTTCGAGTTTACAAAATAAACACTAACACAGCAAATTACTAAACATTCTGTATGATTGTTTCATTTTCTAGTGCAGATTTTAAGTCTTTTTGCTTGTTTGATTTGTCTGGGGCTGTAATCATTAAGCAGACTGAATTTTTTGTTTTGCATCCTCTTAGTTTATGTTTTTGTGTAACCCATCATTGCATGCAGAAGTAGAACACCCAGAACCCCCAGAATTTGTAACCCATCCCCTGAACATTTCTGCACATGAGGGTGAAACAGCAACCTTCACTTGTCAAGTCAAAGGTCAACCTATGCCCAGTGTTCTTTGGAAGAAAGGAGGTGTTACCATAGCAACTAACCAAAAGTTCAAGGTTTGACCGAGTTGTGGATCTTTGTTTAAGATTGACAGATTATAATTCTCTATGCAACATTATCTGATAATAGAATTTAAAGTCTGTTAAAGTAACAGAAAGTAATAATTTTTGTTGTTTGTGTAATTATGCTAATATTTTCAAATTTCAATGAAAAAAACCTTTTATGTAAAATATATTTTGTTTGATCAAGTTGCTCCACTGACTGCAAATTGTGTAAAAGTACGAAGATACAAATTTTGTAATGAATTAATTACAACACGCATGGTCATAGAATGTCATCATCATTAGTGTCATGGTCATAGAATGTCATCATCATCAGTGTCATGGTCATAGAATGTCATCATCATCAGTGTCATGGTCATAGAATGTCATCATCATCATCAGTGTCATGGTCATAGAATGTCATCATCATCAGTGTCATGGTCATAGAATGTCATCATCATCAGTGTCATGGTCATAGAATGTCATCATCATCATCAGTGTCATGGTCATATAATGTCATCATCATCAGTGTCATGGTCATAGAATGTCATCATCATCAGTGTCCCTTTTACTCTCTGTGAATCATGGAACCACTACTGCAACAAGCCCCGTTGCAGGCAGCCAGCACAAAGCTTTCACATGCTCTGGCAGAAGTGGTTTCTGTTGTAATTTGTTTTAGTGATGAGGTTGCCAGCCTCATGCACAACCTCATAATAGATGCCTTGTACGACATGCCTGAAGGAGCAGTAGTTCTATACGCTTGCTGTCTGGAAGCTATACAGGGATTTAGTGTAGTTATTACGTGAAAATTCATAACTGATTGAGAAAACCCTCTTGTCGCACAGATAACAAGGATTCATGACTACCATACCCTGACTGTTTATAACACGGATTACACAGATGCAGGAGAGTACACTTGTTTTTTATACAATACCGAGGGTAGTATGACATACATATGCAGACTACACGTAGCAGACCATGATTATTCACAGGAACATCAGACCGCAGATTCATTGAAATTAAGGTAAGAGAACTGTCTTGAAATTTAGTGACTTTGATTACGTGATTAGTTCATTGGTTCATTAATGTGTCCAACAAGTAATTTAAGCTGAAACTTGAATTGAATGTCAGAATGATGGGGTGTCCGACAAGCAATTTAAGCTGAGATTTGAATTGAATGTCAGAATGATGGGATGCCCAACAAGCAATTTAAGCTGAGATTTGAATTGAATGTCAGAATGATGGGGTGTCCAACAAGCAATTTAAGCTGAGATTTGAATTGAATGTCAGAATGATGGGGTGTCCAACAAGCAATTTAAGCTGAGATTTGAATTGAATGTCAGAATGATGGGGTGCCCAACAAGCAATTTAAGCTGAAACTTGAATTGAATGTCAGAATGATGGGGTGTCCGACAAGTTGATTCCTAAACTAGGCTGGTTCATTTATTTCACCATCATCATCACCTTTCAGCTTCCGAATGAACAAAAGCCTTCATCAAACTTATTCGAATCTTCCAGTCCCTCGCCGTCTGCTCAAGGTCATTCCATGTCTTTTTCATCTTAATGTCTGTCTCCAGTTCCCTTCTCCATGTGTTTTTTGGTCTCCGTCTCTTATCCTGGAGGTTCCAGTACAAGTACTGCCTTGTAATGCTATCAGCAGGTTTCCTCAGTGTGTGTCCTGTCTTGTCCTGTCCATCTCTAACATCTGCTTCTCATCTCCAATTCCACTTGCACTTGTCTGGATTTTGTTATCAGTTCCCAATTGGTGAGATCTTGTGGAACTGATGACAAGAATAAGACAAGTTTATTTATTTATTTCATTTATTTACAAAGATTTATATAAAACCATGACGAGTATTTTGCTGCGTCACCATTTCCCCATGCCATTACAGTGTTATCCAAGTGAATTGAAACTGACCATAGTTTTGAATATTCTATTGTTCAGATTATCAAATACTAAGCAAGGTTTTTAAATTGAAATTATTAGAAATTATTAATATATAAAATACTGTATTAAAAAGATTAAATAATGCACCTTTGACTTTATTTCTTAATTCTTAAAAGACTGAAGAGGCCAGTTTTCAGGGCCAGTTTTCCTAGGCGCTTGTGATGGGAAACCTAACTTTGGGGCTGGTATATTTGAACTAAGTTTTGATATTGTTTTATCTCAATTTTATATTTTATTATTCCTCATTCGATCTCCGTTAAAACTATTCATAGCATTACCATACTTTAAAAAAAAATTGAAAAGAAACCAACCCTTACACTCTAAAACTATAAGAAAACTCACAGTGACAGAGAATTCCTTGAGTCAAACATGGGAAACCACCTTGCCCTTTTAGAGATAAAATGCGCTTATGTCATGACTCATTTTAAAGTACTTTAGCCAACCAGTATTTACCTTAAATTCAGAAGGGCCACATACAATTCTTGTTAGTTCTAGCTCATGTTTCAATGACACAATTCCTGATTTTTGATTCTCCTAAGCTTTGCCTTTTTCGTGAACCATAAACATGCAGCATCTTCTAGTGCTGCAGCAGTTTTTCATCTGAATAGTGTTTCAATATGAATGTCATAACTGTTTATTTTTTGCTGTTATTTTATGACACTGTTGCTTTATTATATATGATTTATGCAGACCACAGGTGACCGATTTTCATCATTTACATGAAGGCTTAGCATTTTAAACTTTGCTTCATATTGTGAAAACAGTTTGCTTTCTGAACATGCTATAAAGTACTGTAAAGTAAGACACTCACTAGAAGCACTGTTTTGTTATTGCTCAAAACAGACATCATTGCACTGCGAGCAAACCTATAGGTACTCAGTCTCCCTCAGTAAATGTTGAAGGGTATGAGTTCTGATTCATAGTAGTACACAAATTGTATACACTCCTGACCCATCCTTTGATATTTCCACCTCTGCTAGTTTTATGCATGATGCTGAATGCCAGCAGTCTGAGTTGTGTTGATTCATGGACCCATGAAGTGTCTGTCTCTGACAGGCGATGATAAATTGTCCTATTCTCTCTCCCTGATCCAAATCCAATGTCCCTATTGTGTATGCACGCGAAGCCTAATTTACGCAGCTCACCTTTTAAAACCCATCTGAACTGTGAATCGTAAACTGCCATCAACGGGTTTTACTGTATCATAAATATTTTAGTTCGTCACATAAAATACTTTGATGCAGGCATCCTGCAAGAGTAACCTACAGTGGTGCTCCCATGCTCTTTATTATACTGGTAAAAGAGGCAAGACAGACCTCCATTCATGACTTGGTAGGGTCACTCAATCCTAGTTCAAGACTTGTCCCTCACTTCCTAAGGCCACATAACTTGTTGATGAGCTTTTGTTAAAAAATAAATAATGTTCAGATAATTGATGTCTTATTAATTGACACTCAGATATATTAAACTTTACTACTTCTTCTGTCTTCTTCACATTCATTGTCTTGATCTTTCTCCTTCTGTCTGTTTTTGAATAAACTGTTGTTGTGTTTCTGTTATTTTCCATTCTTTCTACTTTGTCAGATCAGCTCATTTAAAAAAAAAAAATTTTTTTTGCTTCTAGTATATTCATTTTTTACTGAAGATTTGTGTAATTTGAGCTGTTCTGTATTTTATTTTTTTTCGTATTCTTCGTTCTCTTTTTTCCATTTTCCATAATCAACTTTGGGTGTGCTGATTCATCATTAAATTACTTGTCTCTCAAATAGGTCAAGTCATCCTCAAGATGTACAGTGGATGCCACAGTCAGGCAGGGATAGTACAGCACAAGGACAACAGCCATCATCTTCCTCAGAAATATCCAGGGGGCAGAGACAACAAAATATGTTACATGTGGAGGATGGAAATGAAGATGCTGATGTACTGACTACTAACACAGGACAGGAGACATCATTTGAAACTATTTTGAGAGCAACAGCAACAGCCACTAAACAACTGACAGCTGTACCACATCATGTGGATGGTGAAACTAGAGAACATAACCTTCACCATCATCACCAACCTCATAGTAATGATAGCAACAACATTCCACAATCTGAATATAAAAAACCCATGAAAGTTACAAAAGTCATGAATGAAAACTCCCCTCAGTTATTTTCAGGGTTTGAACAAAATCTTCCTCAGGCGGTTACAAACTTTCAGTCTGCTTCAAACAAGATTCACCAGAAAGCAGAAGATAGCAGAAATGTGACAGACAGTAACCCCACTGACTTCAGAAGTGTTTTAAAGCACAGACAGATGTCACCACTTGCACAGTCAGGAAAGTCCTATGAGCAATCAAATAACATTGATTTCAGGACAGTTTTGTCACAAAATAAAGCAAAGGAAATTAAGGGAAACAAATTTGAGTCTGCCAAAGGTGGCATGGGTAGTTCTGAGTTGAATAACACGCCTGTTGCCCAAACTTCTAAAACAGATCTGTCTAATTCTGTAGAACCTTCACAGATAGTCAGACAAGGTTGGAGAAGAACTAGAAATTTTGATTCATCTTCCTCATCATCTTTTCAACAGTTTGAGGAGGTGTCCAACACAGAGGAGTTGGAAATAATAGCTTCAAGTAGAACAGGCAAGGAGAATGCAGTTACAGAAGGAATTAAACCCTGCATTGTCCTGGTCAAAAATAATAATCTGCCAGGATCTCTGGATTTTTCTGAAGCTTCTACCACTACAGATGATGGTGCAGCTGATGCCATAAAAATGCAAGATAGTTCAGAGACTTTCAACACAAAAATAGGAAATACTTTATTCAGGAGTGACACACAAGTTGTTGACACAAGAGCATATGAGGGAAGAGCCCAGGACAGCGGAAATTTTTCACCCACAGAGCATTTCAAAGTGTTTTTAAATCCTCCATCATCAGCTATTCAAAGCCAGAATGGATCTGATATTCATCATAAGAGTGAAAATGACCATCCTGCAATGGAGTCTGAAAAAATGACATTAAAGTATGAATCTCAGAAGATGAACTTGCCACAGTTATCAGCTCGTAAAGTAAGTATCAGTGAGTATAATCCTTCTGCACCCAAATCAGAAGCATTACAGCTTGAAATAACATCTGTCTCCGCATCAGTGCCACCGAGACAATCATTATCTTCACCAAAAACACATTCCCGGCCATCATCTGTGACAGTCCCAGTTCACCTAGGTCATTTAGCTGCTGCTAATTCAGATATGAAGTCTGAAGATGATGATGTATTTACAGATATCTCTAGGAAAAGAGCATCCTCACATCCTGAATCTGAACAGAATTTCAGGTCAGATGAGGTCAAACATAACTTAAATTCATTTGGATCTGTTTTCACATGGGAGAAAACACCATGGGATTCAAATGATGTTAAGAAAAACACTGTGTCAGAGAATTCTGTTCAAGATAATGTTGTTAACCAAGCTAATGACATCACAGAAAAACAGATTAACAGGAGCAGAATTAGGTTTTCAGAAAATATTCAACGTTATCATGACCATGGTCATGAAGGCAATAGAAGGTCAGCTTCCAGATTTTCTGCACTGTCAAAGAATGAAACGGGTTCCTGCTTGGATACTTCTGCCCAAGATTCTAACAAGTCAGCTGCAGTGACAGACAGCACTGTTGATGATTTCAGAAATGTCAGACTCAAGCCTGCTGCTCCCAGAACCAGAGCAGCATCTGAGTTGAGTAGAAGCAAATTCATGTCTAAATCAACTGAAAGTGTCTTTACAGATGTCACACTGAAACCTGTAGCAAAAACTAATGATGCTTGGAGAAAATCTGAAATCTCGTCAAATGCAGAAAGAATAAAAACCAGTTCTAAAAGCAGTGATTTTTCAAAATTATTTTCCAATTTCTCATACCAGAATTCCACAAGAAGCAACCCTACACCAAGGACAACCTCTTCAGCTGCATCTACAGCATCAAAATTTTCTTCAGCTGCATCTACAACATCAAAATTTTCTTCAGCTGCATCTACAGCATCAAAATTTTCTTCAGCTGCATCTACAGCATCAAAATTTTCTCCAACTGCATCTACAACATTAACATTTTCAGATTCCCAGAAAACTTTTAGTGTTGATGCAAAACCAAAGAGTTTTCTTCAGAATTCCAGAAAATCTGTTCAAAGCAGCAAGTTCAGAACACCTGCTGGAAAATATGAAAAAGCTTCACCAGGTGGTGTAAGTAGAACAAATTCTCATAGGAAGTCTAGAGGAATAGGTGCTAAATTTGAAGCAGCTATTAAAGATTTAACCAACACCAAGCAAGTGCCTTACACATCACTACAAATAAGCAGAAAAAATCAAGGTGATGTGAAGCCATCAGTACAACAAACTTCCACTGTATACAGTTCTAGAAAGACTTCAGACGACCTACAACACCAGAAGGCTGCAGAAGCTGTGCCATCTGAGAAAGGTTTAAAAAAAACCGTGAATGCTGTGGGCAAATTAAACTCTAATAATTCTCTTATGAATAGTGGTAGTGAAAGTTACAAAGACAAGGTTTCAGACTGGGTTAAAAAACGACATTCACGTCAGACAGGTAATTCAGCTGCTTTTGCCTCAGATAAAAGTATATTTAGAGATGGAGAAAAGCTACCTAGAGCTGCAGGTGATGCACTTGGAAATTTTGAAGTGGACAAGAAGAATCTGGAAACAAACGGTTTAAACAAAACAAACATAGCCCCTGTTCCTAACACTGCCCAAGATGTGAAAACAGACTGGTTAAGTAGAAAACTTGCAAGAGGGGCTGAAGCCAGAGTTAGAGCCAGGTCTCGAACAGACAACAAGCAGGACACCCCTGAATTTCAATGGGTGAGTCTCAGGTCACCTCAAGACAGCATGAAAGGTGAGCCCATTGAGGATAACAAAAGAGCTTCACAATTTGAATTTAGTGCTAATTATAGAACAACACCAAAAGATCAACAAGCAGTGACCTATTCAACAAATGCTACAAAATTTCCAACAACAACTGCAGTGAATACTGTTAAAAAATCATCTGAAATTAGAAATATGGAAACTTTTCCAGAGTCACTTCCTGAAAAATCAGATTTATGTAACTATGAGACAGTTAGTTACAAGTGTGAGAATGTGCCTGATCCTGCATCTTTAACTCTAAATCCAGCTAATGATGGTGCAAGAACATCAGAAATTTATAAAACAACTGTTATATTAACACCCAAAATTGCAGCCTCACCCTCCACAGCATTAACAACATCAACAACATCAGCAGCAAAAGTTAAATTAGTATCATCAACAGCATTACTTACAAATGCTGTTGAATCAGTTTCAAGTATTGTTATCCCTAAAGTTTCGGTCACTTCAGCTTCAGCAACTACAGAAATAAAAATGTCATCATCATCATGGAAAAGATCAGGAGACACAGAAAATAAGCTTGAAGGACCAGAAGTAGAAAATGCGTCACATATTTCAGCTCATAGTTCAAAAGGCTTGAAGGGAAGTGAAGGTAAATCATTTGAAGGGTCTGCATCAGATTATTCTCCTCAAAGGCAAAGTTCTGTTGAATCTCAATCAGATAGTCAGCAATCGTCCTTAAAGAACACCAGACATTCATGGATGAAACAGAAGAGTCAGAGACACATTCCAGTCTATCCAGTTAATGACACCGAAATGTCTCCTTACAGCGAGTCACTTAAATTATCTATGGATGACTCAGAATCAGTTTTATCCACTGCATCAATGTCATCATCATCCTCAGATGCCTCTAATGTGACAGTTGATTCTGGATACACAAGAAATCAACGTAGAAGGCATCCAGGCAGAGACAGGATACATCCTGCCTCTGAAGCTTGGCAGCATGAGAACAATGAAAAATTGAACAACATAGCTAACTCAAGTGAGCTTAATGATGGAGTCAGAAACCATGTAACTGAAGTTTCTGAAACTGAAATTAATTTTTGTGTTCCATCCAGGGTTAAGGAGAATAATGATGCTCCACACATACAAAGTGACCAGGACAAAAATGCACAGACAAACTTGAACTTAACCACAGACTTGAGGTACAACCAAGGTCAGATAAGCAGACTTAGAGAGAAAGCAACAGATGAAATCTCCACAACAGCAGCCCCAGAGGACTCATCAAAGCAGAGGGAACCTGATGGTAAGCTTACAGGAACACATGATGATGAAATAACAAGTGTGGACTTCAAACAAACCAGAAGTCGATGGAGAAATCTCAATGAAGGCCAAGCATTAGAATCTGCAGATGTTCTTAAAGACTCAGAAAGCTTATTTGGTGTAAAGAGAAATGAATTGCCAGATTTAACTAATGACTCTGATGTCCCCAGATACATCTCAAGAAGACAACGCAGACAACTTGAGAACAATGTTGCTGCAAGTGGCTCTACTTTGAAGTCTGAAACTGAAGAGACTGGCAAAGTGAAATTGTCAAAATCTTATATATCAGATATTAGTACAAATTGTTTGACATCTAACAGGCATGAAAAAATGTCTGTCTCTCATGAGAACCGACTAGCAGAACAAGAGTTGGTCAGAACTGTAAATACAGATTCTGGACAGATTTTTCCAGTGACTTATGTCAAATCAGACTGTACAAATAGTGAACAGGCTTTAAGCTTAGAACTTGACAAACCGGCATCAAACTTCGGTCATGAATACAGAAAATATGAAAGGGGTATAGATATCACCAGAACTGTGAAAAAAGGATCAGAAATAGAATCAGAGAATGAATGTAAATGGAAGTCTAGGGGCAAAGAGGAACAGATCAACTTGGGCCAAGGAGAAAGTGTGTCGGCAATTAGAAGAGTTGACAGTACAAGTGATGAAACAGCCAAAACACAGATGGAACCTTCAGTTAGAAGTTCATCGAACCTAAATCAAAACTGGAGAAGCTCAAGGTTACAGCATAGCGAGGCCAGCATGGACAAGAAAATAGTGCCTTCTAATGTGAGTCACCAGGATGAAATAAGACTTTCAAAATCAGGTGTAGAAGCAACATCTTCAGTTCTCACAACTTCAGCTCTGCCATCAGCAACACATCTCACAAATACCACTTCATTGGCAGCACTCATACCTAGAACTTTAACTTCACCATCAGAAGCAACAGCAACAGAAAGACAGCAACAACATTGCCCTCCAAGTTTCCCCATGCCACTGCATGATTCAAGTGTGATGTATGGTTCAAAAGCAGTGCTTCAGTGTCAAGTAACCGGAAATCCTAGACCAGATGTGAAATGGCTTCTAAACCAGAAACGACTCGAGGTAAGCTTCAGTTATTTTTATTGTAATGTAACTGTGTGCTTCATCACCATGTGAGTAAAGATCTTAACTGTATTATTGAAACAGAATTTGGAGTCAACTTTCCCTGTTCATTCACTTCCTTTCTTTTGCTTCCTGTGGAGCAAGGAGTCAACACCGAGGCTGGCTTCCTTGTAGGAAGCATGCACCAATGCTTTCATGTTCTCTTGCAATGGTGGTTTATGTAACAAGTTGTCAGCCCCATGCACAATCTCATATACGTCCTATCTTACAACATGCTGGTGGAACAGCAGTCCTGTTATCACTTTTGTCTCCTCAGAGACCACGGAAACTACAGGGGGCTCAGGGTTACAATACAATATGTAACTGCCCCCCCCCCCCCCCCCCCATCATATTTTTAGTTGTAGAGAACATGGTGTTGTGTTTAGACAAATGTGGCACTAGTTCAGTAAGTTTAAAGTGGGACACATCTATAATAATAATAGCCCTTTCAGTCATAGCTGACTATGGGAATGCGCCCCTGAGGTGACAGCCCTCAGCTGCTTATTTCCCTGGTGTTTCTTTCGACGTTTTCTCCTCTCTTCTGCTTGTTGTGAGAGCTTCTTTTCACTCAATCTGAGGTGGCGCCGTAGATAGCTTTGCCACTTGGTGCGATCGGCAGCTTCATCCTCCCAGGATGCTGGATTTATGTCCAGTGCCCTCATGTCTCTCTTACACACATCTTTAAATCTCAGCTGCGGTCGCCGAGCTGTTCTTTTGCCATCTGCCAGTTGTCCGTAGAAGATATCTTTTGGGATGCGATCATCTTCCATGTGGCAGACATGGCCAAGCCAGCATAGGCTGCGCAGGATAAGCAGCGTATACATGCTTTGAAGGCCAGCACGTGACAACACTTCGACATTTGTCACTTTGTCTTTCCACGAAATATCAAGGATGTGGCGTAGACACCATAGATGGAAGGTATTGAGCCGTCTTTCTTGCTTAGCTTAGGTTTTCCATGTCTCGCTGCCATATAGAAGTGTGCTGGTGATGCAGGTGTTATATACCGCAGCTTTGGTCTTTGTTGTGAGTTTGGAGTTTCCCCAAACGCGCATTGTGAGGCGGGCAAAGGTAGCTGCAGCTTCGCCAATGCGACTGTCAATTTCTATGTCTAGAGAGAGTTTGTCATTGATGGTAGACCCCAGGTACATGAAGTGCTGCACCACTGCCAATTCATAGTTATCGTTAGTGATAACTGGTGCAATATTCACATCCTGACTCAGCACATTTATTTTCTTTAGACTTAATGTGAGGCCAAAGTCCTGAAGCTGCTGTTGGCTTTGAGTGACGACTGCAGCGTCATCTGCAAATAACAAGTCTTTAATAGTGACCCTTCTGATTTTTGTTTTTGCCTCCAGCCTTGCGAGGTTAAACAGTCGGCCATCTGACCTAGTGTGAAGGCATATTCCTTCAGTTGCATCTCTGAATGCATGTTTTAAGAGTAAGGCAAAAAAGATCCCGAGGAGGGTTGGAGCCAGAACACAGCCTTGTTTAACACCACTGCGTATGTAAAAGGACTGTGATGTGCTTCCAGCTTATTGGACTGTTCCCTTCATGTCTTCATGGAATGACTATATTAATTCCAGCAATTTAGCTGAGCAGCCTATTTTCAGGAGGATTTTGGAGAGTCCATCCCAACTAACCAGGTCAAATGCCTTTGTAAGGTCTATAAAAGCGATATTTAAAGGCTTTTTCTGCTCTTCTGATTTTATCCTGAAGCTGACGGAGAGAAAAGACCATGTCTGTTGATCTACCAGCTCAGAATCCACATTGTGACTCTGAATATTTGCACTCAACTAACTTGTGTAGTCACATTAAAATGACTGCCAAAAACCTTACCAACAATACTAAGAAGAGAGATGCATCTGTAGTTATTGCAATCACTTCTGTTTCCTTTACCTTTATACAGTGTTACAATCTTCGTATCTCGCATGTCTTGAGGAATAGTTGTCTCTTCCCAGCACTGGCACAGCACCCATTTGTACATTCTCCCACTCACTTCACTTCTTGCAGCTCAACTTTCAGTCCCTCTTTCCATACTTTGTCAAATGCTTTTTCTAAGTCCACCCAAACCACCAGCGCGTTTTTTCTCTTGGAAGGCGTTCTCAGTTTTCTGAACTATATATGTGATCTGATCTTCAGTAGATCTGTGTTTTCTGAATCTTGCTTGCTAGAAGAGATAGCAGAGCCCAACAACAAGCCGAGAAATTCAAACCGAAGCTGATAGATCACCCAGTGCACCAGAGAATAAATTGACTTGGAAGTGGAAGACTGAAGCAAAGCAGCTTTGTAGAAACAGTCAAAATAAAGATGAGAGAAGACCACATCAATACAATATCAACTGCTACGCCCATGGATACTGCACACACGCTACCATGTTTGGAAACAACAGCGCTTCCCTGAAATGATAGAAAACATTGCAGGTTTTGAGAAAAAGAACAGCCAGAATGAAACAGAAAGACGAGTCCTAACCACAAAATACACAGAGAAATATTGCTCAAGAAACTCCTGGATCCAAGCATACACAGATGGATCTGCAATAAAAGATGGGGGTGGCTTAAGCAGTGGCACAAAAAAAAAAAAAAAAAAATTGCTGTCACTCGCTACGGGAAGATTCTCAAGTAACTTCAGAGCATAGGCAGAGGCCTTAAAAACTGCAGCAGAAGTCCTAATAACAGAAGAAAGCTCAGAGAGACAAATAGCTATCTTCTCAGATGCGCTGTCAGTAATTACAAAGCTGAAGAAGCAAAATAATGCCGACCTGGATGACCTAAGAGTAAAACTTCACAAACTATGTCATAAATTCAAAAGAGTTGTCATACAGTGGATCCCATCTCACTGCAACATCCCTGGAAATGAAGAGGCTGACAGATTGGTAAAGGAAGGAGGGAAAGCTACCTCAGCTTGACACACGCATAATTTATGAAGAGGCCAAGAGTTTTATCAAGCGCAGATACAGGAGAAAGTGGGAAGCAGAGAATCCAGGCCACACACAAATAAAAATTAAATGATGCATATTACCAGCTCAGCAGAAGTGCACAAGTTGTAATCTTGAGACTTCACACACGTCACAACAGATTGGGATACCATCTATTCAACAAGCTAAAGATAGGAACTACTGATGAGTGTAACTGCGGCATCGATAACATAACTGCTGAACATCTGCTTCAGAGATGCCCAACCTATGAGGAACAGAGAAAGAGCGTATGGTCATCACCAGTACCATTCCTGGAAAATATCTACGGAGATATCAACAGCCTCAGGCTGACCACAGCTTTCTTCGAACATATTCAAGTTGACGTCTGAAGGTGAACGAAGAAGATTATTATTTGCTTGGCTTAGCTCCCCTTGCTCTCGGTAGAATACATGACGATTGCTAATCCTTTTGCTTTCTCCCACATTATTCTGATAGATTTGAGTACCGTAGTGTGTTGTTCTCAGTTCCATTCCATGTTGTAAGCTATTTCTTTCAGTATTTACTCATCTTCGTTCTTCCTCACCTTTCATCTCCCCAAGGAGCATACTTCAGCAAACTTATACCAAACCTTCCTGTCCTGTGCCGTCAGCCCACGTCTTCTTCACCTCCTTCATGTCTGTCTGCAAGTCTCTTCTCCATGTGTTCGTTGGTTGTCCTCTACCTCTCTTCTAGAACAATAGTATCGACAGGTTTCCTCAGTGTATCCTATCTATTAGCATCATTTAGTGCCATATTTGAGGAAACAAAGAAACACTGGGACTAATGCTGCTTCATGCGTGTCGTAACAGGCGACAAATATGAGGTTATGCATGGGGCTGGTAACCTGATTGTGTAAAACAGATTACTATAGAAATGACCGTTACAAGAACATATGGATACTTTGGTACATACTTCCTGTAAGGAGCTAGCTACAGTGTACGACATGCTTGAGGGTGTAGTATCACATTTCTCTCTTTGTCTCTTCAGAGACACCGGCAACTAAACGGAGGACGTCCGTCAATAGTGCGTGATCTCTTTCTCTCTGGTTCTCTCTCTCTGTCACTCTCTCGTATGAAAGTTCGTACCCTGTTTACTTTAACATTAGATACGAATACGTATAGACTTATTACTTTTTGCTTTAGTAACCCCTGAGGATAAATCCGGGGTCAGAATCCCTAAGGCAGTCTAATGTGGATTAGACATTATTCTGGCAATTCCTGCGACGTGACTGATACCAAACTATATCGGCTACTGCCGTTCCTTTGGACGTACCGGCAACGTGGAGAGGGGGAACATGCTGCATGGGCAACAGCTTGATCTCCATAACTGTGCCCAAGCTCGCGACCCGAAGAGGACACTCCAGCTTCACCCTATGGTGTCGGCACCTAACGGGACGTAGCAGTTACCGGTTATAAGCATATTGCGAAAAATGACATAGTGCCCTGCGCCAGGGGCTACTTCCAACAGTGGGAGAGGTTCTAGGATCTCAGTAGACAGCTACCACCCGCTTCGTAAATCCAACAACCTGTGAGGATGAAGCTGCCGGTCGCACCATAGTGGCGATCCTCCCTACGGCACCACCTCAAATTGGGCGAAATGAAGCTCTCACAACAAGCAGAAGAGAAAATATCACGCCTAAAGGAACACCAGACAGCAAAAAGCAGATGAGGGCTATCACCTCAGGGCGTATTCCCATAGTCAGTTTTGACTGAAGACGACCACAACTACTCCTTGTCTGTATATTATATGCTCCTGGTTTACTTCACTAGTTCAACTGCATCATAATATTTACATTATGCAGAATTAAACATAGACTTATTACTCGGTACGTTTGTGTTGTCCTAGTTTAAACACACTCGTGCATTCTTACATTTACATTATGCACGAATATATGTGGGCTTATTACTAGGTGCATCGTTTATGTACCGCTTTTATGTACCAGTAACATTTAGTGTCCTATCTTTTTAATACCAAAAAGTACACATGACATGTATTGAACACGCATTTATTATAGGCCGTTTTGTGTTACTGTGTGTTATCATAAAGGTGGCTTCGTGTGTTACCAGTAAACGGAATTCAGATAATTAACTGTTGATGACAGTAAACGTTAAACTGACGCTCTCTTTGTCCCTCCCCTCCTATTTCTGTCTGTTCCTCGGTCTGTCGCAGATGTTTGTCCTGATGAGTCATCAGAAGTTTGATACTACCAGTAGTATACTAGCATAGTGTTTCTCAGTCAGCAACGTCGAAGGGGTCCACAAAAGACTCATTAAAGATCTGAACAAAGGTGTCATTACTGAAGATATCATACAACGTGTAGTGTCTAGACATGATATTTAGTTGCTTACGTCTTCACTCCTGCATTTTAGTTACTTTAATCTTTGGTGGAATAATGTTGAGGACGAATTTGTGGATATAATCTTTGGTGGAATAATGTTGAGGAGGAATCTGTGGATTTTATCTTTGGTGGAATAATGTTGAGGAGGAATCTGTAGATTTAATTTTTGGTGGAATAATGTTCAGGAATAATCTGTGGATTTTATCTTTGGTGGAATAATGTTGAGGAGCAATCTGTGGATTTAATCTTTGGTGGAATAATGTTGAGGAGCAATCTGTGGATTTAATCTTTGGTGGAATAATATTGTGGAGGAATCCGTGGATTTAATCATTGATGGAATAATGTTGAGGAGGAATCTGCGGATTTAATCTTTGGTTGAATAATATTGAGATGGAATCTGCGGATTTAATCTTTGGTGGAATAATATTATGGTGGAAGCTGTGAATTTAATCTTTGGTGAAATAATATTGAGGAGGAATCTCTGCGGATTTAATCTTTGGTGGAATAATGGTGAAGAGGAGTCCTTGAATTTAATCTTTGGTGGAATAATTTTTAGGAGGAATCTGTGGATTTAATCTTTGGTGGAATTAAGGTTGAGGGGGAGTCCGTGAGTTTAATCTTTGGTGGATTCATGTTGAGGAGGAATCCGTGGATTTAATCTCTGGTGCGATAATGTTGAGAAATCCGTAGATTTAACCCCCGTTTAGATAGACCCCCTCTGGGGTAGAGAACCATTCAACTCGTTGCATTGTATCACTCGCCAGTGCAGAAGACATGGGGCTGTGGGTCTGGTGTGACCACTAGTGTTTATCCGCAGAGCTGGGGAAGTCCACTGGGGTTGCAAGACCCCCCCCCCCCCCCAACGTATTCCCAAATGCCGCAAGGGTAAAGAGTAAATACTCAGATTCCTGGGGTTCAAACAAAAGAACGAACGAACGAACCCTAGTTTCATAGGCTCCACACACTTCTTAAAAAACTGAGAAACACAGCATTGGCATGTACTCGATCCTTTCAATGCGTCACTGCGTTTTGTTATTAACACGACCCGGTATCAGCGTCGAAGATCTAGAATCCTGCCTGTTTGTCATTTTATAATCTCTCGAACGTGACACGTGTCTACAACCTGCTGTAAAGTAATTTTCTGGTACGTGAAAATCAACGTTGTTAGAGATCTATGAATTAGAAGAGCGAACGAACAAACTTTATTTTGAGAAGGTTTAGAATTGGACATGCGAGGCCCGTCTAACATTCTGACTTTCAGATGAAAGAATATGTAAAATAAAAAGGTAAGACTTAACTGAAACTGATTTAACTGAAGACTGTCTGATTGTCAGATGTTAACATTCATTTAGTCAAAAGTTTCGGTTATTTGCTTGAAAAACTGTTCAATACTGATTGATGTTTAGCGTTTTTATTTATGTAAGAGACATTTTCTAGCATATTCTGTAGGTATTTTTTGTGTAAACGCACTGAAAAGTCATCACTGCGTGTTCGGTGTCATGACCATCTGTACAGACATTACTACAAAAATAAAAACATCTACATGAATGATTATGTTTAGAAATAATAAGTTTAAAAACATTAATAACAGATGTTTGTTTCTGGTCATTAACACTAGACCACTAGATCTTTTATATTTGGGCATACACCCTAATATAACCAACGGATCTTGTCTAAGTTGAATGGAGCGCACAAAACTCCTAGATTAAACAAAAATGGGTTATCTCGACTCTTTGAATTCAGGAATTGTGGCATTTATTGCTTTATTTCAGTTTTATGAAATGCAGTATTAAAAAACAAAAAAATTAAGATCATAATGTAACATTTATATTTACTATATTTGCTGGGGGTTTTTAGGTTATGATGTTTACCTTATGTCAGGGGTCGGCAATCAGTCGTTCGCTCTCTACCTGCACATCACAGGGAATAGTCTGGTAGGGGGAAAAGAGAAAGAATTCTTAAGCCAGGGAACTTTCCGACTAGCCCTCTCCCAAAAGCATTTAAAAGCCTAATGTCCCCAGAATTAAAGGTACAGTACTTTGCAAAAAAATGGCAGTCATATTTTCGCAACGCAGCACACTCATAGAAGCAAATAATAATAAAAACTGTATGTCCAGAGGAAGATTGGTATCTCCCCTATCTATTAACAGTGGTTTCAGTACAATATAATGTTGCCTTCTCCAGCAAGGCAAGCCTGGATGCGGTGAGGCATACTTCCCACAAGTGTTTGTAGGTAATTGTGAGTCAGACTGTCCCAGTATTTTTCAGCTACCTTCTTCAATTGTTCAACGTCTCTGAGTCCACTCTTTTTTAAATGATTCTTGAGTAGTGCCCAAACGTTTTCAATTGGGTTTAGGTCGGGACTGTTGCTGGGCCACTTCAGCACTATCGCATTCTTCTCTTGCAGCCATGCTTTGGTGGTATGAGCTGTATGCTTTGGGTCATTGTCATGTTGAAATGTGCACCCATCGGGGTACATGACCTGCATAAATGGCAGAAGGTGTCCCTCTAGTATGTCGATGTACCTTTCTTTCGTGAGAATTCCTGTGAAAACACACAGTGGGGTGGCACCTCTTGCTGACACCCCTCCCCAAAGATGGAATTTCTGGGCATGTTTCGGTCGCTGGTACACAGGCGTTACAGAGTCTTTCGTCCAAATATTTATATGAGCAGGATAAGACCAAACAGAACATTCATCTGAAAAAATCACATTGTCCCATGACAAATTTTGGTGTTCGTTGCACCAGTTCAAGCGCATCTGTTTGTGAGTCTCTGTGAGCAATGGTGATGAAATTACCCGCTCTTTTGTGTAATTCATCCTGTGTAGCACCCGGTTGACAGTAGCATTAGATACCTCTGGGCTTCCCAACTCGATCATGCGCTGCCGTATGTTTTCTATACTCTTCATTGGCCCAGCCCGAACGATTTGGGCGAGACGCCGATGGTCCTTTGTGTCCAAAATTCTTGGCCTCCCAATACCTTCTTTTCGCTCGATTCCATTACCTGCTTTTAATTTATTCACAACTCTGTAGACAGTCCGCTCAGGAATGTTCAAGGTTTTAGAAATGTTGGAACATGTTTGATTTCCTTCATTCCAAAGCTGTGAAATTAAGATACACTTTGACTTTGTATCCATTTTCTGCCACTAGCATTAGAAATTGTCGTCTGCTCTATTATCAAGGGACTTTACGCTAATTTTTTTTTACTTTTGGTAGTGTTTGCTCACTTCAGTGGAGTGCAAATTTGGGGCAGAACATGCATATTTAATTAGATATCAGCTTATTTAGCTGAGCAATATGACTGCCATTTTTTTTGCAAAGTACTGTATAAGGCAGCCATTGCTTTTAAAAGAAAGAAATTTTAAAACTTTATTTTACAACGAGCTGATTTTCCACCTAGCTATGCAGGCATGCTTTTATTAAGGTATGGTAGATCTTGAGAGAGCTCCGTGTTTCTGAAGTAGATCCTCACAGATCCTAGGTTACCTACTGCTGACTTATGTTATCAGTGACCTGAAGATATACGGCTTGATTTAGACACTATATCTATGTTATCTATGATATCTAGGATGATTTGTGCGACCTTTATGGCAAACGTAGTGTAAAGTTTAGGAGGTTTACCGTATGCTATATGTGCCTTTCAGCACGGCCGCCAATATTTAGACTAAGGATAACAATGAAACATTATAACTAGCTTACTCTTATAATTTCAATTTGACATTGTTATCTGATATTTAGGGTAGCTTTAGGATATGTACCGTATTTGTGGGTCAAACGTGCTTGAAATCACCATCATTTTCTCTTTTATTGCTCGTACTTATTGAGTATGGTAACGTCCGATTGGCAGAGTGGTTAGATCGTTGATCTCTCGCAGCAAAGGTGCCAGGTTCCAGTCTAACCAGTTATAAATGGATATCTGACTCTGCTCTTGAAGTAAGGAAGGCCTGACAGCGAGGAAGGGAACTCGTCATCCCACCTGTCGAATCTGGACTTAGTATAGTGAAGTCTCTATCACTTCCCTTCTCTATAACAGTATCTTCTATGTGACAACTTTTACCTTTTTAATCACCTAAGGTGGCTTATTTGAAAGAGCCTATGTCAAAGCACATGTTCTTGCGGCGGTGGCTTATTTGAAAGAGCTTATGTCAAAGCCCATGTTATTGCGGCGGTGGCTTATTTGAAAGAGCCTATGTCAAAGCACATGTTCTTGCGGCGGTGGCTTATTTGAAAGAGCCTATGTCAAAGCACATGTTCTTGCGACGGTGGCTTATTTGAAAGAGCCGATGTCATAGCACATGTTCTTGCGGCGGTGGCTTATTTGAAAGAGCCTATGTCAAAGCACATATTCTTCTGGCGGTGGCTTATTTGAAAGAGCCTATGTCAAAGCACATATTCATGCAGGCGGTGGCTTATTTGAAAGAGCCTATGTCAAAGCACATGTTCTTGCGGCGGTGGCTTATTTGAAAGAGCCTATGTCAAAGCACATGTTCTTGCGGCGGTGGCTTATTTGAAAGAGCCTATGTCAAAGCACATGTTCTTGCGGCGGTGGCTTATTTGAAAGAGCCTATGTCAAAGCACATATTCATGCAGGCGGTGGCTTATTTGAAAGAGCCTATGTCAAAGCACATATTCTTGCGGCGGTGGCTTATTTGAAAGAGCCTATGTCAAAGCACATGTTCTTGCGGTGGTGGCTTATTTGAAAGAGCCTATGTAAAAGCACATGTTCTTGCGGCGGTGGCTTATTTGAAAGAGCCTATGTCAAAGCACATGTTCTTGCGGCGGTGGCTTATTTGAAAGAGCCTATGTCAAAGCACATGTTCTTGCGGCGGTGGCTTATTTGAAAGAGCCTATGTCAAAGCACATGTTCTTGCGGCGATGGCTTATTTGAAAGAACCTATGTCAAAGCACAAGTTCTTGCGACGGTGGCTTATTTGAAAGAGCCTATGTCACAGCACAATTTCTTGCGATGGTGGCTTATTTGAAAGAGTCTATGTCACAGCACATGTTCTTGCGGCGGTGGCTTATTTGAAAGAGCCTATGTCAAATTACATGATCTTGCAGCGGTGGATTATTTGAAAGAGCTTGTGTCAAAGCACATGTTCTTGCGGCGGTGGCTTATTTGAAAGAGCCTATGTCACAGCACATGTTCTTGCGGCGGTGGCTTATTTGAAAGAGCCTATATCAAAGTACATGATCTTGCGGCGGTGGCTTATTTGAAAGAGCTTATGTCAAAGCACATGTTCTTGCGGCAGTGGCTTATTTGAAAGAGCCTAAGTCAAAGCACATGTTCTTGCGGCGGTGGCTTTTTTTTAAAGAGCCTATGTCAAAGCACATATTCTTGTGGCGGTGGCTTATTTGAAAGAGCTTATGACAAAGGATATGTTCTTGCAACGGTGGCTTATTTGAAAGAGCCTATGTCGCAGCACATGTTCTTGTGGTGGTGGCTTATTTGAAAGAGCCTATGTCAAAGCACATGTTCTTGCGGTGGTGGATTATTTGAAAGAGCTTATGTCAAAGCACATATTCTTGCGGCGGTGGCTTATTTGAATGAGCCTATGTCAAAGCACATGCTCTTGCGATGGTGGCTTATTTGAAAGAGCTTATGTCAAAGCACATATTCTTGCGGCAGTGGCTTATTTGAAAGAGCCTATGTCAAAGCGCATCTTCTTGCGACGGTGGCTTATTTGAAAGAGCCTATGTCAAAGCACATGTTCTTGCGGTGGTGGCTTATTTGAAAGAGTCTATGTCAAAGCACATGTTCTTGCGGCGGTGGCTTATTTGAAAGAGCCTATGTCAAAGCACATGCTTGTGCGGCGGTGGCTTTTTTGAAAGAGCCTAAGTCAAAGCACATGATCCTGCGGCGGTGGTTTTTTTGAAAGAGCTTATGTCAAAGCACATGTTCTTGCGGTGGTGGCTTTTTTGAAAGAGCCTATGTCAAAGCACATATTCTTGTGGCGGTGGCTTATTTGAAAGAGCCTATGTCAAAGCACATATTCTTGTGGCGATGGCTTATTTGAAAGAGCCTATGTCAAAGCACATGTTCTTGCGACGGTGGCTTATTTGAAAGAGCCTATGTCACAGCACATGTTCTTGCGGCGGTGGCTTATTTGAAAGAGTATATCAAAGCACATGTTCTTGTGGTGGTGGCTTATTTGAAAGAGCCTATGTCAAAGCACATGTTCTTGCGATGGTGGCTTATTTGAAAGAGCAAATTTCAAAGCACATGTTCTTGCAGTGGTGGCTTATTTCAAAGAGCCTATGTCAAAGCACATGTTCTTGCGGCGGTGGCTTATTTGAAGGAGCCTTTGTCAAAGCACATGGTCTTGTGACGGTTGCTTATTTGAAAGAGCCTATGTCAAAGCACGTTTGTGCGGCGGTGGATTATTTGAAAAAGCGCATGTCAAAGCACATGTTCTTGCAGCGGTGGCTTATTTGAAAAAGCCTGTGTCAAAGCACATGTTCTTGTGGTGGTGGCTTATTTGAAAGAGCCTATGTCAAAGCACATGTTCTTGCGGCGGTGGCTTATTTGAAAAGAGCCTATGTCAAAGCACATGTTCTTGCGGCGGTGGCTTATTTGAAAAGAGCCTATGTCAAAGCACTTGTTCTTGCGGCGGTGGCTTTTTTGAAAGAGCCCATTTCAAAGCACATGTTCTTGCGGCGGTGGCTTATTTGAAAGAGCCTATGTCAAAGCACATGTTCTTGCAACGGTGGCTTATTTGAAAAGAGCCTATGTCAAAGCACATGTTCTTGTGGCGGTGGCTTATTTGAAAGAGCCTATGTCAAAGCACATGTTCTTGCAACGGTGGCTTATTTGAAAAGAGCCTATGTCAAAGCACATGTTCTTGTGGCAGTGGCTTATTTGAAAAGAGCCTATGTCAAAGCACTTGTTCTTGCGGCGGTGGCTTATTTGAAAGAGCCCATTTCAAAGCACATGTTCTTGCGGCAGTGGCTTATTTGAAAGAGCCTATGTCAAAGCACATGTTCTTGCGGTGGTGGCTTATTTGAAAGAGCCTATGTCAAAGCACATGTTCTTGCGGCGATGGCTTATTTGAAAGAGCCTATATCAAAGCACATGTTCTTGCGGCGGTGGCTTATTTGAAAGAGCCTATGTCAAAGCACATGTTCTTGCGGCGGTGGCTTATTTGAAAGAGCCTATGTCAAAGCACATGTTCTTGCGGCGGTGGCTTATTTGAAAGAGTATATCAAAGCACATGTTCTTGCAGCGGTGGCTTATTTGAAAGAGTATATCAAAGCACATGTTCTTGCGGCGATGGCTTTTTTGAAAGAGCCCATTTCACAGCACATGTTCTTGCGGCGGTGGCTTATTTGAAAGAGCCTATGTCAAAGCACATGTTCTTGTGGCGGTGGCTTATTTGAAAGAGCCTATGTCAAAGCACATGTTCTTGCAATGGTGGCTTATTTGAAAAGAGCCTATGTCAAAGCACTTGTTCTTGCGGCGGTGACTTTTTTGAAAGAGCCCATTTCAAAGCACATGTTCTTGCGGCAGTGGCTTATTTGAAAGAGCCTATATCAAAGCACATGTTCTTGCGGCGATGGCTTATTTGAAAGAGTATATCAAAGCACATGTTCTTGCGGCAGTGGCTTATTTGAAAGAGTATATCAAAGCACATGTTCTTGCGGCGGTGGCTTATTTGAAAGAGTATATCAAAGCACATGTTCTTGCAACGGTGGCTTATTTGAAAGAGCCTATGTCAGAGCACATCTTCTTGCAGCGGTGGCTTATTTGAAAGAGTATATCAAAGCACATGTTCTAGCGGCGGTGGCTTATTTGAAAGAGTATATCAAAGCACATGTTCTTGCAACGGTGGCTTATTTGAAAGAGCCTATGTCAAAGCACATCTTCTTGCGGCGGTGGCTTATTTGAAAGAGTATATCAAAGCACAAGTTCTTGCGGCGGTGGCTTATTTGAAAGAGTATATCAAAGCACATGTTCTTGCGGCGGTGGCTTCTGTAACTTACTGTTTTAAATAATGAGGTTGCCAGTCCCCATGCACAACCTCATATTAGTCGCCCTTTACGACATGCATGAGGACACAGTAGTCCTATTATTTCTGTTTCCCTTCAGTGGAAGATTGTTTCTGAATACATGCGTGTTTTGTGATATATCTGTATATAGGGGTGTTTTGTGATATATCTGTATATAGGGGCGTTTTGTGATATATCTGTATATAGGGGTGTTTTGTGTTATGTTTTGCGTTAAATCTATTAAGTTGGGTGTTTTGTGTAATATCTGTATTGAGGGATATTTTGCGTTATATCTTTATAAAGGGTGGTTTTGCCTTATATCTGTATAGTGGGATGTTTTGTGTTATATCTCTATAAAGGGGTGTTTTATCTTATATCTATATAGTGGGATGTTTTGTGTTATATCTCTATAAAGGGATGTTTTGTGTTATATCCACCTCCTCTTTTCCTCACATCCTATGGTCTGATCACGAGTATAGCAATCCCAACATTCGTTAGTAACAGGTTGTTTATAGATCGACAGAACATATACAGTCTAACAACGCTGTTTTCCGCTTGTTGTTATGTTGTTGTAATCGTAATCGGTAATGACTAATGAGAATACGAAACATTCTGGATCTTATACCATTTAGCAACTAGATTACGCAGCTAATGATGTCCGCAAGTTATATAGTAATATTACCGAAACATTTCTATCTGTCACTCAGTAAAATCCTTTCAGCTCCCAACCAGCAAGGATTCTCAACAAAAGCGAGCCACAAATTTATGTCCTGTCAAGGTCTGTCCTGTCAAGGTCTTCTGTTTCTTCTTCATGTCTATCTCCAGCTTTCTTCTCTTTGTGTTTGTTGGCTTCCTCATAGTTATCTTTCCTAGGGGATATCAAAACAGAGATTGCCTTGTAGTGTTATCAATGGTTTTCTTAGTGAGTGTCCTCTTGTTCCATTAGTATTTGTCTGGTTCTTTCCACCAGTCCCACATTAGCGATCTTGTCATACCACCTCAATCCTTCTATTCAGCGCAATCACCCATTTATGAAAGTTTGTATCTTGTTGATATTTTTGTTGTTTGTCTATGTTTCATACCGATGAATTTAAGATACGTTATTTTATTTACTACTCTGACAACAATAGTAACAATGACAGCAAAGTCCAGAGAATAGTGCAGGAGAGGATGCAGATTATTAGGCAAGGATGCTCACTGTCAGGTGATTTACTTTATCTGTACACTGGAAATATAAGACGATCCATAGAGGATACAGCAGCATCATCAACAGGTTGACATAATATAAACAAGTTGCGATAGAAACAACTACAAAAAAAAAAATGATCGGTGATAATGTTTGAAAGTAAAAATAAAAACGACATTAGGCTTAAGACCAAGAAGATAGAAGTATTTTTCACCTTGAAAAAACAGAATTCCTCAGAATACAGATTGAAAGCAAATAGGTCATTTTAAACAAAAACTGAGGCCATAGAAATACCTAACATGCTAATATCATCAAATGGAAGATGACCTAAGAAATTAAGTATACAGTAACCCATGTTTTAAAGAATTTATACCATGAAATGAAAATTATTCTGGTCAAATCTTTTTTCACAGAAGTAATAAGGAGAATATTCCAGTGTTACATACTTATATGAAGACCCACGTGTATAAAGCAAGTGGCACGTTATATACCACACGAAATGCTGCAACGAGGACTTCTCATGTCGTTAACCTGGGCGTTGTCGCCGTTACCTTTCATAGACTGTTCATTTCCGTTGCAAACGGACCGCTCAGATATCGGAAATGAAGTTGTCACCATAATTTATTACCTGTTATGCTAATAGAAGGAATCAGCCCGCACCATCTTATCGATATGATTATCAGCAAATCGATATTAGTATCTGATATTGTGCTGTGTACAGAGGTAGTGTACCCGAATTAACTCTAGCAGTTCTGCAGTAACCCAAATTTGCCATCACATTTCCGAAGTAAGCCAAGTTTGGCACTGTTTTTCTGAATAACAAGTTTGACAGCAGTTTTCTGAAGTACCCATGGTTAAAACCACATTTCTGACGTAATGCGTCTTTGATACCACATTTCTTATTTAACCTAAGTTAAGCACCACATTTCTGAAGTAACCCAAGTTTGACACCACATTTATTATCTAACCCAAGCTAATCACGACTTTTCTAAATTAACCCAGGTTTGGCACTATTTTTAAAGTAACTCCAGTTTGACACCACATTTCTTATCTAACCCAAGTTAAACACCACTTTTCTGAAGTAACCCAAGTTTGACACCACTTTTCCGAAGTATCCCAAATTTGACACCACTTTCTAATCACTCTCTCAAACGAACGCTGAACGTCTTATTTTGAAGCAGAAGGGGATACATAGGTAAATAAACATATTTTGGGAAGGACACTAATGATGATTATGATAATAAATGCACCAAATAATAACATGATTGCACTAGAGCAAACTCCCGTAGAAGATGTAATATCTAACATATATATTGGCAGCAGGTTAGATAAAGTTTGGGAGGAATAGACAGTGATATAATAGTAAAAACACGAACGACAAGAGAAGTTTTCATTGCATTGGAAAATACGTGGAAGTTCAAAGACATCAAGTTCAACACACAAATCAGAATCTTCAGCACTAATGTCAATGCTGTCTTATCCTTTGGCTGTAAAATATGGAGAACAACAAAAACGACAACCAGAAAGTGATAGACTTTCGTGAGTGAGTCATGGCGCAGAATAGAAATATTGAAATGGTATGATAGAATCACCAATGTGGAACTGATGGAGCTGAACTGATGGAGAGAACCAAACATACATGTATACCAGTGGATTAAGAGGTGAGGGAAAGATGCTTGTGTTGGATGGAACAATCGTTGAAGAAACAAACTGATCGCACTACAAGGAAGTCTTGAATCTGGAATCCCTAGTGTAAGAGGAAGACCGAAAGACACGCGGGAATAGGAGACATATAAAATGAATAAAGAAGGCATGGAGAGATCATGAGGAGGTGACCCAGGACAGGAAGGTAGGTAAAAGGTAAAGGATCCCGTTACATGCCCATTGAGGCATATTGGGAATATGGTGTTAGGCCAATATTTCCTTAACCTTCTTAGAATTGCTCTGGTAGTGTTACCTAATTCATGAGGCTGAGTCGACCCCGGAGCCATTTGTGGTCTAAAAATACCCACCTTAACTGGGGATCGAACCATGGACCACCGAGATAGGAAGCGAGCGCACTAACCACTGGGCTACTGCGGCTCCCTGGACAGTAAGGCTTATCATAAATTTGTTGGTGCTCTCTACGTTTAATATGAAGCAGAAAGGCGTATGAATATTTGCAGGACACAAAACAAGAAAACAGTATTTTAAAAAATGTTGGGTTGTGTCATTTATAAAGTGTAATACACGTAGACTATGAACTTGTCTATATTTTGTCTGTACAGTTTGGTTTTGCAACAATAACACAAACGCTGAAACATCTATGACCAGTCGCTTTATATAAACAAAGGTCCCAAAAATATGTTTTGCGTGAGCCCCAGCTTGGTTTAAACAGGCCTTTCTAATGTATACAACTACGGACTACTTATTTTTTGTGTGTTTCTCTCTCGTCCCATTCCAGCCTTCTGAAAATATCGAAATCATCTACAGCGGCGTCATTGCTCAGGTGACTGTCACAGAAACATCGAGAGAGCACGCGGGTGACTATACGTGCTGGGCCAGGAACTCACTAGGCACCGTGTCCTCACACTGTGCGCTGAGCGTTGAGGGTGAGTACCACATTATGTCGTTTGTTTATGTTTGCTGGCCATGATTGTTTCGTTGTAGAAAACAAAATGAAGACTAGTGCAGTAAGATGGTGGTACTCTATTAGTGTTTATAATTTAAAAAAAAAATTTTAAACACAGGCTTTTAATGCACTAAAAAACCACAAATAATTTTTCACGGAGTTTATAGCTTGCAGTCAAAACATGTAACATCAAATTGACACAAATTTACAGGACAATTTAAGGGGTCCGTGGCACAAAAATGGTTCAGCAGCCCTTCTCTAAGGATTGGCGGCTAGTGACCAAGATAGAGATATGTGTTAAACAATGTAGAAATACACTATAGTCATTATGAAACGCCGTAATAACAAACGACAGAATTCGCAACCTGGAAATAACAAGAAAAAGAAAAGCAAGAAATAGAATGTGCTGTATGGGGAAAAGAGTACTGTACCCAATTTATAACCTTCATGGGGTTGAACCAGGTATTTCTTGCACGAGATCAAGGAAATAGTTCCTCTACCTGGGTGAAAAACAAGAACAACTGTAAATAAATGTTTGAAGATCACTATACAAGAACAGTAAGGTATTAAGTTGGAGTCTTTTAAAGAAGTTCTGACCTATTGTAGTAAAACTGAATTCTAGGCCCACTTGTTATCTTAGACAAATAGACAAGGGACGGTTTTGAATAAGCGCAAGGACAACGTTAGCAACAAGAAGGTCGTTGTTAGAGAATAGTACAGCGAAAACGACATCCATGGACATCAAACAAAACTAAGATAGAACTGAACACAGTCAAATTATAGAACAGTTATGAACTGGTCTGGAGAAAATGGTGACTGCTGAAGTAGTACAAGAAAAAACATCGTGTAAAGAAAATATAGTAAAACCCTATAGAGATAGCAACGACCTCAAGCTGACAACTGCTGTCTTTGAACAGATTCAAGCTGACGTCTAAAAGCATACAACGAGGAGGAGAGTCGATGGAAAGAGAACAACGCGTAGAGTTCATAATATATTGAGACGGAGGAGGATAATTGATTTGTTCACTTGTTTCTTGAAGCTGCAGAATTAACTCCGTCAACAAGATCCACATGCAACAGATCTGGCTACACAACAGTGAGATGCGCGATTAGTGTTAGAGAAAACAGTATTGAGGAAATTATCTAGGAAGCCAGAGCTACAAACTTTGCACAAGCACGGTAACTGTATTTTACATTAAACACCTAACGGCGCAAAGAAATTTGGGGGGAGAGAAATTAATGTGACGCAAGACCAGTCGTTGACAAAATGATGAAAATTACACTGCCACCAAGACACATAATTATTTTTTTTGGGCTCGCATTTGGCCTGAGGACTGGCCCTGTATATGAACATTAGTTATTATCTGCTGGAATGTCATAGTCTTTCCAGGTGTCGTTTGGTGTTCACGTGACATACTTAAGTCCTAGCTAGGCCATTCAAGATAAGTTCGTGTAAAGCACGTTCACACACAGGAAACTGGATATTACATAAGAGCTAGCCATATTCAATATGTCTGTTGGGAGATGATTCTACACGCCAGTAGGTTTTGTGGAGCTATAAATGTAGAATTATTTTACTTCTTTCTTTGAGACAACAAAAATAATAAGTAAATGGAGCTATATTAGAAGTAGCGAGACGTTTCAATCTTGTGTCTCAGATAGTACAATATTTGTGGACACAACAGGGTAAATATAAAATAGCTATAGTATTTTGAATCACACGATTAAGTAAAGTATGTATTAATACAAGTATTTAAAGAGTGGAGTGATACTACATTTTAAGTCACAATATAAAAATTATGAAAACTAGGATTGATCTTTTCTGAAAATTTATACTCTCTGGAATCAAATATGACAAAATTGTCAGATCACATTCTAAGAAGGTGTATTTTGACACTGCTCTTTTCATATGAAGAAAACCATGAATTTCTCAGAAACTTGTTTTATGTGACAAATTTTCTAGTATCTTGATTATTTATTTATCAGTCTACATGAGATTTGAAATATAAACTTTCTATAGTATGGTACCATTTTTTCAGATCCGATTTCTGATATCAAAATGTTAATTCATTAGAAACTTTATTACAATACAACGATAAACTTTGAATTCAAACATGATGCTCATAACTCTTAAAATAAAATTTAAAAAACAATAAATAAATAAAAACAACCTTAACGAATTGAAACAGTATTAAAATCCAATATGGTGGCTGTTTCCAAGATAACCGATAGCATCATACCTCAATGGCTTTGTTACACATAACTTTTATTGCTGCAGACTTAGTCTGTACATTTTGAGTGAAATCCTGAAATTCACTGTAGCTTTTTCCCCTTAATGATCGTGAATAAATTGGAAAATACGACAGTTATACATATCGTCTCTAATAGTCAGCATCAAGATATCGAACATACAAAACTGTATGTGTACAGAGTGACCAAAAAAAAAAAATGACATCGATACAATTCAATTAACAAGACCCAATGGGCGATGCTGATAAAGATGGATGGACAGAGTAGATAATTGGTTAGATAATGCTGCCAATTTTACAACTCGACAGCCCCAATCAGAAGAATTGTTATTGTTGATCAGAATAGACATCACTGCACTCCGGGCAAACCCATAGGTGCTTGGTCTCCCTCAGCAAATGTCGAAGGGTATGAGTGCCAATTGTTCCTGTTGCACACTGGTTGTATACACGCCGGATGCATCCTCGCGTACGTCCATCTCAGCTAATCTTACATTTGATGCCGAATTCCAGCAGTATTAACCTTGATGATTGATCGATTGCAATGTCATTCTCTAACAGGCGATCATTAATTGTTCTCAGCATCTCTCCCTTACCTATATTCAGTGTACCCACTATGGGTGCTCTTGAAGCTAGTCTGTCAGTTCCTTCATTGCACGTACCCCTGCATGACCAGGACAGTAGATCCACACGAGTTCCTGAAGATTCGAGGCTTCTATGGGGGTTTTCCATTCATGCCGTAGACATCCATTTTGGACCTTCCGAAGCATGGACTGAAAGTCTGACACAATAACTGCCCTAGTTAATGAAGTTTCAGACAGCCACCTAAGGGCTGCAGTACCTGCTTCTACCTCCATTCAGAAGAATAGAAACGTGTCATGTTCACAGCCAAGGGCTTTACGAGTTGGGAACGTAGCAGATGATCATTTTAGACGTGTAATAACAAGAAACCCAGAGATTACTTTATCTGCACGTACGACAAGGTCACCAATGTGGAACTGATGACAAGAACAAAGACACGACTGTCAGTGGAACAAGAGATGAGAAGCAGCCGCTGGTGATGGATAGGACACACATTAAGGGAACATGTTGATAGTATTAGCAGGCGTACCTTGTTCTGGGACCCCCAGGATAAAAGAAATAGAAATAGACCAAACACACACACAGAAGAGAAGTGCAGACACATGAATGATGAAGGAGACATGGAAAGATCATGAGCTGATGGCACGTGACAGGAAGATTTATTATGTGTTTGTTGAAGGCCGATGCTCCTTCACCTGTGGAGGTCAAGGGTTAAACATGAATGAAATAATAAACTACTGGACAAAAGTTAAGGGCCACCAAGAAAAACTCCACTATGGACCAAATAAATGCAACCAGGTGTAAACAATTTATTACAAAATAAAGTTGATTCATCCGTGGAAAAGATCAGTCAAGTTTTTTTTAAATAATGTGTGACTTACTAACAAAAAGAAATTCAACTCACTTTTTCACCTTTTGAACTAGTGGGGCGTGTTGCAAAAACCACGAGTTTTTGCAGCAACAATGGCAATTTTCACGTGCGGGTTAAAGTGACCCAGTTTTTGGACATTTAAAAAAAAATTAACCTAGTGCACACAGAAATGTATGCACATTTCTCTGAGCTCAGTTTTAATGACATTTTCACTTGTCTTTACAGTTTTCCAATCAATTATATAAACCTTGTCTAAACTGAATGGTGCCCCTTAACTTTTGTCCAGTAGTATACTTCTTCACTTCTTTTTTTAATGGTGCGGAAACATGGGCACTGAAAAAAAAAGACTTGAGTTTATATGTAAAATAAAAGAAATGACCAAAAAAACCTCTTGCAGCAGGTTGTATATGTTAATGTCCAGTCAAATTATAGTATTACTCAAAACGAAATTTAGAAGTTTTATGTGTAATGTGTGTTCTTTACTTTTGTATGGTGTGGAAATATGGACACTGATGAAGTGGTTGGGAAAATAAAATTAGGTACCTTGAAATTTGGAGATAAAGTAAATTTTGGGGGCATTACGTTGAAAAATAGAAGCTTATTAGTGACCACATTTAAGAAAAGTAACGGGAGGTCAAAACCAGGAAAATAGAGCGTTATGGACAAGTAACAGATATAAACCTGTCTTAAAAACCGCGATTGGCAGTTAATGGGTAAGAAACCAGAATGACGACAGCGATTAAATAGGAAAGAATTGTGAAAAGGTGAACGAGAACTTCTCTGTCAATGCACATCCATTTATCGTTTTACATGTATTTGATTTAGACTGGTTTGGAAGAACTGGTTTGTTTAATTAATACCAAAACCTAATTTACGTTAGCAAATTTTTGAAATTACGCCTTAGAACTTCTCGTACCCTCCCGCCTGTTCCGCTGTCAACGACGCCAGATACTGTTCAGAACAAGTGACAGCGTTCACAGAGCTGCTGCTCACAGTTTTTTTTTAGTTTCCTTCCGCGACGTTTTCGCTGTCATATTTTCTTTGTGTATGTTTCTGTAGCCTCCCTCCGCAACCACCGCCCCCCCCCACCCCCCCCGGCGTTCAACACCGTGTCTGACAAGCAGAAGTCATCAGTTTCCATCGTTAGAATTAGCATTTACTATTTTTAAAAATATACTAAATTAGCATGTACTAAAAAAATGTTTTTTTGTTTATTTATTTCTATTTTAATTAATGAGTAAATTTAACGACTATTGGCAGTCATAAATGAACTTTTTATTTTGTGATTTAGACAGCTTTAGTGGCCGTTCCCCTAAAATGTACCATAATACATACATAATTCTAGCAAAAGTAATTTAAATGTATGGCTTTTGAGAGATCGTATAGTCTGGAGACGAACAGTGTTAGAGATCAGCTACAGCCAATCTTTGATGCAGAGCTCTACACCCACATACGTGTAGGATCATCAGTTATGTGGTTGGAAACATGTGTTAGTGGTATGTGACCTAGTTCATTATTAGGTAGAAGATTGACACGTGACATTCATTATTCATTCTCCAAAAGTGAACTCGAGGGGCTGAAAGGCAACACGTATTAAACAATATGTTGGTATTTGGTAATAGGTTTTTCCTTTTAACAAATTGTGCAGTGTTATATTTGTTTATTCTTTTATAATTTTATAGAAAGCTTTGCCTTCTGGCTTTGACAATCACTTTTCTCCAATTCCTACGGTCTCCAAGTGTCTTGAATTAGCTGTGCCTTCAGTGTTGTCCTTTGCCCTGTGGTCTGCTCAGTGAGGTATTTATTTGCGTGTTCTATTTTATTTTATCTTTAAGTTGAACTTATAAGCTTTGTTCATATTTTCAATTTTGTTTTCTTCTCATGGCGTATTCAAAGAGTTTGACTGTCTGCACCTTACAACAGATGTCGGCAACCCGGGAGCTCTGAGGAGCTACATTAGAAAAACTGAGCTATCTAAAAAAATCTTTCTTGAAAAATTCATGTTTCAGAGTATTTGGTCTAAGTGCATATTATATGTAACTTTTATTTCTTTTATTTCTTCTACTGGGCGGTATGAAAAAAAAAAGGTAAAGGATCCCGTTACACGCCCATTGAGGCATATTGGGAATATGGTGTGAGGCCCATATTTTCTCGACCATCGGCACACTAGGGGTGATGTGGTCAGTATCACGCCGGCCGCCTTAACCTTCCCAGAGTTGCTCTGGTACCCAATTTATGAGGCTGGGTCGACCCCGGAGCCGTTTTTGGTCTAAAATAATCCCACCTCAACTGGGGATCGAGCCATGGACCACCGAGCTAGGAAGCCAGTGCACTAAACACTATGCTACCGTGGCTCCATACTTTCTGCAATTCTATAAACATATATTCATAAAGTTAACGTTCTTAAGTTAGCTCCTGGGTTATCACTGCGAACGCAAAATAAAATATCTTTAATCCTGTTGTTGTTGTTTTGAAAAGGTGATGGGTGGAGAGCGGGCACTTAACATCTGACCATTATAGACTCTTCTCGTTCCATCTTGGTCTACCCTGTTCAACCTGAAAATTTGTTATAATTGGGGGTATTTAGTGTCATTTTATTTACCAATTTTGTATTGACTTTAAATAACTATTGTCTTTTGCAGTTGCTGGTTTTAATTTATATTAGAATTTGTCATTTTATTTTCAGTTTTGTATTGTATGTAGATAACTATTGTCCTTGGCACTTGGTTTTTGTATTAGCATTTGCTATTTTTGAGTTGGTGTTTTTTTTTTTTTGTGGAACCTCGTTGTCTTTCCTTGTCCTATGCTTAGTAAGTTTGTTAATTTTTCGGTTTAAAAAAAAAAAAAATTATGATTTGTTAGTTTTTGTTGCTTAATTTCTTTTTGGTTGAATGTCTTTTCTGAAGTATTATTTTTGTTATTGTTGTTAATATTGTCATTATTACTAACCTTATATGTTTTCCTTTGTTTTATGTATATATCTTTTAAGTATTGATTGGGCTTCCCCTGGGGCATCTATACTTAAAACTGTATCCCCTGTCATGCATATATTGTTATTTCTATAGTAAGTTTTTAATTCAAGCCTTTGTTGTTCGTACTTTTTACAGTGGATCAGGTAGTGGCCAATGTCATTTTCTTCCTGACATTCTTGGCAGTGTGGTTCCTCTATCATAAAGTACGATGCACAGAGACGGAGACGCCACAGCTTTTTGTTCGATGGTACCTTTAATTCTTCTCTGACTTGGCTCATCCTTGTTGGTTCTTTTAGAAGTTTGAATGCGTGTCTGCCTTTACTACTGTCCTTCCATGTTGTTTTCCATTCCTCGTTTATGGTTAGCTTCACTTGGCTCTTAATTTCCGATATTCCAAGTCCTGCATTTATATTGTTTTTTTACTTATTCTTCCATATTTGGCAGACTGGTCTGCCATCTCGTTACCAGCTATACCTATGTGTGCTGGAACCCACATTAGCCTCACCCTGCATCCTTTGTTTCCTAGTGATGTATTAATTGCTAAAATTTCTTCCTTTATGTCTGGCCGGCTGCACTTACCTGGATGTTCTAGTGCTTGTAGTGATGACAGTGAGTCTGTAAAAATCGTTACTGCTTCTGGCGGATTATCTTCGATTATTTCTAAACTTTTTAGAATTGCTACCATCTCCGCGGTAAAAATCGAAGCCCCTCCAGTTACACTGTAACTCGTCTTAATTCCTCACTATGGTATCACTACTCCTGCACCTAGTTGTCCACTATCGCCCTTAGATCCATCAGTGTAAACAGCCAGACTTTGTTTTGTTAGTTGATTTATGAACTGTCTACTTATCATTTTGGCTTCCCTATCTTCTATGTTATGTTTAATCTTTTCAGTAAGTGTATAGTTTATGATTGGTACTTTTAGTTCCCAGGGTGGTATTGTACTTCTATATTTATTACTATTATTGATTGTGTTTGATAGTTCTTTTAAATGTATTAGATCTTCTATAGTTCTCCACCCTGTTGGATATCTGTATTTTTTCAAGGGGACATCCCATATACTTGGTTGGTTTTTGACAAATGCGTTATGTGCTGGATGGGTCACTTCTTGTGCTACTATGCTCCAATAATTTAGTCTTCGTTCTTTCCGTCTTAGATCAAGGGGCGGTATGCCGAGAGCTACTTCTAGTGCTCTTTAATCCTGAAGACACGCTCGCGTTTATATGCCAGCAGGATAGGCTTAGTCCGAAATTTCCTTAGCTTAAACATTCTCTTTTTTCTGCCTCCGTCCCTTGTGATCTACCGGTATATCGGGATCGACCGGTTACCGACCCCTGCCTTATAGTGTTTGTTAATTAATTAATAACATTCTTCTGCTTCTTTAAGGGCTTATTATGTATGAACAAAGAAACAAACTAAGAAGGGATGCAGAGACATTGGACACGCAATAATAAATATAAATGTGTGTACTTGTGGTAAAGTGGGATGATATAAATATTTATAGGGGACTTAGTGTACTGACTGAGATCAGCTATGAAGGTATCTGTATCTAATAAGTGTAGTGTATTACAAATGACCTTACTTTGCTACCACATTTAGACCTCAGTCAGACTTATTCTGGAATATTATGATGACTACGTTGAATGTCTAGGGTTATGATAGTGATGAAGTGTATGTTCACAACAACCAACAGACAGATAAACAATTTAATTTAATCCACAATACTTTACAACACTGTGACACTCACATACATAGAACACTCTATAAGACTATCTTAATAAGTCAAGTGTAACTTTTAAAAATATGTATTAATTCCTTTCAATAATAGATATCCTGATTCAACTACAAAGTGAACCAGGAATCACAATCAAATGTAATCACAAGTTGTATGTACACAATTTATAGATAGGATCTTTGTATTGACATATATTATTATTACCATATGTGTGTAAGTTGTGATGTAGTACTATGAGGTAATACTGGCTTTTCAAGCTAGGTTGTTGTTTGTCATCATGACTTCAAGTGTTTGTTTCTGGTAGAAATAATATTGGAAAGGTTCACAGTTTCTTTTTATTTGAAATAAATAAGTGTCCCTCTTGATTTAATGTAAAGTCACTTTTAGAGGGGGTATACACAAGATTGAGCTGCTCTGGCCAACGTAATCTTAACTTCTGTGTGGGCGGCAGGAAACAGTTTCCTATGCTCGCTTGCTTCACAGTTTTCTTGAGAAACAACACTGGTCGATATCTTGACCAAGGAGTATGCTATCAGCCTCTGGATTCAGCAAAACTCAGACCAGGTGCTGCTTTAATACGTTAGTACCACGGTCCCACACTTCAAGGAAATATTAAACAAATACGTTGACTGGCGATGAGTTATGGCACAATTCCGATCTACCTCTGTCCCAGGCTTTTATTAGAAAAATATGAGCTGGATCTCAACGCACTTGCTTTTACAAATTGGATTTTCAAAAAGTGGCACTGAACTGACGCTCCTAATTGACTATATTAAATGGTCTAGCCAATGAGACCATGTTTACAAAAGCCTTTGAAAAAAAGTACCCTTCCTATCGTTTCCATTAACAACCAAAAATAGTATCTGCAATCGACTAATCATGTTTAGCCTTACATATTATTCTAGCCAATCAAATCGGATTTAACGTGGTGGCCTCATTTCCTCTAAAGCAGTGTCCAAACACGCCATTATGAGCAAATATGATCCTGTGTTGTCAGACAACACCACTATAATATTTTGGCTATAATTTGTTAATTATTAGACTATTTGCTTAACACCTAACATATTCTTTGTCAGCAAGACCTAAGGCACCCAAATATATAAGTTTAATGGAGCCAAGTGGTTTCGTTCAAAATATGTATTTTCTTCTAGGATAGTCGTGCTGTTACCACCTCCTCACTTCCATACTATGGGGTGTCTTCTGTACTGTCAGACTAATGTCAGGAGCTTAGACATAAATCAGTAGAATGTCATGTTTCCTAATAAGCATTAAACATGTTTTCAAAACCTAACCGTGTATTGGTAGTGTTTTTTTTTATTACTGTTTATTTGAAAAAAAATTAGTGCTTCATGCCTTTCGCGTTCACTTTTTCATCGCGAGACGACGTGGTAGTATTGAATGCATTCCTCCGTACATCTCTCTCTCTCTCTCTCTCTCTCTCTCTCTCTCTCTCTCTCTTCTAAGCTCGTCTGTCTTTTCTTTTACTTAGTGCATAAAATGACATTAATGGAATATTAAATCTAGGTCATTACGCAGTGTGTCTATCTCAAGGTTTTCTAAGAAACACAGTACCAGTTTTCTTTTTAGAAACGCGTGTATTTTATACAGTAGGCTTTACTATCAAACGTGAAAGCGTTACAATTATGCAGACGAAGTAGAAAAAGGGGATTTCTTGTTTAACTAGCATGACGTTCTATAATACAGGCGTACGCTATTGTGACCGCACTGTTCTTTTACCATTCTTCTTTCCTTTTATTGAATTACTTCGTTAGGCTTTACATTTACTTTCTAATTTATATATGTGGATTTAGAATGTCTCACGACAGTACTGCAGGGACTCCTGAGAAATAAAGAAGTAGAGAACTAGACAACAGATAACATTATGGTTATTGTTAATCAGAACCGACGTCATTGCACTCCGGGCATACCCATAGGTGCTCAGTCTCCCTCAGCAAATGTCGAAGGGTATGAATGCTAATTGTTCCTGTTGCGCACTGGTTGTATACACGGCGGATGCGTCCTCTCAGACGTCCATCTCTGTTGGTCTTACGTTTGATGTCGAATTCCAGCAGTCTTAGCCTTGGTGATTCATCGATTGCAGTGTCATTCTCAGAATAGTAACAGACGTGACAGGCTTACTGAGAAATCGAACCCAGAACCATTTAAACGGGCTGAGTTGGCAGTGCTGTTGTCACGATTCACTCACGTAGCGAGGCGATCGTATCGTTCGAGTGGTTCTGGGTTAGATTTCCTGGTAAGCCTATTACTTCTGTTGTATAATTTTCTGTTTCTTTATTTCTGATAAGGGCCTTCAATATACCAATTTATGTTTATTATGTACTGAGAAATTTCTATATTTTTTTATTTTCTTGCCATTGTGGCAGCGCTGGTTAACAGTTGGTTGGTGCACACAGCCTTTGTCTACCCAGGATCTTTTGCCTCAAGCGTTGGTGATTGACTTCTCTGTGTGTTGGCCGTTTATATACAACACACATTTAGTGACCACATAATACCACGTAGCAACTATGGTACAAACATAGGAACGCCGCATTCAACTGGAACAAATGTTTATTTACACTATGTATAACAAATGTCGTCGGTGACCCCTCCAACAATCTGGGTCCATCCGACTCTCCTCTCTTGAACACTATTAGCTTCCATACACCCATGTAATTCATAATTTCACTGTCTTATGCATATTGTCCCTTTGAGGACAGTACAGGTATATTATTGGAATGCCCTCAGGTTATTAAGATAGTTATACCGGACTGACTCCGGGGAATATAACTTTTCCTGATTATGGTGGCCGCTATCTTAGCACACTTATCCACCATCGAATTGTCATAACTACTCTATGTACCCTTCCTTCAGAATAAAGCTTCATCGCTCCTTCCTCCTTGTACTATTGTCGGAACTCGTCAGCCTACCTATATAGTGAGGATTATGTCTACACAACCCGGACTTGGGATATCTAAGAGACGATACATAGGCTCCTTTAACTAGTGGTCGCCTTCACTATGGCTGCCCTGCTTCTGTTCCGACGTCTCTCACGCTTCTGCCTGATGCTGAGAAAAACGGGCCTAACCTCTTTCTGTTTTGACCCTTCCTATGCGCATCATTTCTGTACATCCCTTTTTTCTACCTCGTCCATACCACTCATGTTTAAGGTGACCAGACGTCCCGGTTTTTCCGGGACAGTCCCGGTTTTCGACCATTTTTGATAATTTGTCCCGACTTTTTTTCGATGCAATCCGGGACGCCAATTTGTCCCGGTTTTGGACGAATTTGCCAATTTGGCATAAATCTCACAGATAAAAAAAAAAAAAATTATTATTCCGTGGCTGATTTGAGGGAATTTTTAATTATTAGTGAACTGGCGCCGAAACAGCACAAGAGGTTGTCAGGACCGCGAATTAGTTTTGTAGTTCCAATGTGATATTCGCAGTTATTTGAAATTTTAGGTAGTGGTATATAATGCCTGCGTCACCAGCACACTCCTATATGGCAGCGAGACCTGGACGACCTATGCTAAGCAAGAAAGAAGGCTCAATACCTTCCATTTGCGGTGTCTACGCCGCATCCTCGGCATCTCGTGGAAAGATAAAGTGACAAATGTCGAGGTGTTGTCACGTGCTGGCCTTCAAAGTATGTATACGCTTCTTAGACAACGCAGACTTCGCTGGCTTGGCCATGTTCGCCGCATGGAAGATGGTCGCATCCCAAAAGATATCTTCTACGGACAATTAGCAGATGGCAAGAGAACAGTTGGGCGACCACAGCTGAGGTTCAAAGATGTGTTCAAGAAAGATATGAGGGCACTGGACATGGATCCAGCAACATGGGAGGATGAAGCTGCCGATCGCACTAAGTGGCGATGCTATTTACGGCGCCACCTCAGATTGGGCGAAGAGAGGCTCACACAAGAAGCAGAGGTGAGGAGAAAACGTCGAAAGGAGCACCAGGAAAATAAGCAGTTGAGGGCTGTCACCTCAGGGGCGCATTCCCATAGTCAGTTATGACTGAAGGGGCTATTATTATTATTATTATTATTATAGGTAGTGGTAAAGTACCAAGATTTTGCGTACGGTATACGTTTATTTTATTTAACTGGTGAACTATTTGTGCATATTTTGTTATTGTTGTAAGAAAATGGTACCAAAGCGTAAATGCAGTTTCAATGAAGATTTACAAAAGGAATATCCGTTTATTAAAAAGAGTACATCAAACTTCAATGTACGATGCAATATATGTGCCTCCGGGTTTTCGATAAGCCATAGTGGACGTGGTGATATTAAGAACCACATAAGCAGTGAGAAACATAAGAGAGCCGTCGTTACAGCTGCATCAAGCTCGTCGTTAACCACTTTCTTCAGAGCTGATAAAATTGGTGACCAAGAAGAGCAATTAGCTGCTATAGAAGGCGCCTTTGCATACCATACAGTGCTACACAATCATACTTTCAGGTCTATGGATTGCACATCAAAATTACTTCAGAGCCAAAATTTGCATGTGCACGTACGAAAACAGAAGCCATTATTCGAAATGTCTTGGCACCCCATATTCTAAATGAGTTAAGGTGTAACCTAGAAAAGTCTACATTTATTTCTGTACTGACAGATGCATCCAACCACAAAGAATTCAAGATTTTTCCTTTGCTTGTCAGATACTTTGATCACAGTAATGGAGTGAAAATTAAAATATTAGAGTTAAAGTCATTGCCAGGTGAAACATCTGATATTGTAGTAGTTTTCTTAATGACTGCATAACTGAAAATGGTTTAGACAGGAAAGTAGTTGGATTATGCGCAGGCAACACAAATTCGAACGAACGAACGAACGAACTTTATTTTCAAAGGGTTAAGAATTGGGCACGCAGGCCCATCTTACATTCTGCCCTTCTTCTCTCTGTCATCTTACATACCATATCCTTTCAATCGCACAGTTATTTTGAGCATTATTTAAGCATACAACATTATCAAGCTAAAATAATAACAAACATTTGTAACATCCAGTCAAATCAAATTTAAGTATGTAAAAAAAATATTTTTAAAAAAATTAAAAAAAGAGGCAGAAAAAGAAAAAAAATTAATTAATTAAAATAAATTTAAAAATTTAAATTAATAAAAAAAAAACACATACAAACACACAAAATCTAAACCATTCATACGGTAAATTAGACTTAATTTCAAACGTAATCAGATTATGGTGGCATATAATAAGAACTCGTGACATATTGGAAATCTGTTGCTGAATGACCTGGGACTTCGTGTGTTGTCAGCGCATGCGGAAAATGTTCCCACAGGTGAGCAGCTTTGAGTCCCAAACAGATACTGCCACAGGGAGTGAATTGTTGACGCCTCCACTATACGAGATCCTGCTTTATGACCTATGCTCCTTAGGGAGGTAAAGGGTATTGACTAATAGATGAGAATCGTGCATATAGGCCCGTCTTACATTTTGCCCTTCCTCTTACTCATCTTTCATTGCTAGTTATCCAGACATTCTCCAACATACTTAAGGTATTAGTTTAATGAGGATGCAACATTATAAGTAGTATAAAAGCATACATTTACAGTATCTGATTACAATTAAGAAGTAAGGTATATTAAAATGAAAAACTAGATCATCAGACCCTCCATTCAGTATATTAGATAATAATTCGAAATATAATCTCTTAGGGCGGCTTATAATTGGCATTCATAATGTATTTGAACAGTCTACGATTATATGAGGAGGGACTGTGCATGTTTATCAAATCATGTGGAAGATTGTTCCAAAGATGAGCAGCTGAGTAAGCCAAGCTCTTCTTGAACAAATCTAGCCTGGGCTTGGGTACCTGTAACTGGTTTAAGCGGTTACTACGTTCCGGTACTACCTCCAATTTTGGAGGTGCTGAAAGGAAAGGACAGAACAATGTTTTAAAAAAACTGCAAGAAAACCTTGGACATGGTCTTATAGGAGTTAGGTGTGCAGGTCATATTTTCCACAATACTGTTCGAACAGCTGCAGATGTACTGCCTGTTGATGTCGAGCTGATTATTGCTAAAATTTATCTACTCTTCAAATCATACACAGTACGAGTTGAAAGACTCAAGGAGTTTTGTCAGTTTGTGGAAATAGACTTCCAGATGATCTTAGATTATGCTCAGACTAGGTGGCTTGCTCTGCTGCCTGCTGTTGAAAGGGTTCTTCAGATGTTCCTGCCTCTAACATCATATTTTCAATCTCAAGACAGATGCCCAGTTTTTATACAGACATTCTTTGAAAATCCTCTATCTGAGGCATGGCTTGTTTTTGTTCACAGTCAGGCCTCTCCATTCCACGAAGCAGTGAAAAAATAGAGGGACAGACTGTCACTGTGTTTGAAGTCATTGACAGCATCAACAGGTTGAAAAATATTTTGAAGTCCAAACTGGAAGACTGTTTCTTGCCATCAAGAGTTAAGCTAATCCCTGAAAAGCTGGAAATGGAAGGACTTCCAAAGGAGGATGTGAAAAAGTTTCATGCTAGCGTTTCTTCGTTCCATGAAACAACTTTCAATTATTTGAATAAATGGGCTGCAAATAATTTTCAAGACCTAGAATCCTACAGCTGGGTAACGCTGAACAGAATACCAATTTGGACAGATATTGAGATATCATCATCACTAGTGATTCAAACATTACCTTCAGCCCACTTTACAGAAACTGAAATTTATGACGAATATGTCTATACACTTGTATGAAGCAGTTTGTTACTTCTCAGAAAATTAATGAATGGAGTGCCAAAAAAACATTGCCACCACAACGTTGGATTGAAATGGTTTCCCACTTCAAAAACAATAATGTGACATTTTCAAATATTTTGAAGTTGGCAGAGTTTTTTTTTTTTTCTGTCTACCTGGAACGAATGCTGCCACAGAAATAGTGTTTTCTTTGATGAACAGCTTATGGGCAAGTGATAAAACACAGCTAGGTGTTGAAACTTTGAAAGCTATGTTGACAACCAAAGTGAACTGTGAGGAAACATGTGTCGAGTTGTTTAAGATGCTGCTTGCAAAGAAGGACCTATTGATAAAAATCCACTCATCTGAAAAGTACAGTAACTAAGCTTCACCTTAAGTAAGGATTATTGATGTTTTTCTCTCTTATTAGTTTAAGTAGTTAAACTTATACAGTAAAATGTATGTTATTCAATGATATTCAAATGTATATATAAAATGTATATTATTTTAAATTGACATCAACTTGATTTTTCCGGGACATGTCCCGACTTTTGACCTTTTCTTTACCCTTTTGTCCCGATTTTTTGCATTGAAATAGGTCAAATCTACTATTTTGTCCCGGATTAGGGTTTTGAAAATATGGTCACCTTACTCATGTTAGACTTCTCATTCTTCTTTCCCTTACTGCCACATCATCAAGGTTTCACTACACACTTCTTAGCAATGACATTGCTTCTGACACTTTTTAGCAGTGACATCGTTTCTGACACTTCTTAGCAATGACATCGCTTCTGACACTTCTTAGCAATGACATCGTTTCTGACACTTCTTAGCAATGACATTGCTTCTGACACCTTTTAGCAATGGCATCGCTTCTGACACTTTTTTGCAATGACATCGCTTCTGACACTTCTTAGCGATGACATCGCTTCTGACAGTGTTATCTTTACGATCTCTTGTT
Organism: Oreohelix idahoensis; assembly: GCA_024509875.1. Taxonomy (NCBI): domain Eukaryota; kingdom Metazoa; phylum Mollusca; class Gastropoda; order Stylommatophora; family Oreohelicidae; genus Oreohelix; species Oreohelix idahoensis. The sequence goes on from JAMPIV010000777.1 coordinate 595,160, forward strand.
TATTTCACACGCCTGAAGCATTATGGTATGTAAATGCGATGCAGTAAAATTACTGTAATAATCTCATCCTTATTGTCAGTTCTTCTTCTTTCGTTCGCTTGAAATATATTGTCTATATCTGCAATGTCTACGCCGCATCCTCGGCATCTCGTGGAAAGATAAAGTGACAAATGTCGAGGTGTTGTCACGTGCTGGCCTTCAAAGTATGTATACGCTGCTTAGACAGCGCAGACTTCGCTGGCTTGGCCATGTTCGCCGCATGGAAGATGGTCGCAGATGTAGCAGATGGCAAGAGAACAGTTGGGCGACCACAGCTGAGGTTCAAAGATGTGTGCAAGAGAGATATGAGGGCACTGGACATGGATCCTGCAACATGGGAGGATGAAGCTGCTGATCGCACTAAGTGGCGATGCTATTTATGGCACCACCACATCTGATTGGGCGAAGAGAGTCTCACAACAAGCAGAGGAGAGGAGAAAACGTCGAAAGGAGCACCAGGAAAATAAGCAGCTGAGGACTGTCACCTCAGGGGCGCATTCCCATAGTCAGTTATGACTGAAGGGGCTGTTATTATTATTATCTGCAATGTTGTTTCTTGTATAAACTTCACTGTCTTTTGTAGTTAATACAGAGGTCCGTATAGTTGTGCTTCCAGTGTTGTTTCTCTGGGCCAGTGGGTTTGCCTCAATATATCATATTCGGGGCAGTCTTAAAGTATGTGCTCTGCAGTCTGGGGTGCCCGTCCACATGTACACATGGCTGAATTGCCAATCTTAAATTGTGTATACATGTGGCTGCGGAGTCGGTTGTGTCCTGTTCTGAGGCGCAGAATGACAATTTGTTCTGATCTGTTCTTACTGTCAGTGATAGTCTTACTATCAAAGATAGTTTTTTGCTAGTAAGAATGCTTTTCTTGCTGGAAAAAGCAAATTTTTCCATTGTAGTTTTTGCCTAGATTTCAGATTTGCATCTGCCATCAAACTTTATGATAAATTCGAGATAGTTAAACTATTTCACTCGCATTAATGCTTTCCTTTCCACAAATACTTTATATCCTGCGATTATTTATTTTCCTGATATAACCATTAACTATTTTCATGCTGTTAATAACACTAAACCCTTGTGTGCTTATGTTGGTGACAACTATCTAATAAAAACTAGAGGTTCATTTGGTTGTCACTATTAGTGTAAAAATACATCGTCAGCATTTCTAATGTTACTGAACTTTTGTCCGACAAAAAGGGGCTTATTTGTGTTTGGAAAGTCTAATTCTTGTAGAGATATGTTTTAAAATGGAAGACTAACATACTACTGTACCATTAGCAGCTCGAACAGTGGTGTGTATGTATTACATTCTGATAATGGCACACACTGTATTTCGCAAGTGGCGTGAACCGCGTGTTGACAATGATCAAACACATTCTTAAATAAAATGACTTGCAAGTTGCTCCAGTGTTATAATTTATGTCTGTTCATTGCCTAACAATATACACCATGTTGAATATTTCACGCCAAGTCCATATAAGTCACCTGCATACTTGTTAACAAGCACTAGTGTATACTTGTTAACAAGCAGTCGTGTATACTTGTTAACCAGCACTAGTGTATACTTGTTAACCTTCACTAGTGTGTACTTGTTAACCTTCACTAGTGTGTACTTGTTAACCTTCACTAGTGTGTACTTGTTAACCTTCACTAGTGTGTACTTGTAAATGAGCACTAGTGTATACTTGTTAACAAGCACTAGTGTATACTTGTTAACAAGCACTAGTGTATACTTGTTAACCAGCACTAGTGTATATTTGTTAACTAGTACTGGTGTATACTTGTTAACCAGCACTAGTGTATACTTGTTAACTAGTACTGGTGTATACTTGTTAACCAGCACTAGTGTATACTTGTTAACCAGAATAGTGTATACTTGTAAACCAGCACAAATGTATACTTGTAAACCTTCACTAGTGTATACTTGTTAACCATCACAAATGTATACTTGTAAACCAGCACAGATGTATACTTGTAAATCCTCACTAGTGTATACTTGTTAACCAGCACTAGTGTATACTTGTAAACCTTCCCTAGTGTATACTTGTAAACCTTCTCTAGTGTATACTTGTTAACCAGCACTAGTGTATACTTGTTAACCAGCACTAGTTTATACTTGTTAACCAGCACAAATGTATACTTGTAACACACACACACGTGTAAACCTATTTAGTGTATACTTGGAAACCAAAATTAGTGAGTACTTGTAACCAGCATTAGTGTAGTGTACATTTATAAATTGTCACTCATGCATGGAGGCACATTGGGAGTCACCATTATATGACCACCAGCTAAGCACAATGCGATAGTATACAAATGCGGAAGTGAACCTTTGTCTGTGAGGCTTATTACACCCTCATTGATTCTTGAAATCATCCACACACTTCCATGGATTTCCTCTGTGGTGAAAGGCTTTGAGAACCCAGAATTGCACACTAAGCTTGGAGGAACCACTTGAGCCCCAGACGGAGTCTAGATTTTACTTGGTTGGCTGCATGCTGGAGGATCTCACTATGGGCCCATGAAAGGCAGGGGGAGCTGAGAAGTGGCTGTGTGTAAGTCATGACAGTTCTTTGAGAGATCCCAGAACCAGAGCACAGTATTTAGTTCTGCATATTTGGAGAGCCCCCTTGGATGGTGGGGAATGCACAGTATGCCACACACTTCTTCCTCCTACCTTGGGACCAGATGTGATGATCCTTTAAGTGCAATCCAGGCTAGAGAAACTGGAGCTTATGACTTCAGCTCAACTTGTTTCGGAATGGTAGAAATGCCACAGGAAAAGCCTTGATCTACAGTGTAGATAATACCAAGGAGTCTCCAACTTGGAATTGGCTGCAAAAGAGCATTTTGAGAGTTGTAACCATGTCTGATGCCACAATTCATCTTGAATTTCACCAAAGGTGTCTATGTTTATCTGCAGATGATCACACCCATATAGTGACCTGTGGGTCTGAACAGACACAGCAAGAATGTGACAAGTTCACCCTCAGGCCACAACTTAATATAAGGTTGTACATAGGAGCTGTCAGCTTCATCATGTCAAACAAGTTGACACAGAAACCATCACTGGAGGAGCATCTGACTGCTTGATGCAGGCTTCCTGCAAGGGGAACCATATGCAGTGGTGACTCCATGCTGTGTAAGGAAAATGGTGATGATGAATGACAGCATGGGTTTGGTGGTTCTGTTGTTTCTCATCTCAGGAGGAACCACTCCCTAGAAACAACAAGGAATGTAGTTTTTATAAATATACCTCTTGTGTAGTTCTGAATGACTGTCTGGTAATTTTAAAATGAGATGAACTGAGCTAAGGTGCGAAATAAAAATGAATTTATTACATTTTTCTTCACTTATAAAATCTTTCCATATCCATCTGTCATGTCACAAGCAGACCTGATCTTTTATCCAACGGTAGTCTGTCATTATGAAAATCAAGTCTGGTAGTGAAACTCTTCGCATTAAAGTGTTTCTCGGGGGCTCGGATTAGCTAAGAGGTATGGCTTCCACCTCTAATGATAAAGGTACCGGATCTGCTCTGGAATATAATTGATGGAAATTTTTTCAGAACCAATGAGTCCTAATGATGTCATCATACTCCCCCTGATCTCCTGGGTGGTGAGATCGGATGCCTAGCCTTCTCGGATAAGGGCAAAAAATAGGAGGTCCCGTGTGCAAGTTGTGCACGTCAAAAATCTCTCGGCAGTTGGAAATCGGTAAGAGTAGGCCATATGACCGCTGTTGTGGCAAAATTTTAAAATTAGGAAACCTACCTACTACAAAATTATTTATAAAATATGTGATTCCTGTATACACACATGGGGATCCTTGCTGGTGCTATGGAGTTCGTGCACTGTGCTGAGATCTCCTTGTGTGATCTAAAGGAGAAGATTGGAGCACCAAACCAAATAGTTTCTCAGTCATAAGTTCACAGACTGTCAGGATTTTGGCAGGTTGTGACTAGTGGATTCAGAGCAGGGCTATCATTAATTTTAATGTCGTACTTGCATTTGTCTAAATATGAGACTAGTGACTTTGTTTTTCATATCTGTTTGTTAGTTAGCACATATTTTATATGTTTTTTATCATATCATTTTTTTTTTGGCTAGGGTCCATGGAGGATTAATGTCATTTCTAAACATCTGAGCAGTTTATGGCAGGTTGAGGGACCATGTTATAGGAAACAGATAGTGCCATTCACTACCAGATTCTGAAAACTAAATGTCATTTCAAAAATATTAATTACCATACTTATGTGCTTGGCTTAGCTCCCCTTGCTGTCAGTTGAATACATGATGGGGACGAGAAGGATCCCGTTACACGCCCACTGAGGCATATTGGGAATATGGTGTTAGGCCCATATTTTCTTGACCATCTGCACACTAGGGGTGATGTGGTCAGTATCACGCCGGCCACCTTAATCTTCCTAGAGTTGCTCTGGTACCCAGTTGGGGCTGGGTCGACCCAGGAGCCGTTTGCGTCCTAAAAAAGTCCCACCTCATCTGGGGATCGAACCATAGACCACTGAGCTAGGAAGCCAGTGCACTAAGCACTATGCTACCGCGCCTCCCATGGAGACGAGAGCTAATCCTTTTACTTTCTCCCACATTATTCTTATAGATCAGAGTAAGGCGTTCTCCATTCCATTCCAAGTTGTGAGCTATATCCTTCAGTATTTACTCTTCTTCATTCATCATCACCTTTCAGCTCCCCACGGAGCATAGCCCTTCAACAAACTTATGCCAAGTGTTCCTGTCCCGTGCTGTCTGCTTAAGGTCTTTCCATGCCTTCTTCAC